>JAVKPL010010673.1:0-455387 GCA_032173675.1 Gastrolobium villosum
ATTACAAACTACTTATCTAGGAATTAAGTTCCAGGTTGAGTGATTGCCTGAAAATAGTATCCATAACATGGTTTTCTTCATCTTACCTAAGTCCTGTATGAAGTGTTTTCAGTTACATCATTAATGATATTGAAGTTGTATTTTTTTCTTGCCTAGTTAATTGTGAACCATTTTGCTCCAACAGATAAACTTTATGCTAAATAGTGTATGAAAAACTCTCATTTGAAATTTGCACCCAAAATTTTTAAGGGATTTGTAATTGACTCTTGAATGAAAAGGCCTTACACCCTAAAATGTCGTTGGAAAAATTCCTGCAGCATTTCACTTGGGTTTTAATTCTTAAGCTTTAGCAATAATTTAAGCTGACACAAGTTGGTGGTGTATAAACAGTTAGACGCATATGTTATTGTTTAGCTTCAAGGAAATGGACTTATTTACTTTTATCCTTTTGCTGTATAGATGCTAATAATAAGGAATTAGGACATTGGTCTGAAACAGTTTTGTTTTCCTTTTTAGTTTAATGGTGCTATTTTCCACTTTTAATCATAATATTGTGCTGTCTTTTGGTTCATGAGGAACTCCATTCTCTAACTTAGTGCTTGAAGTTAAATTTTTTTTTTTTAATTTGTTTTAACATGGACTAGTTTCTTCCACTTATTTATGTAGATTGTGGGATGGCTGATCCTGCATTGCTAATCCAAAGTTCCAAACATTATGTGCTAATGCTTGTTTTCCTGCATTTATGCAGTTTAAAATGTCAGATGTGGAAGAGTATTGTTGCTTTATTGGTGGCCTTGCATGGTCAACATCTGATAGGAAGTTAAAGGATACATTTGAGAAATTTGGCAAGCTTGTTGAGGCAAAGGTAATCAATAGTATATTATATCGATAATCATTATAGTTCTTGCAGCTGGTATTGTCATCACTCAGTATCTTATTTCTTGTTTGTGCATGGAAGTTGGTTTATGCTTTTCTTTTAGATGTGATCAGAAAATTTTCTTTTCTACCTTTTTATTTTCAGAAGAAAATTGCAATATCTGCTTAACTTTTTTATTACCAAATCAAATAAACAAGATAAAATAAATCGGTCTAATATTATTAAAAACTTGAAACTTTTTTCTAAGCATAATATTTAATTTGGAGATTGCTAACGTTCTTTTTCATCATATTTGATACAGGTGGTTGTTGACAAATTCTCTGGGCGCTCTCGTGGTTTTGGATTTGTCACATTTGATGAAAAGAAAGCAATGGAAGATGCTATTGATGCTATGAATGGGATGGATTTAGATGGGCGAACTATTACGGTTGATAAAGCTCAGCCCCAACAAGGATCAACTAGAGATGATGGTGATCGCTACGAAAAGCGGGGTCGTGATCGTGGTCGTGATCGAGATTATGGAGGTGGTCGAGGATCTAATGGTGGTGAATGCTTTAAGTGTGGTAAACCTGGTCATTTTGCTAGAGAGTGCCCTAATGAGGGGGCAAGAGGGGGAAGATATGGTGGCAGGGAAAGTAGTAGACATGGTGGAAGCAGTGGTGGTAGTCACTATGGTCCAGATAGAAATGCGGATCGTTCTTCTGGTGGGCGCAGCCGGGATTCTGGTAGTCATGGAGATTCTGGAAGTGATCGATATCATCGTGATCGTGATCGTGACCGTGCTGGACCATATGAACGACGGGGATCGGGAGGCTTTCGTTGATATAATTTAATCTTTTGATTGAGGTATGCGACATTAATCGATCTCTTCTTTTTACACTTTGTTTTCTTGGTTCTAATGAAATTTTTTTGTGACTTTTTGCAGCTTTGAAATTGAAGGGGTCGCTGTTAATGCTTCAACTTTCTTTTTCATTCACAATGTTCTGGGATTGTTGTTTGGATGGATGAATGATAACCAGTGTTTAGATATGCGATACTCAGCTCGTTTCAAACTCTTTTATGTTCCTAAATGCTGATCTTTTGGTCTGTTGAAACCTTATGATGATTAACTTATGGTGAAATTTGATATTTTGCAATATGCTATCAATAATTGCTGCTGGGTATCCTGTGAATTGTGACTTTCATGCATAGGGAGTTGCATATGTGACATATTTGCTGCTGGATTACCTGATTCAGTTTAAGAGGTATTGGAAAGTTTTGTGGTGTTGGATGGATGGGTTTCGGAAGGACCAAGATGGAGGTCCAAATGTGGAGTTTTGTTTCTTCTCATTGGGAGAGAACTTTTAAAAGTAGAACGCCCTTTTGGCTATCCTGTTTCAGGATCTTTTGAGTAAAAAGTAGTCAAACGGGTAAATTATTGAATATTTGTCTCATATACCTACTTTCTTATTTACTAGATTTCTGTTTTGGTTTGTGCTTTATTAATGTTATTGACCTTTTGGCAGGATTCTTGGCTAAATGTGGTCTTTTTGGATTCATCATTGGGTTCCTTTGTTGCTAATTGGACATGCATGGTTTTTTAAACTAAAAAATCTTTTCAGCTGCAACAGGCCTTCTGCAATTGCACTGAATATGCATACCATTCTTGTTTTCTTCACGGGGCACTGATGGAAGGGGGTTCCATTTTCTAATTGTGGCACATTGTTTGGAAGATCTTGATGTGTTGAGCAACTGCGACCCATTGTTTTTATACGTTATTGCTCTATTTGGTGGAAGATTGCCCTCATCCAACTTTTTACTGCCTGTATGTGATGTTTTGTTTGCTGAGATCCAGTTTTTCTTACCATAAAGCGATAGTCAAACGTGAGTTTGGTCCCAAATTTCCATTCTATTCAACCACAAGGTTGGGCTCAGTAATATCAGATTTGAGATTGCTGCGTTACTAAACTTCTGCACCATGGTTATGGAAGGAAATTGGTTGTTTATTGCGAGTAGTGTGTAGTTAATTCGTCTATCATGGTCTGTGTTGTTATCTATGTTTCTATATCTATTGCCATCATGTTATATGCCAAACTCCTTTCAACCTATATTTTCCTATATTCTGTTTGTTATGCCAAGTGCTAGATTTGACTAATTTTCATATTCGTACTGATTTGGTGAATTCTATGATTTATTAGTTATTCTATATTTCTTATCTTTTCTGAGTTATCTTTGTGTTACGAATGATGAGTGATTACCCTTTAATATAAAACCTTCCACTAAAAGAGTGTCTTGCACAAGATAAATCTTTCCTTATTCCATCCTGTGTCTTTCTATCGAACAATTATTGTTGTTCAAGACTTCCTCTCATGATGCTCGCAACAACGAAATCTCACTTTTTTCTGTAGTGATGATTGGAGGCTGGATGGTTGAAGCTATAATGTTAGGCCCAACCACCTAACCAATTTAATTGGGTTTATAGAAAAATGAACACTATTGTTTGCCTTCTCTTACTCACATTTCAGTTCTTTTATGTTGCTTTCTTTGAATGCTCTTTGACAATGCCAGAGCCATTGAATGTTCCGAATTCAACTCTTATTCATTGCGAAAATATGCATAATTTTTAACCTATAAATCATGAAATAATACCCTAACATTTCTTACTTTTCTGTTCTGACTCTCTCGACGTGAATGAAGTACGTTGATTCATGAAAGATTCATACACTGCGTTTCATTTTAGTCATAAGATGTACCTTTCAATTTCGTGATCATTACTGGTAGTTGCATAAAACCATGGTGTCTTTCTCCGTTGGCCATGGCATTCTATTTATACAAGGCGGTTTTAAAATCACGCTAAACAAAATTGAATTCCGGATTCAAAAACTCGGATTTCAACCACTAAATAATTATTGGGATTTCAAAACTTAACAAAAGTATCCGAATAAAGCTGATGGCCGACAGGTTTGGCCGACAAAGTAAAAGAGAAACAGTAAAAGCATATATGATAATTTTACATAATCGTCATAGCTGATGTTTCTTGCAGTCTTCTAGAAGAGGGCTGACTTTTACTATGTTAATCTTCCATCTGGATTAAGATCAATGTTGTTTCGTTCAGTAATCATCTCTTCTCTGTAATAGCTTCTAACCAGTTTTTCCAGTTTATCTTCTATCCAGAGAGATATAGTACTTGTCTTGGTTAACAAGACTAGATCAGCATTAGAAACATCTTTTTCAAACATATGAAGCTATTCTTCATCAGGCTGATATAACTGAAGATCTGTAAGTAATGGTACATCAATATGTTGTTTCTCCAGATAGATGGGCTCATCAAACTTGATTACAATGATATGCTTGGAGGGAACAAATTCACCATAAATTCCTTGCGAAGGACATGTTGAAGTAACATGTAAATTTACTTTTCTGTGAGGAAAAGTTTCCATCGTTCTTAAAAGCCAAAAATTAACTTCTGGACCAAAGATACTGGGAAAAGTTCTTCGATCATACTGTATTTCTGCAACAAATCCTGAATAGAAAAGTTGAGAAATAATTTCTTCTCTTTCATAACTGTATTTAATAACAGCATTCAAAAGCCTGTGAGGATTAATTAACACTTGTTCTTGAATTGTGGTGTTTCTTCATGTTTTTGTAACAAAAGCATTTGTAATTCCATCAACTCATTATAAAATGAATCAAAGGATTGCTGTTGGATCCTTTCCTTTATTACTTCCGGAAGTTGATTCAGAAAGTTATACCTAAAGGAAAAAAGGCTTTCCATTCTAATGGCAAAATCTTGAAATGGAACTGGAGGTAGTATCCTATTTTACAAGTTTTTATTTTATGTTTCCAAAAATTTTATTTTCTGGATAAGCTCTTTGTGATTTGCTTGATAATTAAAGTAGTTATCAAGCTTATCTTTTTGTTGGGTGATAATCCTTTCAAGTTGGACTATCCTTTTTTCTAAATTGTTAACTTCTATAATTGATTCGGATGAATGATCCTTTTCTATATGGAAATTACAATGCTCCAGAAAGGAGGTTAAATCACGATAAGCTGAGTTAAGATCACTATCCTTTTTTTTTTGATAATTAAGGAGATCATAATAACCTTTAAAACTTGGCTTATTGTGTTTTCCTAATGCTTTCATTAAAGAAGCATAATTGCTGTAAATACCAGGTTTTTCTCCAATAAAACAGACATAGTGAGAAAATTTCCTCTTCTGCCTTCCTGGTATAGGTTTTGCAAAATAAACATTCAATGCATTGAGTGCATTATGTTTTGCTGTTGGTATGTTGGCTCGCCATAAAGCGGTTAGTAACACCTGTTGGTACCGATTAACAGGAAGTCTTTGCAAAGTTCTGAATTGTTGCTTGTGATCCTGATTAAGGATTTCAATCTGATAATTTCCAAAGCTTTTAAAAGCCTTAGACTTTAATTTCTGGGAAGATCCAGAATCTGTTGTGCTTGAGGAGGATTCTCCATTATTCAGCATATTTTTGTTATTAGGAAAGACCAATTCTTTATTCTTTCCTTTACTATTCCTTTCAGAATAATTCTGTGAAACTTCCACTGTTTCTTTATCTTTTACGAAAATCCTTCTTGGCGGAGAGGCCATTCGAAGCTGTTTGGAGAATTTTACAGGGTTCTTCTCCATTTCCCTATTTCTTTTTGGACTAATCTGCATAGAAGATGGAGTTAGTCAGAATAATTCTTGAAAGTCGATCTGCAAGTTGATTAGACTTTCCTGTAATATGTTCTATTTTCACAGTTACTCCAGTCCTGCAAATAGAATCTATAAATTTTACCCAGCGTTGCTTGGATAGTGTGTTGTTAGACACAGAATTATAAAAAGAGACAATTGCATGGCAATCAGTTCTTAAAGTAAATTCCTTTTTGTCTATCAGAAATATTCTAAATTTCTCAAATGCAAAAATACATGCCATTATTTCTGCATCTATTGTGGAGATAGCTGTTTTGTATACTTCAGAAGTATATCTTGCTACTTTTTCCAGAGATTGTGAATCAAATGGTTTAGGTTTCCATTTTAACACTGCTCCTCATCCCTACAGACTTCCGTCTGTTTCAAGAATAATATAGCTATTTTGAGGTGGTAGTTCCAAATCTGGTAATTTTGAAACAATCACTTTAATTTGTTTGATTAAATTCCAATCATGACGATTGAACTTTCTTTCACCATGAAGAGAACACTTGTTATATAGGGGTCCTGTACATTTAGACAAATTAGGAATATAATTACGTGCATAATTAAGTATTCCTAAGAATCTCTGTAATTCTTTTAGGATTTCAAGACCAGTTTCAGGAAACTCTAAAATATTTTTTACTATATGGGGCCGAAGTTTGATAAGTCCTTTACCTATTTCAACTCCAAGAAATTCAATTCTTGTGACACCTATTTTCATTTTTGTCTTAGATAGGATTAACCCATTTTGTTGACATAATTTAAAAAAGGTTCTCAAGTGCTGCAGATGTTCTGTAATATTTTCTGAAAATGTTAAAACATCATCAATATAACAGATAATATAATCAGAGTATTTATTAAAAATATTATCCGTTTTTCTTTGAAAAATAGCAGGGGCATTTTTCAATCCAAAGGGCATCACTAACCATTCAAAATGTCCTTGTGGAGTAAAAATGGTTGTCCATGGTATTGAAGATTCTTCCATGGAAACTTGGTGAAAGCCTGATTTTAAATCAAACTTGCTGTAAATTGACTTATCCTTTATTTTTAATAAAAGATAATCTATTCCTGGAAGGGTATATTGATCTTTATGGGTATTATCATTTAATCTCTTATAGTTATAAACCATTCGAGATTTGCCCCTTCTTTCTACTCCATTAATCACTTCAGTTCCTGGATGAACAATAAAAGCAGCAGTTCTGTGTCGAGAATTTGATTCTCTAATAACTCCTAGTTCCAATAACTAAGTAATATGTTTTTTATATTCCTCATGTTGTTCAGAAGTAGGAATTATAGGCTTATCTTGGATTGTTAAATCAGGGTTTATTATGTCTAATTTACATAAAATCTAATTTTTACTCCAATGTTTAATAGGATCTGTTCCTATATTACAAGTCTTTTCCATATTATTCAAAATAGGAATTATCTGTTGCTCAAAGTCTGTTAATTTTCCTAAATCATAGAAAAAAAAATTATCGGTTTTTATTTCTTCCTGAAAAAGGTTTTCTATTTCCTCACTAATCATGCAAGATTGGGAAGAAGATGTTTGAGCAATGTCAAGGTTTTTATAGAATCTGACCTTTCCTGCTTCTATCTGTATTCCTCCTTTGAAGGAATATATGAATGACATACCTATAATGAGGGATTTATCTCCTATAGGTAAAACATATGTATAAGGCATGGAATAAGTTAATTCATTAAACTTAATACTGACCTTCTTGATTCTATAATGAGATTGTTGAACCCCACCTAATCCTGCTATACTGATAGGAGGATCAAGTTTTTCCCAAAGATTACTAGGGAAAACTTTTGGTGATATAAAACACCGAGTTGCTCCTGTGTCAAGAATTGCATTAACAGTCCTGACTTCATTATCAATAGATATAGTAACAATGATATTGAGCAAGTTATTGAGTTTAGCCGCAAATCTTTCTACGTTGCACTCAATTTCCTCATTACATTCTTCCAAATGTTCAGAAGTTTCTTCCTCAATGATGAGGATTCCTTTTGATTTTGGGTCAAGTTTTAGTCTATCTATCTCCAGTCTCATATAGTTGTTTTGATCCCTTAGATCCTGATTTTCCTTATAAAGTTTGTCTACTAAATTAGTTAGTTCAGTTATGACAAAACCTTTAGATTTTTCAGTCTTCTGTTGAGGAGGTTCAATTCCTCTTGCTTTAATATCATCTATACAAAGGGTTGCTTTGCATATTTGACAATGGGCTATTCTATCTTTTGATATCAAGAAATGACACTCAAGACATTTTCTATAATTTATAGGGATTTCTTGATAGAATTCCCAATTATGAGAACAAGTTTTTTGGTTTTGTTCCCATAAATCTCTGTGTGGTTTCCAAGACATAATCATGAAAAGGAAATCTTTTTCTTTGATTTCATCCTCATCTTCAAAGGACAAAATATCACTGTCCATGTCTTCATTTTCTTCAACAGAGACAATATCTAAATCATCTGGAAATTCCAGGTCTTGGTAAATATTAAGTCTTTCTTTATTTACCTTATCATTTTTGCAATTTCGAGCAAAATGACCTACTTCACCACAGATGAAGCATTTGCACTTTGTTAAGCCTGGTTTAGAGGGTCTAACCTTCTTAACATTATTACTGTGAGGATATTTTCCTCAGTAAGTAGTAGATCGCCTAAGAGGTTTCCTAGTTTTTTTACTAGAATAAGCTCCGGGGACATCTATGGTTTTGCAAAAAGCAAAATCTTTTGCCATCCTAGCAATTTCATTTTGCTGGCAAAGTTGTTTTAGGGTATTGTAGGTAAATACAATCATTGGCCCTATTCCAAATCCTACTCCAGGATTATTCTGATTCCATAACTCAAGAATTTTTGCTGAGAATGGAGGAGGTAGTTTTCTGAAAAACTTCTCTCCTATTTCTAGGGATAGACAGACTCTTCCTGTTTTAGCTGCTAGGGCTTGATATTGTGTTGCAAAACTTGTAAAGTCTCGTATATCATGGATTTCTAGTCTTTCTAAATCTTGAAGAACTTGATTTTGCATATTTACATCTCCTCTATATTCATTATAGCCTAGAATCATTTGCCTAATCTGTCTTGTGACATTGACAGTGTCATCAGAGGAGTCAATCAGTCTTTGATACTCCTGAGGATAAGCAGTTCTCCATGATTGAAACATCAATTTAGGATTAGTTTCTAAAAGATTATCTATATAGAGAACTTTAGAGATTCTGTCAGGGAAAACCTTAGAAGCACAATGGGTAATTGTATTGGATTCCCAGAGATGTAGGATATCTTCCTACTTTGCTATATTATTTCCTAATACTAACATACTTCCTTGTGAAGTGTTAGCAGAGGGTAAGGTTTGAGTAGAAAGATCTGGCTGTCTTCCTACAATTCTGTTTGGTTGCCAAGTACTAATTGGTGGTACAACAAAAGGTGTATTTGTTGCTGGGCCAAAGGTTGGATTTTCGGAGATAGAGGTTTCTACTGGGAAATTGTTTGGGCCAGTATTGCTACCTGTTGACATAAGAAGGGTTTCCTGAAGAAAAGTTTGGGCTTGTCTTCTAGGATATCCTAAGTCGTTTTCATCATCTTCCAAATTCCAAAAAGAGAAAGAAAGAGACTGAGCATCATCATCCACCACGCTTTGTTGTGAATACTCTGATGCAAAAGGGTTTTCAAAAGATTTACATGGTTCAGGGGACCATAACTCTTACCCATTTTCTGTAAGGAACTCTATATGAGGATCTATATCCTCATTATTATCAACATCCGTGATAATATATAGTTGTGCTTCAGCTTCAGGTTCATCAGCTGAATCATCGGCTTGTTCAGGAAGATTTTCCCGAGCTACATAATCATAAAACCTTGTAGCTAAACTACCATTGGTAGTCCAAGACATAGATTTACGAGCTACTTGAGCAAGTGCCTCTGCTGGTAAGGAGAATTCCCATATTTCTCCATTCAAATCTGTTAGATCATAAGCCTTTCCTTTTAAGGCTTTAATTCCTTGGGAACCTAGAAACTGTCCTATAGTTTCTGGGGCTATTTTAAACTTTGTTTGTGAGAAATTACTTATTCTGCCAGTTAAGGATTTAATAATAAGTAAATTACTTTCTCTTGTTGTCATTGACTTATAACCTTTGGTGTTAATGCCGATTTTGATATGATTACAAAAATCATTAACTGTAAGCTGAAAGTTTTCAGGAATAAAATAGATTAATTCATGATTTTTACATAAATCAATTTCCATTTGTCATATAACAGCTTTCTGTAAATCACTCCACCTAGTATCAACTAGTGTGATTAATGCTTTAGTACCAGAATACTGTCTGTGGAGTCCAAAAACTCCGATTAAGATTGCTCCTAAATGTATGTTTTGTAACCAGTTTTCTTTAGTTTAGATTGTGAAACTTCATCCACAAGATTAAACTTTTTTTGATTATTATCAACACAGAACAAAGATTGTTCACTATAGTGTTGATAAACTTTCTGCTTGGTCTCAAACATTCCATGGGAATAAAGAGATTCTGGTTTTAGAGATTAATTCTCTTGTTACTAGCATGTTGAACAATTTGTTGTGGATCAACTAATTCTTCAACAATTTGTATTTTAAGCTTTTTACCCATGTCAGTAAGTTGCCTAAGAAGTTTCAAGGGCGTATAACATCCTCTCTATTATGACTAATGGGTTTTGTCCCACTAGTTGATGCTTCTTTATCATGCATCATTTCTTCAGGGAATTCCTGAAATTCTCTATCTGGAGAACAGGATCCTTATCCTTCCAGATGTAGATTTTTCCTGGGGTTTTTCTAATGGTATTTTCCTCAGGTTTAATCTTTAGATTAGCTAGATTTGAACTAATATCTTTCAGTTCTTCTGTTAGATCTTTAGGTTTATTTTTTAACAGAAGATCTAATTTCAGATTGATGCCAACTAGAAGTTCAATTATGCTATTATTCTGCTTAATAACTGTAGAAGCATTTGTAAGATCAGTTAATCCTATAGCAGGTGCAAAACTATTAGCAGATCTGTCTAAAGCTGTTTGATAATCTTTATTAGAGACAGATTCACTCATAATAAAAAGCCTGAAAGCTTTTTATCTACACTGTGAGTTAACTTTTCCAAATTTTTAACTTGAAATTCTAAGGCTTTAGCTAATTACACAGTTTCTTGTTCAATTTTCTTAGGTTCCTGATCAATCCTAAGAAGTAACTGTTCAACGTCCTCCTTAGTCGGGACTTCGTTGAGGTGACAGCTTGTAGATTCCTGTATTAGAAAATCTACTTTAGCCTCAAGATTAGAGACAGAATCTTTGAGTTTCTTTAAACTCAGATTTTGTTCAAGAGATTTAAGTCTGGTTTCAACAGATTTAAGAAGTTCAGAATTAACTTTGTAAATTTTAAACAAGGATTTGAAGATCAGATCATCAGAAGAACGAGTAGATTCTAAATTATGCAAAAACGGACAAGATAAATCTACAACAAGATTTTGTTGGTATAAAATGTCTTATAGGCTTCTATTTTCGTGTCGTCTTACATGAAATTTATGTTTATGTTCTTCAGGGTTTTCAGCAAAGCAGAAAAACTTTTTATGATCAATTGTCCCTCTTTTGACTGTACTCAGTTTGATTTCTAAATTAAGATAGTCAGTCTTCGTGAAGTATCATCAGAAGCAGTCATAATAATCGATTATTATACTAATTCCTTATCCATCAGGTGCACCGTGGTTAACTTTGGACTTACCTTTTTCCAGTAACGCACTGCTTTCTAGAGCCTACCAGGATCTGTCTAAGAGCTCATAACGAGCTCTAATACCAAAATAAGGTTGGTACCTGGAATTTTTTAGACGTGACTTTCACTACCTTCCTTCAGGCACACCTTGTATTCAGAGATCACGAACAAATAACATGCGGAAGTGTTTTAAAAGGTCCGAGAATTTAGAAGGATTTTTCTAAAAGCTCAGTTTATTACTGGTAGTTGCATAAAACCATTGGATTTCCGGAGATAGAGGTTTCTCCTGGGAAATTGTTTGGGCCAGTATTGCTACCTGTTGACATAAGAAGGGTTTCCTAAAGAAAAGCTTGGGTTTGTCTTCTAGGATATCCTAAGTCATTTTAATCATCTTCCAAATTCCAAAAAGAGAAAGAAAGAGACTGAGCATCATCATCCACCACGCTACTTTGGACTTACCTTTTGCCAGTAACGCACTGCGTTCCCTAGCCTTCAGGAATTAATATAAATCTCAAATATTATTATACTTCACCAAGATACCTCTTTTTTTTTTTTTAAATCAGAAGAGGAACAATTGATTAATATGAAGAAAAACTACATATAAAACAGAGGTAAGAGACATTAAATAGAGCCTAATGGTAGTCCAAGACATAGATTTACGAGGTATATATATATATATATAAGGATCCTTTGACACCGGTGTCAAATTCGAAATTTGGCACATTATCTAAGAACCGTTAGATCAAAAAAGATCAATGGTGTCATATGCTTACAAATCAGAGTCGTTGATATTTTTTTATCTAACGGCTCTCAGATAAGGTGCCAAAATTCAAATTTGACACTGGTGTCGAAGGATCCTGCATATATATATATATATATATATATATATATATATATATATATATATAGAGAGAGAGAGAGAGAGAGGCAGGATCCTTTGACACTGGTGTCAAATTTGAAGTTTGACGCCTCATCTATGAGCCGTTAGATCAAAAAAGATCAACGACTCTGATTTGTAAGCACATGACATCGTTGATCTTTTTTATGTAACGACTTTCAGATGAGGTGTCAAACTTCAAATTTGACACCAGTATCAAATTTGAAATTTGACACCTCATTTGAGAGGCATTAGATAAAAAAAGATCAAAGACTCTGATTTGTAAGCATGTGACACCATTGATCTTTTTTGATCTAACGGCTCTTAGATAAGGTGTCAAAGGATCCTGACTCATATATATATATATATATATATATATATATATATATATATATATATATAAGGCTTTATTAATCTCATGTTAAAGGAGATAAGTTATCTCATATCATAGAGATAAATTTGTAGGTTTCACCACCTTAAATAAAAAGAAAAGAAAAGAAAAAAGTGGCACAGTTATCGAAGGGTGTGTAAGAGAGAAAGTTATCACATGTAGCATAAGAGTAGTTTTTCCCATATATATTACAAATCTTGTGCAAGACACTCTTTTAGTGGAAGGTTTTATATTAAAGGGTAATCACTCATCAATACACATTTAAGGTAGTCTTTAAATGATAATAGGCCTAGATTGTGATAATTTGGAGATGGGTAAAGTGTGTGTCATTTTAAAGATGTAAAATTGTGTCATTTTAAGAGAGAGAAAAAGATAGATAAAGGAGGAGAGAGAGTTAACAAAAAAAATTAAAGGTATGAGTCCCACTTCTTTGTAAGAGAGAAAGGATATAAGTTGTGTCATTTAAGAGGATAAACACTTCTCCTGTAACATCCCGAGCATTGACGAGGGCGGGGAGTGATCGCCAGTGCGAAAGGGCATGGACAAGGAGCGGCTCCTGACAGGCTTCCAGCGGGGGTTACATGCATGGATGAATCGAATCGACACCCGAAAGAGAGGTATTCCAAAGACTGTGCAGATGTGAGATGCATAGTTTGGGATAGCTTATAAGAATTAATTGGTATTACCTATACTAACAAGATGCATCTTCTTTTCGGTATCCCGGATCGGAAGAACTCCACAGTTAAGCGTGCTTGACTTGGAGCAATTCTGGGATGTGTGCAAGTGGGGAAAAAACACACTGAAAAGTCTCGTATTAGTATGTGGGGATAGTCGTTGATTCTTGAAGCGGCCGGGCGTTACATTTCCCTTTGGAGATACGCTTTAATTTGTTTAATAATTCATCAGAATTCATAAATGAATCCAACAATGAGATATACCTAATTTATCTTAAAGCGTTCTCATCTTAAAAGTAGGTCCTAAAATTCAATCTTTGCTAAGAGTAATAGATTGAGTTCAAATATCACTGGATAACAAGATGTAATTAATCATAACTTTATGGATGCGAGGACTGAAGTTTGTAATAAAAAAATTCAGGATAGTATGCAATACACGCGAAAGCGCACAGGCCACTTTGACAATTAGCAAACCACCAAAACTAGCATTCTCTTCATGTAATTCCCTATAGTTTAAAAGATTCCACTCAAAGTTCAGACATGCACTACTGCATTGTTGGTTTTCTTTTGGTGAGTTGGTCATTAACTTGGTCTGAATGTACTTCTATCTTCTCTACTTTTAGGTTTTTTGTGATTTTAATGCCCATGCGGTCAATTTATAGCCATAAAGTATACAAATTGTAAGATACAAAAATGGGAAAAGTGTTTATCCTTCTAAATGACACAACTTATATCCTTGGGACCCATACCTTTACATCCTTTAAAATGACACATTTTACCCTACAAAAATAAAATGAGAATGAGAAAAATAATTCTTGTGGAGGACACACTCTCCTCATGGAGGTTATTATATGATACAAGGAAGACCACAGATAGGTAACCTTGATGATAATTGGTCTTAATGATGATAAAGAAGTGGTGATAGTGTGGAGAGCACTATGATGGGTGGCACCCTATTTAATGAAAAATTGAACCAACAATGGTTTAGCTTTGTCATTATAAACAATTCAACCCAAAAGCTTAAGCTTAAGCTTTTGGGTTGAATTGGTTATTTACATGGTATCAAAGCCTCGTGTCCCGAGTTCGATCCTCTTTGCCCCTCACTTTCTTTCAAATGGAATTTCTTTGTTTGTGAGGGGATGTGTTGAGATAATATAAAACCATTAAAAAGCCCTCACCCACCACCCTCACCCACCAGCTTAAGTTTTTGGGTTGAATTGATTCTTTACGATCATAAACCTGTATTGTTGTCTGGTATGATTCAGTTCATCTAAGTCAGTAATATTCGTTCAAATATCACTAGGGAGGAGTATGTATTTAGATCCTTCTCAGTTTCTCATAATAAAAGGTAGGTTCTGCATTCAAGTTTCTTAAGTGTGTTTAAACTTAAAACTCTGTTTAGTTAATATGAAGTAAAAAAGTCTACTATTGGCGTAAGCAGCATTCAGACTCAAAAGTTCTGAATGATAAACTTAGAGAATACAGATATATAAGTTGATGTAGTGGTGGGGTTATCTAAAATGAGGGAGTGGTTCATTCCACATGCTAGGTTAGTATCAGTCCCTCTATTATTGATTACTGACAATAAATAATTAAACATAACTTTATGGATGCGAAGATCGAAGTATATATGGTTAAATAATTCAGAGGAGTAAGTATTCCACAAGAAAGCCACATGCCACTTTGAATATGAGGGAAAAGAAAAAGTAAAAAAAAAAACCAAAACTAGCATTTTCTTGCTGCCATTCTTTCTAATTTAGAAACATTTTTAAAGTGGAGACATGCATTATTGCTATGTTTATTGTTAGTTTTCCTGTAGTGGGTTCGTCTGAATGTACTTCTTTCTTCTCTGCTTTTAGGGCATAGAGTAATCTTATACTTTTATTGTGCATTCCGTTTCTCCTATTTTAAATTTTAAATGCCAACCAATTTAATCCAAAAGCTTAAGCTGTTGGGTGAGGTTACATTAATGGTTTTATATATCTCAACATGCCCCCTCACACGAGAGTCCACTGGGCTTGAAGGGTGGACAATGCACAGGCCCACCTACCTGTGCGAACAAAGAAATTCCACTTGAAAGAAAGTGGGCGGCGGCGAGGATCGAACCTGGGACACGAGGCTCTGATATCATGTAAAGAATCAATTCAAGCCAAAAGCTTAAGCTGTTACATTAATAGTTTTATATATCTCATTGAACTTCATTTCATTCGGTACTCATATCTGATTCGTTTCCCTTTCCTTTCATAATGCTGCTCATAGGTTGTGACAAGATAGGTTTTGCTTTTTAAGGTAGAGTTATAGTACTCCACAGATAGACAATCCTTTTCCTGTTTCCATGCTCAACCCCATTTAGCAGATGTTTAACATAATACTAACAGAAAATGCAGAATCATCTGTGTGAGTTCACTTGTTCTTTGACTCTAAAGGTGAGTCAAATAATAGGTATATATTGATACTGTCCATAGTAAGGGCAAGACTAATTTTAACAAAAAATTTATCTGTGGAACAAGACATTTGAATTAGATTTCCTCTTTTTGATAAACATAATTCTGTGAAACAAGGTATATGAAGCCTAATGGTTACATATATCTCTGTAATTAAGATACACTACAACAGCTGATACGGCTGAAAAGAAAGAGAAACAGGAAAACATTCAATGGTGCCACAAGGTTAATGCAAGGATGATTATATTGACAATGGGAATTCAAAATTGATGATATATGCAACAGCGAAATTGGACATTTGGGCTTAAAGATAAACTTCTTTAACAAAGACAGATGATGTTAGTTGCTATATTTTGTAATTCACAGGTCCTCTTATGGTGTTTCTCACAAAACACTCAAACACACAAACAAGTCTCTGAATATACCTCTTACTATATCTGTATATTGCCAAGCCACTTTACAATGGTTTACATGGTGCTATTTAAAAACATTAGCGAAAGACTAATAACCAACTTAGGAAAACTAAACACAATAAAGACTACTTCATAGAAACTCTAAACTCATTAATGACCACTAACAAATTCCTAAGGACGCACCCCTTCACCAACCGACTCTTCATTTTTCTATTCTTTAATTAAATAAAGTTTAAACCAACAAAACTCCCCCTTAAACTTTAATGTCTCTACCGTCCTTCATTCCCATCTTCTTCTTGCATTTTTCAAACAACAACGTCGGCAGGGGCTTTGTGAAAATATCTCCAACTTGATCTCGGCTTGCAACATGAGTGAGCTCCACCTTTCCTTCTTTGACTTGATCTCGGATGAAATGAAACCTGACATCAATATGCTTACTTCTTTCGTGGTTGACCGGGTTCTTTGCTAATTCGATCGCAGATTTGTTGTCAACTCGGATTTCAGTTGAACCGACTTGCTCTTGCTCTAACTTGCTCAATAAATTTCTCAGCCAAATTGCATGACAAACACACCAGGAAGCAGCAACATACTCGGCTTCGCATGTAGATAAAGTCACAATAGGTTCCTTCTTTGACATCCACGTGAATACCGTGTTTCCCATGAAAAATACATAGCCAGCCGTGCTCTTCCTGTCATCAACATCTCCGCACCAATCACTATCCGAATATCCTGTCAGTTTGTACTTATCCGACTTCGAGTAATGAAGTCCTTGTGAGATTGTTCCATGAACATATCTTAAAATTCTCTTTGCCGCCTTCCAATGAGTATAGCTCGGCTCTTCCATAAATCGGCTTATTATTCCAACACTCAGACACAGATCCGGTCTCGTACACGTCAAGTACCTCAGACTTCCAACTAAACTTCGATAAACACTCGGATCTACCTTTTCACCTCCATCATATCTTGAAAGTTTAACACCGGGTTCCATAGGGGTTGAAACCGGGTTGCAATTACTCATTTTAAACTTCTCTAAAATTCCTTTTGCATAGGCTTCCTGAGAAACGAAAATCCCAGATTTGTCTTGTCTGACCTCCAAACCAAGAAAATATTTCATTAGACCGAGATCCGTCATCTCGAACTCCTTCGTCATTTTATTCTTGAAATCTTGAATCATCTCTTCATCATTACCCAAGAAAATCAGATCATCAACATATAGAGCAACAAGTAGAATTTTACTTCCCTTTTTCTTCACATAGAGTGCATGTTCATACGGACATTGTTCAAGTCCATCTTTCTTGAAGTAATTGTCAATTCTTGTGTTCCAGGCTCTTGGGGCCTGCTTCAACCATACAGAGCTTTCTTCAGTCTCAACACTTTTCTTTCTTGTCCTGCTTTCATGAATCCCGGAGGTTGTTCCAGATACACCTCCTCTTCGAGTACTCCATTTAAGAATGCCGACTTCACATCCATCTGATAGATCGGCCATCCGAACTGGGCTGCTTGAGAAATTAACAGCCTGATAGTCTCCATTCTTGCTACGGGTGCGAACACCTCGTCATAGTCAATGCCGGCCTTTTGTCTATACCCTTTCGCCACTAGCCGGGCTTTATATCTTTCGATCTCCCCCTTAGCATTCATTTTCCTTTTATACACCCATTTCACACCAATGGGCCGACTTCCTTTGGGTAGCTCGGCTAACTCCCACGTCTTGTTCTTTTCTATTGCTTTAATTTCCTCTTCCATGGCTGATTGCCACTTCACATTTCGAATTGCTTCTTCAAAACTCACTTCCTCAGAGTCTGCTAACAAACATACCAGGTGTGCTTCACTAGTGGAATCATACAGATCTTGTAGACTCCTCATCCTTGGTTGTCTCAACTCTTCTTCACCATCAGAAGCTTCAGGATTTTCAGAGATATAGGTCGAAGGTTGTTTGACCTCAATTGATCTATTACCGGGTTCCACATTGTCCCCTGATGGACTGTTCCAGTCCCAAGCATCTTCTTCATTCACTTTCACATCTCGGCTAACCAGCACCTTTTTACTAACGGGATCCAACAACTTGTATCCCTTCGTCTTCTCATCATAACCAATAAACACAAATTTCTTACTCTTATCATCTAGTTTTGTCCTCAACTGATCCGGTATGTGTGCATAAGCAACACTCCCAAAAACTCTAAAATGACCCACTGAGGGCTTCAATCCGCTCCATGCTTCTTGTGGAGTCTTGTCATTCAAATTTGAATGTGCACATCTGTTCTGCACATACACTGCACATTGTACAGCTTCTCCCCAGAACTCTTTTGGCATGTTTTTCGTTTTTAACATAGATCGGACCATATCCAGGATAGTCCGGTTCTTTCTTTCAGCTACTCCATTCTGCTGGGGCGAGTACGGTGCGGTCAGGAACCGCCTTATCCCATGTTCTTCACAGTATTTCTTAAAAGCTGTTGACACGTACTCCCCACCTCGGTCTGAACGGACCGACTTGATGTACCTCCCAGTACCATTTTCTATCATCACTTTAAAGTTCCTAAATGCCTCTAGCACCTCGGATTTTTCCTTCAAAAAATACACCCAAGTCTTTCGACTAAAATCATCAATAAACGTGACAAAATACTTCTTGCCACTAAATGACCCTGGAGTAATTGGTCCACACAGGTCGGTATGAATTAATTCCAGAGGCTGCCTAGCTCGGTATCTCGCCATCCTTTGGAATGAGCTCCTCGCATGTTTTCCCAATACGCAGTCTTCACAAAAATTTCTTTCAGAGTTAAGCTTTGGCAGTCCCACCACCATGTTCTTCTTCATCATCTCGGTCAGACCACCATAATGAAGGTGTCCAAACCGTCGATGCCACAATGACATTTTATCTTCTACCTCGGCTTGCAGACAGCCGACCTCCATACTCCTCAGATTCAGTTTGTACATTCTATTTTTCTCCATCTGAACTCGGGCTATCAGACGCCCTTGTTTGTCTTTCAACAACAGAACTCGGTCAGTCATTAGAACCGAGTAGCCTTTCTCCATCAATTGTCCAATGCTCAGAATATTGCTTTTGAGCTCAGGCACGTAATATACGTCCCGAATTGTACCAATTCGTCCATCTCTTTGCAAGAAACAGATTGTACCTCGGCCTTTTACATCAATTTTGGATGCGTCTCCAAAAGAGACATGTCCAGCTTCCACCGTTCTCAATTCTTTGAACAAATGTTTGTAACCACACATGTGATTACTGGCACCAGTATCCAGGTACCACTCCGACTCAACCTTCGAGCTAGTTTCACCATGAGCTAACATCAGAACTCCATCTTTCATTTCTCCTTCTGCAGTGAAGTTTGAGGCCTCATCAATTCTTCTTTCATCTCGGCAGTCCTTAGCGAAATGCCCAAATCGGCCACAGTTGTAACACTTATCCGAGTTGCAATCTCTTGAATAATGTCCATACTTTCCACATTTGTAACATTCCACGTTTGATTGGTTTGTCCATTGGCCTCTTCCACCTCGACCACGTCCTCTACCTCTCCAATTTTGCTGACTCGTCTCAGCTCTTTCTTCGTGTTTCACTTCCTGACCTCGGCCACGACCTTCTCGGCCATTTCCACGTCCACGTCCACGACCACGACCTCTACCTCGGACATTCTGAGAGTAGAGTGCCTTTTCATCCTTGATATTTGCTTTTGACTGAAGTGCTTGCTCCAGTTTCTCTTCTTTCTTCCTTTTCTTGCGCTGTTCATGTGCCTCAAGGGAACCTGCTAGCTCTTCAACAGAAAGCGTAGCTAAGTCCTTAGACTCTTCAATTGCACATACCACGTTCTCGAAATCGTCTGTCAACGACCTCAGAATTTTTTCAACGATTCTGGAGTCGGTCAGCACCTCTCCATTTCGTTTCAACTGGTTCACCACGGTTTGAACCCGGATGATGAAGTCCGACACTCCTTCGGTTTCCTTCATCTTCATCCCCTCCAACTCTCCTCTTAGAGTTTGAAGTCGGACCTGCTTTACACGGTCCGCACCTTTGTAAATTGTCTCCAATATATCCCAGGCTTCCTTTGCCGTCGTCGCATCTCCAATTTTTTCAAGACCACCGCTTCCTTCAACGGCTTGAAACATCATAAATAGTGCCGCTGCATCCTTTGATCTCGACACACTCAATTGCTTGAGTTGATTTGCTGAATATCCTTCCGTTGTATCTGGTTCTACGAACCCATTTTGCACCAACCCCCAACTGTCATAAGCTCGTAGTTTCATTTGGATACTCCAGTTTTCATAGTTCACCTTTGTCAGGCGGGGCACTGGCAGACTATTACTCATATTTTCCATTGGCTCAAGCTCTGATACCAATTTGTAATTCACAGGTCCTCTTATGGTGTTTCTCACAAAACACTCAAACACACAAACAAGTCTCTGAATATACCTCTTACTATATCTGTATATTGCCAAGCCACTTTACAATGGTTTACATGGTGCTATTTAAAAACATTAGCGAAAGACTAATAACCAACTTAGGAAAACTAAACACAATAAAGACTACTTCATAGAAACTCTAAACTCATTAATGACCACTAACAAATTCCTAAGGACGCACCCCTTCACCAACCGACTCTTCATTTTTCTATTCTTTAATTAAATAAAGTTTAAACCAACATATTTTGCAGATCTTATCTGACTGTAGTGAAATCAAGGAGTAACAAATCCATTCTTGTTCAGTGAAGTAAATGAAATATGATAAAGAAGGAAGAAATTCATTGCTTTTAACTTTTCAGCTTTCCATATTAATATGTATATGTTCCACTTTCTTTCGCAGTTCAGAATCATACTAGAGTTATGTGGAGTTTAATTATATTCTTATCTTGCTCTAAAACGAAACTAATTAATCCCTCAGAACCATGCCAGGCACTTTTCTAATGGAGTTAGTGTATTACCTTACCTCAATGATCATTATGCTCCGGGTATATATATATTCTCATAGTGTGTTGCATGGTGCAATGTCATATACAGATATAATGAAGAAATGATTCTGGATTTGTTGGTATTTTCATGTTTTTGAATATTATTTCCATAGTTATTTGACTTAAAAGGAGAGAAAAATTACTACTATTATTGCTTACACTAAATCATTGGGATTATCTAGCAACACACAACATAGAGGACTAAAAATGCTACTTCATTCAGTTCACTGACACCAAATAGAGACAGAATAAGTGGGAAAACACCAAAGCACCATGAAGTCCTCAAAGAGAGCTAACTGTATTTTGTTTAAACGACTTAAGAAATCAACAACAAATCCTCAGGTCAAGGTGCTAAAAACTCATAATTTAGTATGGGGCAGGATATTATTACACCGATGTAAGAGTTAAAAGTCTTACACTCAATCTTGACCATTGATATGACTCACATTACTAAAAAATTAAAGCCCTTAGATATAAGTGGAATCAACGGACAAGATTAAGAGTGTAACTTACACGGTGTAAAATGATCCTGACCCATTTAGTACATATGATGTGGGCTATGTATCCTTTAGAAGAGAAAAAGAGAAAAGCAATGAGCTTGGCTGACATAAATGAAGCAAATGCAGGAGACAGGAGACCAGAAATAAGTGTGTACTGAATAAATGCAGATGAGTCCAGAGATTGACATGAATATTACTCATCCCAAAATATGGGGGAAAAAGAAAAGAAAAGAAAAGAAAAAGATAGAACAGTAAAACAAAATAGAAAAAAGCAATAATAGGTCACTTTCATGGGAACGTTTCTTAAATTGCTGAAAGATAAATTGACGTGCCATGTTTTGGCTATTTGCGCTTCATGAAAGTAAGCAACCTGTGGCTTTTGTATGGAGTGCACACTCCCTTCAATTTATTAATAACACACTAAAGTTGCCACTATCCTATGGAGCAACCTGTGGCTTTTGTGTGGAGTGCACACTCCCTTCAATTTATTAATAACACATTAAAGTTGCTTCTATCCTGTGGAGCAACCTGTGTCTTTTGTGTGGAGTGCACACTCCCTTTAATTTGTTAATAACACACTAAAGTTGCCACTATCCTCTGGTGTGCATATTTCAGTTAGATAAAAAAAAAATATATATATATATATATATATATATATTTTCCTTCTAACGACTTTCAGATGAGGTGTCAAAATTCAAATTTGATCCGTTGAAAAATGTTTCATATATATATATATATATATATATATATATGATATGTATGGAAGACACCGGTGTAAGAAAAAAATGCATTGAAATTTACATTTAACATTACTAAAGATTTTGAGCCATTAGATATAAGTGGGATCAACGGAAAGAAGTGTAACTTACACTGGTGTAAAATGATCCACCCTATATATATATATATATATATATATATATATATATATATATATATATATATATGGAAAAGAGAAAGGATATATATAATCCTTCTAAATCTTTGAGTCTATTCAATATTGCTAATATCAATTGAAAAATGTTTCATGTTGTGCTAGTATCTATTGATATATGGAAGACCCCAAAAAAAAAAAATGCAAAATTTACATTTAACATAGAGAAATTATGGAGAAAAGATCATTTCATGTCTGATTTTCACATAGTAACCTCATGTAGCCTTATGTTGGTAAACTACCAACTGAGATGATGTCAGGTGGGGCCATTAAGAAAAGCCATCAAATACCTAAATTTTTTTGGATGTATTTGATGTTCTGGTTTTTTGTTGGTAGAATAGTTAATGAATATGTGTTTTGTATACTATTATTTTGAAAGTTAAAAATCAAAACACAACAAAAACAACTAAGACTAAGACATGTTCTCTAAATTTGATTCCAAAACCCAAAAAACAATTATAATTTTTAAAACTCTTTTTACAATCCAAGCCTTATCAAACAAGTTTTTTTATTTATTATTTTGAAAATCAAAAAACTGTTTTTCAAAACAGATTTCAAACAAGCCCTCTGAATCAAATTCGTTTATGTTATATCTGTGAAACTTTGATATAAATTCGTTTATGAACTTTTAAGTGTTTAATACTTTAATGCACAAACTTCACTGAATCAAATTTATTTACTTTACCTCTGAACACATAAAGCATGAATGAACCAAGAAGAATGAATGATACACATTACATTAAGGTGGAATATCTGAGAGTTGGACCCACCTTTTAGTGATGAATTTTTAAACACAAACCAGTTTCATTATTTAAAGAAAGCCACAACTTGTAGCTAGTGCCCTCCCCACTATCTCCTCTCCTTTATCAATATTTGTAGAGAATATTGGGATACACCACCCCAAAAGATAACTCAAAGGGTGGGAGTGCCCAAGACCTTATAAACTACAGATTAGTTGCTCTTCAACCAATGTGGGACTATATATCTCAACACGCCCCCTCATGCAAGAGCCCTCTTGGCTTGAAGCGTGGATTATGCAACAGGCCAATCTTTGGTTTATCTTTTTTGTGCTATGATACCATGTAAAGAACCTTGAGATACACCACCCCAAAAGCCAGCTCAAAGGATGGGAGTGCCCAAGGCCTTATAAACTCCACATTAGTTGCTCTTCAACCAATGTGGGACTATATATCTCAACAATATTTAGGTCCATGTAGTACACTACCCAAACTTGATTAAGATTCCTCTCTATAAATATCCTTCATTAGAAGCGTGTGATCTCCACAAGCTCTTAATATTATCATATTCCCATTTCCTCCTTTTCCATCTTAGCATTTCACATTTTCTCTTTTACCTTTGTCCTTCATGGCCTCCCTTGGAGCTAAAACCAATGGAATTTCACTTAACCAAGTTGAGATCCCTATCCATGCAATTGTTGTGGAGCAAAACCCAAGCCAAGGGGTTGAAGAGAGAAGCAACTTTGACTACTCTCAAAGGGCTCAATGGCTTAGAGCAGCAGTGTTAGGAGCCAATGATGGGTTAGTCTCTGTTGCCTCATTGATGATGGGTGTTGGAGCAGTTAAGGAAGACATCACTGCCATGGTTCTTGCTGGCTTTGCAGGGTTAGTAGCAGGGGCTTGTAGCATGGCAATTGGAGAGTTTGTCTCTGTGTACACTCAGTATGACATAGAGATAGCTCAGATTAAAAGAGATAGGGAAGCAAATATTAATAATAATGATGATAATGATGATGAAGAAGCTCAAAGGGAGAAGCTTCCAAATCCATTTCAGGCTGCACTAGCATCAGCATTAGCATTTTCAGTGGGTGCTGTGGTGCCACTACTAGCAGCTGTTTTTATAAGGAGTCACAAGATTAGGCTTGGTGTTGTTGTTGCTGCTGTTAGCTTGGCATTGTTGGTATTTGGAGGGGTTGGTGCAGTGCTTGGAAAAACTCCAGTGAGATGGTCTTGTCTCAGAGTGTTAATTGGAGGTTGGATGGCTATGGCCATAACATTTGGCTTGACCAAATTGATTGGCACCACTGGACTTTGAATGCCATTAATTACTTGTCTTTTAAGTCCTTCTTTTAATGTGTTTCTACTTTATATTATGTAAATTTAGCTTAATTTAAGGAATAATTATTTGTCTGAAAAATCAAATGAATTGGAGCTAATCATATTATCTAATTTTTTTTAAGTGTTACTAACTTTATTCATTTATTATTATTGATCACATTTTAAATTATATGTTGGGCATTACAAAAGTAATAAACTAGTTTTACACTAAAATATAATTGAATAACAAAAGGAAATAAATAAATAAAGTGATAAATAAAATAAATTCTATAATCTGATCATACCTGGCAAGATCATTTGTACCCAATAGAAACCCTCAAGGTTGGCTTCTTTCCTTTCTATATGTTTTATTGAGCTATCAAAGTGTTTTGCTTTGTATTTGATAATCCCACACATTATCAATGTTTTGGAAATAAAAGGAGGATAAAAACCAGTGTTTTAAAACCCCACCCTGCCCCCGGGTTGACCCAGGTCAACTCTGACCCCTCCCCTCTGAGGGTTGGTGTAACGTCCGGCCGCTTCAAGAATCAACGACTATCCCCACATACTAACACGAGATTTTTTAGTGTGCTTTTTACTCACTTGCACACTTCCTGGGAAAACTTCCCAGGAGGTCACCCATCCCAGAACTGCTCCAAGTCAAGCACGCTTAACTGTGGAGTTCTTCCGTTCCGGGCTACCGAAAAGAAGATGCATCTTGTTAGCATAGGTAGTACCAATTAATTCTTATAAGCTATTCCAAACTGTGCAGTCTCACATCTGTACAGTCTTTGGAATCCCTCTCTTTCGGGTGTCGATTCGATTCATCCATGCATGTAACCCTCACGCTGGAAGCCTGTCAGGAGCCGCTCCTTGTCCATGCCCTTTCACACCGGCGATCACTCCCCGCCCTCGTCAGCGCCCGGGATGTTACATGCCCACCAGCTTCCGCCTGGTTCGTCCTCGAACCACACCGTACTGGATGAGAGGCCCTGCTCTGATACCACTTGTAACGCTTGGCCGCTTCAAGAATCAACGACTATCCCCACATACTAACACGAGACTTTTCAGTGTGCTTTTTCCTCACTCGCACACTTCTTGGGAAGTTATGTTAAGTGGCTCAAAGCAAAAAGAAATCATTTCTTCTCCTCACAATCCGTTGAGCCACAGGAAGCAAGGAGAAAGGGAGAAGACACCATTCAAGCCCCAAGCCCTTGATCCTTCAATCCTTAACCGTTTTCCTTAATTACAAAGCCTAAACCACTCCAAATCTTCTCCTCTTTTATAATCCTAGCTTGGTTTGTGGTGGGGAGCTTTGTGGTGTAGGATTTCTCTTCCCAAAAATCCGACCCACATGGAAAGTTGAGGGATTTGGGAGCTTCTACCTCCATGGAAGCTTGAGGAACAACCATTCCTTGTTGTGTGATCCATTGTGGTGAGTTTTCCACTCTCTTTCACACAAATTCCTTGGGTTTTGCATGATTTAGGTTTTGATGAATAGTGTTTTGGGGTTTTATGATAATGTGAGTAAATTGACTATGCTTTAGGAAGGATGAGGCTTAATGTGTGTTGTGAAAAATGCTAGGAATAACATTTAATCGGTGAAAATGAGCCTAGATAGTTATATGACTATGCTTTGAAAAATTGTAAGATTATATACTTGATGGTGGGTTTTCTTGCAATTGTGATCAATGGTTTGGTTTGGTTGGATATTGATTGTGTCCATGTGATGTCTAGGATTGAGGTATTTGGACCCACCTTGATTGACCGACCATTGGAGCAAGGTATGGAGCTCGATTAACTCCTTGGAATAGGTGTTTGTTCTTGGAGTAGAGTATTGTGGAGATCGGTGAAGAACAAAGGTTGAATTGGAAGCTTGAGGTAAGCCTTCGGACCTTGGGTGTAATTCCCTTTTCTGTTCCACCAAGCCCTGAATGGGTAGTGGTTGTTGTTAGTGTATATAAATGCAATGAAATAGTTTAATGCTTTGTTATACGTATGTGTATGCTTTGGTGTGGCATAGGATGGTGTTTCCCTATGTTGGTATGTTGCATGACGATGCGTAAATCATACTTGGTAGTTTAGCTGGCCAGTAGGACTATTTGCATCTGAGTATCCTTAGGACAGCAAGAGCTCGATGGATTTTTCCTGGAAATTTTTGTTTACATACTGCATGGATATGTATTTACTGCATTATTTATTGTTATTGTTATTACACTATGATAGAACTATGGGGTGGAGAGATGCTCCAAGGACCCCTGGTTTATTGTGATATATTCGTATATCTCATCTCGTGTTGTGGGGATCCCCTTTTAGGCAAGGATGCTGCAGGAGCCTCCGGTGGCAAGTGGCCACACTTGGATTAGTAGATGCATGAAGATGTTGCACTTTTTGGGATTTTACATGACATGTAGTAGTACCATGTATAGGATTTAAATTCGAAAGCCAATTGCTATATGTATGTCATCTTCTATTTTGATGGACTTAGCCTATGCTCATCTCCTTTGGTATCTCTTTTGGTTGATGGGAGCCAAGGAGTTGATCATAGTGTTTTGTAGCTAAGTCCGATGATTTGTAATTAAGACATGTTGTAATTATTGGATATGGATGTTTCTTTTGATGTATGGAAACCTTGAAAGAACTAGAATCATGTATTGAAAGGATTATAGGATGTCAATCAGGTGAAAGAAGACTTATAGGTTGAAAATCCATGTAAAAATAAAGATATCCTATCTTGTTGTCCATTTTCCATATCCAATATGATAGATTTGGATCCTTGTGTCTAATGAAAGTTGTAGATCTTTTTCTTAGCTTTCCAACGAGACCAAGATTAAGTCAATTGGACAAGTACAACTCTAGTTAGAGGTAAAATACTAAGGCTTGGTGTAATCTTCAGAACCTGGCGCACTTGGCGCCGTTGTTGGCGCAAACCGCGCCAAGACACAATGGGAAAGCACCAGCTGGTGCCCTTGGCGCCAACCTTGGCGCGCCTCGCGCCATAATGCTAGGAAGCTTCTGTTTCGTGCCGCACATCGCGCCAGAGTTGGCGCAAATTGCGTCGGGACCAGCAGGACTCGCGCTCGTTTCGTAGAAAATTCATAATTTAGGCTACAGTGCTCCGATTTGAGCGCGATTTGAACCTACGCGTAGATAACGAAGAGATCTATAACATATTGGAAGATGAGAATCATATAAGTAGTATAAAGTTTCTTAAGTGACTAAAAAGTGGAGGTGTTTAGTGTTGAACAACAACAAAAATGAGTTTTTAGCCTTGATGGTCTAAGGGGACTACATGGCACACTATAGGAGCCACGTATGTTCTGAATAAAACTTACAAAAAGGAATTCCACATATAGTTAAGTTATGATCATATTATTGAATCGTTTTAATTACGGAATTGGTTTTGAACAAAAAAGTTCATGAATTAAAAAGGGAAAAGTTTATCCGTATTTTAATTCAATCTTGTGATTGTAACTGCGCTTAATGCCGTACGTAATGTTAACAAACCGGTTCTAGAACAGGGTGTTACACCTCTTATTTTTATCACACTTTATTTTTTTTAAATACATTAACATCAATAACATATTTATTCCAAGTTAATTGGAGTTGGCAGAATGACAATTAGTGAATCCAAATAAAAAGTAATAAAAAATTATGGAAAAATAAAAAATAAAAAAATTCAATAATAATAGTAAATAAAAAATACAAGAAAAAATAAATTACAGAAAATAAGAAGAAAAATGTAAATTAGATAGAAAATAATATAATATTTTATAACGCATTCATTTGTATTTTTCTAAATTAAAAAAAAAACACAAAAATAATATGATGTTACTAACATATAACTAACTAGCATTTTGAAACGGCAATTGTGTAAGAGAATCACATATGCCAATAAAACAAACCCACAAAAGACAAAACCAACACAATGATTTGTACAACTCTTGTTAAACTTTTGTCCCTGAATCTACGTCGTTTCTGATCAATGTATAAAAGACTATCGAGTTGGTGGCAATTTCCCTTTACAGTACGTATGAACGCATTTGATTTGCATCCATAAATAGCCTCATCCCCAAGACCGCGTTCCCTCCACACGCCAACAAATTTCTCATCTCATCATTCTCTTTTCATTTTGCATCTATGGGAGACATTAAACCAAGTGAAGCCAGCCCTACAAAAATGTTCCACTTAATCGATGTGGAACGAAAGAGAGAAGAAAAGATAGAGATAGAGGTTTTTGACTATGCCAAAAGGGCACAATGGCTTCGAGCAGCTGTATTGGGTGCCAATGATGGTTTGATCTCAACTGCATCCCTCATGATAGGTGTTGGAGCTGTTCGACAGGATATTAAGATCATGATGCTAACTGGGGTTGCTGGGTTGGTAGCTGGGGCTTGTAGCATGGCCATTGGAGAGTTTGTTTCTGTTTATGCACAGTGTGATATTGAGGTTGCTCAGATGATAAGAGAAGGGAAAGAGACACACAAAGAGAAGTTGCCAAATCCATTTCAAGCTGCCCTTGCTTCAGGCCTTTCGTTCGCCGTCGGAGCGGCGGTGCCGCTGTTTGGGGCGGTGTTTATTGAAGATTACAAGGTGAGGTTGGGGGTAGTGGCGGCTGTTGTTAGCATTGCTTTGTTGGTTTTTGGAGGGTTGGGTGCTGTTTTAGGTAAAGTACCCTTGGTTAAGTCCTCTTTGAGGGTTTTGATTGGGGGATGGTTGGCCATGGTTGTTACTTTTGGTTTAATCAAACTTGTTGGTCATGTGGTAGATTGAATTTATGTGGGTTATCGTTTCTCAAAGTTTGAGATACTTTTATATCCAGCTACTAAATCATAACCATGCAAGGATGGAAGGTGATAAAGGAAGAAAGATAAAAAGGAATCATAATTATTTAAAAGTGAATCAATTAATATAAGAAAATAAATAAATAAAACGACGTGATTTTAGGTGGCCGGAGATAAACTTATCTCAAGCTGCTAAATCATAACCATACAAGGATGGATCAACGGTGATAAAAGAAGAGAGAGAAAAAGGGAATCATAACCATTCAAAAGTGAATCAATTGATATAAAAAAATAAATAAATAAAATGACATGTATTGAAATCGATCTTTTCATGTGAAATAATCTCATTCGTATATAGACAAATCAACGGTTATTTTTTCCCACCTTTTATTGATCTCAATGCGGTCTCTATAACCATTGATTTGTTATAAATAATTGAGACCCTTAAACTCACGTGAGATGAGAAGTTCAACTCCATATTTCTTTAACAAAGGGTATCCTATAGGAAAAGTCCAATGGGGTCTCACGGAAATGAAAAGTGACAAAAAAGAATGGAATGCATTTCAGGTTTTGTGAGAAACTCAACACGGATGCATGTCACATGAAGGAGCTTAAATTTGGCACTCGGGGCGCAAAAGTCCAATGGGGTCAGAGAGGAAATGAAAAGTGACAAAGAAAGAATGGAAAAAATAATAAAAAATTCATGTGTCACCTTTTCAGGTTTTGTGAGAAAGTACAACATATTAAAAATTTCTCACATGAAGGAGAGGGGAAGAAGGGAGCGAATTACAGGATTTGTATTCATTCATTCTCATTACATACCTCACAATATCTTAATTACCTGAACTACATCACTAGTTTGAAAAAAGAATTTCTTACTTGTTAAATACGTTCATTTAATTTAATGTATGTTTATGGAAGAGAGATATTTTTTACCAACAAAATTTTCTACTACCAACTTATTACTTATCTAATCACCATTGGATCAACATTTTCTCTTTTTTCAAAAACTTTTTAATATTCTCTCTCTTTGATTCAATAGTGATTAAATAGATAGTAAGTTAGTAGTAAAAAATTTTAATAGTAAGAATATCCTCCTCATGTTTACGTTAGCAGAAGTTTCGCTTAGAAGCCAAATCCAAAGTGATAAATAGAAATTTGGCTTTTGGAGTCATTGTTGCACTCCAATTTAGAGCTGGAGATTCCATTTATTGGAATATGCTTTAGCTATGCCTTTTATAACAATGAATCCAAGAAAATGCTCTCACAAGTTCCAGCGATTTTTTTTTTGGTGAAAAAGTTCCAGCGAATTTTATTCCCCTTGTGTTTGACAAATTGATAAATTTTGTAACATATCACTTGAGAATAATACTCTTAATTATGACATTCTTACAATTCTCAGTTATTCATATTAATATATTTTAGAGTATTTGAACTAAAAAAAATGCTCTAAACAAATATTTCTTTGCATTTAATATTGAAATTTTGCGTGAGTCAAAAGTAAAAGTATATTTATCATAAATATTTTTAAATATATTATGACGTTGGTGACTTCCATATTGTAATCAGTTTTTCTTAAATGCTAGATATACTCATATTTTGTGGGTTGTGAAATTTTTTCATGTATACATAATTTTGTGATAGTGATTAAATTTAGTTTTAACGGTGCAACAAAAAATTTAAAAGTAAAATCCTGTGCAAGGCTTATTTATAGTACGTATGTGTTTTTTGGTTTTTTTGACATTTTTAACACCCTTAGATATCAGTGGCTTATAAACTCTGGCCATCAAAGTTTCACAAACACATCAATATATGACAATGCTATTGCTGTGTTGAGGAAAAATACCCATTAGCCAAACAACTAAAAGAGATATCTAAAGCCATCTGTTAAAGCTTTTTTAAGAAAAAGTATAATTCTTAAATTAAAAAATATGCCTAAATTTTTTTATAACAAATGGATAAGTTTTTTAAAAATAAAAAAATATAAAAACCATTTTAATACATAAACAAAAAAAAAATGGAAAAATGTTTCTGCAGTTAATGCAGATGAGTTATCTACATTTATTTCCAAAACGACGTCATTTTGGTATTGAAATCTTAAAAAATTATAAATATAAAAACTATTATAACTCTGACATAAATTAAAATTATAAAAACACCGTGATTTCCGCCCCAAAACGATGTCGTATTGGACTTACTGCACATAATTATCAGCAGTTCTCGCATAAAAAGCGAACCCAACAAAAAAACTCAAAAATAAATTATACTTTTTTTCAAAACTTATGCATAATTAAATCAACAATCCAAAACCCAGATAGTCAAATTGCATAAGAGATCTAATCAAGTTTCTTGGAGCACTAAATAGAAAAGCAACAAATTTGTATAATTGAAAGCATCACAACTCTCTCTGGTAAAACATTCGGGCATTCGGCCGTTCTTAGGTTTAGGCCTCAATCTTTGGCTCTTCTGTTTTGGGCTTCTCTTCTTCAACCTTTACCTCTTCTTTCTTGGGTTCAGCCTTTGTTTCCTCAGCCTCAGCCTTTACTACCTCTGTCTTCGGTGCCCCCTCTACATTCTGCCAATACAAATAGTGATAATTATTATGAGAAACAGTGCGAGGAGACTATATGCTAACTTCCCATGTGAACTTGGAAGGACCATATATGATCCTTTTAAATTATTAAAATTGAAAGTGGAGACGGCGAGTATCTGATACCATATAAAGAATCTTGGGATACATCACCCCAAAAGCTAGTTCAAAGGATGAAAATGCCCAATATGTTATAAACTCCACACCCATACAACCAATGTGAGACTATATATCTCAACAGTTCATGACTAAATTGTAATTGGATATAGTAAAGTCCCGTTCATCTTCACCATTGATTCAATGCTTTTGCCTTTTAAATTTGAGAAATATTTATATGACCCGTACTTGTTCCTTTTCAAAATACTCCTTCAAATTGTGTCCAAAATTTTGCATAAAGATTAAGAAAGTCATTAAATATCTTTTAAATTTTTAAAATTTATAAATTTATTTTATTACATTATCCTTTCACTCCATTATGTTATGCAAAAATATCAATAAAAAAAGTAAATAAGTTTTTTTTTTATTTTCTAAAATGATAAATAATTTAAAATAAATTAAAACTCCTAATTGAAGTAATAATTATTTTAAAAAGGAAAGAGTAACTTTTGCTTATAATTTACTCAAAAATTAAGAAATTTATTAAATATCCTTAATTTGAAAAATATAAATGCATTTGATTATTATATTTTCCCTATATTAATGTTTTACTTCTTTCTACTTAATAAAACTATCAGGAGATAAGAATAAATTAAAAAAATTATTAACATTTTCTTTAATTTTTAAACTGACAAGTAATTAATTTGAAACAAATTAAAGCTCATACTAATTATGTTGTAGTAATTGTCGTTTTACATAAAGACTAACAAAATTATTAGTTCCTCTACTAAGTGCCTGTTTGGATCCTCTCTTTTTTAAGCTATAAGCTACTTATAAGCATAAACTAGACTAAACAGGTTTTGAGAAAAGCTCTTATAATGAAAAGTTCTTTTTTATATAATGAACAAAAAAGCTGAAAACTAAAAGCTCCTATGAGGAGTTTTTTTTAAGCTCTTATCTATTTTTCTTGAATTGTGTGTATTTTTTATTAAAATAAAGGGTTATAAAGATAGAGAGAGAAATCATTTTCTTGAAATATGTGCTTTTAATTAATTTCTAAGCTAAATTTTTTATATAATTACCAAATAGCTTTTAGCTTATTTTTTTAAGCTTATTTTTTAAGCTTTACCTTATAAGTAGCTTCTAGCTTAAAAATAAGAGGATCCAAACATGCTCTAATTCCATCCCCTTACTCTACTTAATAGATAAATTAAGAAAACATTGATAAAAGTCATAAAATTGAAAGAAAAAAACTATTAATGTCTTTTTAGTTTTATAAAATAATAAACAATCTTAAACAAACTAAAACCTTAAAAATCACATTGATTTGAAATAGAGAGAGAATTATGTAAGGATAATAAAAATGTAGAGTGTAATAATGTGAAAGAAAAAAGCTAGTAAGTACCTCATTGAGCAAGGTGCCTAGGGACTTGTTATCAGGTTCCTCGGTTTTGGTCTCAACATTTGCTTCAACCTTAACCTCCTCGGTCACAGTCTCAGGCGCAGGCACTGGCACTGACTCTGGACCCTCATTGGTCTTGGGGTTGCTACCACAGTTTCCCATGTTGAATACAAATTGAGTGGAACAATAAAACAAGAAGTTTCTTTTCTCGATCGTCCTCTCTCTACGTCAATGAGAGAAAGAACGCTAAGAAGGCTAAAGGGACGCTATGTTCGTTCATTCTTCAACGGATTTATATAAAGGGTCGTTTCGTGCTTCTTTTGGATTGTCATTGTTGGGTTCCTTATGGCCTGCAAAATTTTGAGGAGGCCAACGGTTGCTATTACTTTAATTCATTGCTTATATTTAGCAAAAGGTTTGTAACCTTTTTTTTTTATATAAACAAAGGTTTGTAACCTTTATTATTGCATCGAACTTAGAAAGAAAGAAAAAAAAAAACATAGGCTATATATGATTGGTTCCCCTGCTGCAAAATGTTTTCTCATATGCCATCAATTATATTTATGTCTTACCGATAAAATATAATTATAATATTAAAATTATTTTTTCTCTCTCCACCACATCAACTAACAGTCTTCTAAAGAAAAAAAACTTTTAAAATTATAATTATATCTTATCGATAAGACATTATTATAATTGATTGCTACGAAAAAATTTCTTTGCAACAATGTGAGAAATGATTTGCCTATATGATCATACTCAATCAACCAATCTTTTTCTTTGATAATATTAAAATAACCACATGTCGTTTCTATTAATAGAAAAAACACAGATTCTGTAGCTTTTTGTGTCCTTTCTGCCTGTGATCAGTATATGCATGTTCTGTCAATCATGTATATTGTTTTTTATTTTTTCCTTTCGAATTTTCAATGATTTTAATTAAATACACACGGTAACTCTGTCTTTTCATTTTGTACAAGGGTTAAATTTCATGATGGTTTGCTAAGCTGATTTAGCCCCATGCGGTAACAACACAATTATGATTCTTCAAATTAAATTTAAAAAATAAGGATTGAGATTCTTTAGATAACTCTGGCTGATTAAAGTATTTATTTTAAGGGTGTGGTGTTTGTCATTTTAAATGACATAAATTATGTCATTTTAGGAGAGAGATAGACACATAAAAATGAAAATAATGGGAGAGAGAAAGTGAGTAATTATTTTGTGTCTATCTCTCTTAAAATAATAAAACTTAAGATGACAAACATGTTTCCCATATTTTTAATCAATAAATAATAAATGAACTATTCATGTTATTCATGGTATTGGAGTAATTGAAACAATGTTGATTGGTGATCTCTTTGCCTATCCTAGACGATATAATAGTGTCAAGACATATTAAGAAGTTTGCAAATGTTTGAAGAAAGGATAATGCTATGGAATGCAAAGACATGTGACGCTTTGAGGTATTTGAAAAGGGTGTACAAGGTCATAGATTTGATCCTTAATAATATTCCTTTTATATATTCTTTATTGTTAAAATATAATAACGTTCTGATTACTAAAAATATATATATAATAACGTTCTGACAAGTGTTTAAAGAAAGGATAGGATAATGCCATGGGATGTAAAGAAATGTCATCACCCTTTGAGATATTTGGAAAGAAGGCATGGTTGAATTTGTTTGATGGTTTAGGTAATGCATTTCTTTATTAATTATATTACAGATAGCGTCAATGCTGTTTTTTTTATCCAACAATTTTTAAAGATATTATTCATTATTTCATGGTCATTAACATTTAAAAAAAAATTACAAAAATCTCTCGCTTACTTTCATATTTTTTTTCAATACAAAACCCTAAGAGAAAAAGTATTTTACACATAATTACTACACTTTCATTGGATTCACGTTTAAATAAAGGGATAGGTTATTCTACCTATCATTTTTTTTTTGTCTATCTTTGCTTACCACTCTCCAATACCGTTAGATCAGAATCTTAAAAAGAGAGAAAAAGATAAATGTTAGTGTTAGAGAGTAGTAGGCAAAGATATACAAAAAAATGATAGATAGAATAATATATTCCTTAAAAAAAACTGAAAAAACATAAGGGAAAGAACAATAAAGCACATAACAGAAAAGCCCACTCAATATTCTTGGTGTGACCAACTAGTTCCAAGGTCTGTTATCCATATAATCAAGGGGAAATATTATTTGATTCTTTTTTTACATAAAATGATTTCTCTCATCTTCTTTTATTCCGATGATTTCTCATTTTCTTATACTAGTGGGACTCGCCTATTTTCTCTTTACAACATAAGATAATTATTTTCTTATGTAAAAGGAGGGTAATAAAAGCCCATGATCAATTAACACCATGCTTTTATAAACCCAGTCTTATTTACATAATTTGAAATGATAAGGCTAAAACAAAACTACTTCAAATACAGAATGGAAGCAAAAGAAATAGATAAAGGAAAACGGTATAGTGAAACTGTATTAATATATGGATTGGTTTATGTTATGGAATCGTCTCTTCATACAGTATTTCTAGATAGAGCTGTAAAAATGCCCCTAGTTTCATGGTCAGCTACTCAGTCCAAAAGCTTTATGTTTGACCGTAATTCATAATTTATTTTGCGTGGGGCTTTTTTTTATCCTTAACTCACAAAGCCCCATGAATAAGTGGGCCCTATGAACTAAAATTATTTTATCTTAAAATATACATACTAAAGAATAAATTAAAAAGTAATTTAAAAATTATAAATAATAATAATAATAATAAATATATATCCTATATATAATTTATATATAGAAGTTATGTTAGGAATTTATGTTATCATTATTATAGATTTTAATATATCACTTATATTTTTTTATAAACGAAAATGTGAATAATTTATTATCTCTCACCTTTTATAAATGAAATTGGATTCACTTTGTGATCTAGACCTACTATCCATAAAGGCCAGTGACCTCTATAATTTGATCACTAAGGCAACCCATACTTGATTAGCAAGTAAAAGTGACTTAAGCCGAAAGGAATTATCATTGTCAATATCACTAGTTTAGACAAATTGGCTACCACGTGAACCTAATAAATCAAAGGCGGCTCATGCTTTTTACCAAGTATACTGAATAAGCTTGCCTATTAGGTGTAACGCCCGACAACTTGCAAGGATCAATGATTGTCCTCACAAACTAACATGAGAGTTTTTAGCGTGCTTTGTCTTCACTCACACACTTCTAAGAAAAACTTCTCATGAGGTCACCCATATCAGAATTACTACAAGTCAAGCACGCTAACTATGAAGTTCTTTTTTTCTAGCTACTGAAAAGTAAATGCATCTTGTTAGTATAGGTAGTATCAATTAATTCTTATAAGATATCCTCAACTGTACTGTCCCATACCAGCACAGTCTTTGAAATCCCTCTTTTTCGGGTATTGATTCGATTCATTCATATACCCCCAGTTGCAAGATTTGGCATGAGACGCTCATTGTCCGTGCCTCTTTTGCACCGGCGATCACTCATTGCCCTTGCCAGCCCTTGAGATGTTACATGCCTACCAGCTTTCATCTGGTTCGTCCTCGAACCACACCGTACTGGGAGAGAGGCCCTGCTCTAATACAACTTGTAATGCCCGACAACCTGCAAGGATCAATGATTGTCCCCATAAAATAACATGAGACTTTTCTGCTTGCTTTGTCCTCACTTACACACTTCCTGGGGAAACTTCCCAAGAGGTCACTCATCATAGAATTGCTCCAAGTCAAGCATGCTTAACTATGGAGTTCTTCCGTTCTAGGCTACTGAAAAATAGATGTGTCTTGTTAGTATAAGTAATACCAATTAATTATTATATGTTATCCCCAACTGTGTTATCTCATACCGGCACAGTCTCTGGAAACCCTCTCTTTATGGTGTTGATTCGATTCATTCATGTATCCCTCAGTTATTTGGCATGAGCCGCTCAATGTTCGTGCTTCTTTTGCATCGGTGATCACTCCGTGCCCTTGCCGGCCCTTGGGATTTTACAAAAGGCGATATGAAACAATGCGCTCAATACTATAAATATAGAGGCATTTAGCACATGTATTATATCTCTCTTTAAATACTTGAATCTCCTTAAATACTGAACTAACTTGAGCATCATAGTGACTTGCAAGTACCGTCGACACTCACTCACAAACTGCCCAAATACAAAAAGTGCTAATGAGTCATTTCGCCAAACATCCAAACATCATGGCAAGCTAATTTATCATCTCTCATTCTCTTCATGAACATCTTTCAAATATGTGATCATATCCAACCTAATATTTGTTGGACTCATCACTTTGCTTTGTTAAGACGTTGATAAAAAGAAAACACAACGAAGTTTTCCTTATGCACATTAAAGAGCATATTTTCAAAATTTACTCTAATTTGATTTATTTACTTTAGTAGTATCGTTTATGTCCTAAATTCAAATTTCTCCATATCTATGATATTGTTTTATTTATTTAATATCTATTTAAAAAATGGGTTATAGAAACGCAAATAACATACTTAAAAATTATAAATAATATTTATATTCACCATAAGATTTTTAATTATAATCCACCACTGATTCTTTGCGGTGAAACTAAACATTGTCGATAAAAGTCAACAATATTTTTAACATAGGATTGACTATAAAAAAATTAAAATATTCAGATATGAAACAGTATATATAGACTTGATGTATGATGCTAGAGATTTTAATATATCATTAATATTTTTTTTGTAAAAGTGTTTGTTACTATCTTTGCAATTAAATTACTAACTTTTATTATAATAAACGTAAAATTCTATGCATTTTTTCTCTATAATTTAAGTAAAATTTTATAATAATAATTCAGCATTTGATTAATTGTGAGTGATAATTTTATTTTAGGAATAGTTTATATTATATAATTTTACACTATTATTTTAAGATGAAAACTAATAAATCAAGATATAATATATTAAATTCCATAAAACATATTCAAAATTATTTTCTATATCAATTTGTGCAAGGAAAAAATATAATAAACTATAGTTTAAAAAAATAGTAGCTTATTTATTTTTATTTTTTTATAAATAAAAATATTAAAAATTTGGTAGGGCCGTTGGTTGGCTCCAAATGTAGAGGGAGCCTTTAAGCCCGTGTGGATTTTTGTTATTTAGCAGCCATTCGATCTGTAGAAGGTTAAATTTTAAATTTCCAAGAAACTAATATTAGAAATCCTAATTACTCATGTTTGGTATACAACGATTCTTAAAAATTTTTCTGAGAAATGAAATTCCTGGAAATTAAAATTGCTAATAAGAATCTCATTAAACATAAGGGGTAGTATTCTTGGATTCTCACTTAATGAGAAAACTTTACATAATTTATAGGACATAAACAATCCTACTTTAATATTTTCATGACTGAAATATCCTCTGTTGTTAGAATAAGTTGGTAACTTCAAATTAAATTAATTTTCTTTATAGCAATGCTTTTTCGTTGAGATATTTTTTTTTTGCATATATCGTTATTCTTTTTTTTTTTTTGGATATTAGGGAAACAAACAAACAAAAAGAAAGAAACTAACTAAGGATCAGTGGGAATACTAACCATACCCATCAAATCCTTCTCAACAAATCTAAAACAACCTATAGGGATGTTAGGAAGAGTAACTAACTCCCAAGAGTTATGATCCACTCTAGAAGCCAAGAAATCTGCCACTTCATTCCCTTTCCTATTAATGTGAGACAGCACAATGTTCCACTGCTTATCAATGAGCTCCTTGATTCTATGCACCAACAAACAGAAAGGATGATCCGAAGGACAATCTCCCTGGACCAAAAGAATAGCCTCAGAAGAATCACTTTCCAGCTGAACATTTCTAAAGCCATGCTCCCAAGCCACTTGAAGACCTAAAAGCAAGCCCCATAACTCAGCCTTCAAAGCATTCCCTTGCCCAGATTTTTTCATAAAACCCATCAACCATCTACCATCACAATCTCTCAAAACCCCTCCACAACCAGATTTAAAACCATCCAAAGAACAGACACCATCTGAGGATGAGGAACTGATCAAGTCTTCCTGTTCTTATTATCAACATTAATGAATCTTATTATATCACCATCGTTATATAAATTCTTTATATCAACATTAATGAATCTTATTATATTCTTTCTTTCATGTGCGATGAGGAACTGATCAAGTCTTCCTCATTTATTAAATTCTAATTTTTTTTCTTGCTTTTTTATTCCTTTTACAGATTCCACATAAGCGCATCAGTCTTTTATTACTGGCTTGGTGATTCTTCTCAAGTTTAAGGAGCTGATGCATTTGGCGGTTTTATAATGAAATGTTGCTTACTACAATGATCAGAATATTTAAAGGATTTTATAATTCTCATTTAACATGAGAATTTGAATTTTTCTACCCACCTTTCGATTTTCGTGCCAATAATTTTTTCTAATATACAGGTACCACATGCTTTTTGTATCTACAACATGAAAATTATATTATCATGTTGAATGAGAAATATAAAACCCATATTTAAATTACCAAACGAAGTTTTGTTTTCGCCACCTAATTACTACAATTAATTTTCGCGGCCTTCACCCACAAATAAAATCAAGGGTTTTATATTTCTCATTTAACATGAGAATTCAAACTTTCCTACACACCCTTCGATTTCCGTGCTGACATGGGTCCTACATCTAATTTTTTTTAACACATGGGTCCCACATGCTTTTTATCTCTATAACATGAAATTTCAATTCTCATTTAACATGAGAAATATAAAACCCTAAAATCAATACTAGATGGTTTATCAAAAAATAAAAAAAATCAATAATAGATGACATAAAATAGCGGTATGGTAATGAGAAAAGGGGGCATAAAACTTGATTACAACTAGACGATTTGAAATATAGCATTAGACCAAACTCTTTGGCACAGATGGTAAGGAGTCCGGGCCTCTTAACCAAAGGTCTCAAGTTCGAGCCCTGTGAATGGAAAAAAAGTATTTAGGAACTCCCGTAAGGGTCCAATATTGTACTCATTCATGAAGGTTAGTTTTGTAAAGTTAGCTCACAATTTTAGGAATAATTAACAATCAACTAAAGGGAATTAACAAATTTGAATCAATATTTCTAAGAATATTTTGACCTACTAAATAAGTTTTTGATAACATTCATAGGAAATTTATTTTCCTAACATATTCCTAAAAATCATGATAACAAAAAAATATTCCTCTACCAAATACCACTTAAAATATTTTGGCCCTATTAACTTTTAGATAGTGTTTAGTTCGAGAGAAATTTTTTTTTCCTAGGAAAATGTAATTACTAGGTATCTGATGGAAAAGTGAGTTATATAGGAAAGTTTAAAAAATGTTGTTTGGTTGGACAAAATTTTACCAGGAAAATTGAGTTAAATTACTGAATGTGTGTTTGGTTGAAGATAAAATATAGATGGGAAAATTTAATCAAATTACAAAAGAACCCCAGGTTGAAATAACCCTGTATTTGTTAACATTGGTTTTATCAACACTGGTTCCAAGTATTGTTCTCCCACTAAGAACAATAAACAAACCGGCCTTTATTACCCAGAGCTATTGTTAGAACTAACAGATATTGTGATAAGCCATACACAGTTCATATGGGGTACACGCTCTATGACATAATTTTGCTTAAATTTCTCAGTATGCTATAACTCTTATATGATGCTGCACATGGGTTTGGTTCAGCCCTGCTTATGCTTCTTGCCATCAGCCAGAATGCGCTGGATTTGAAGACCTCGGTTGAATAGCAGCCTAGTTTGGGATTCTGAAACAAATGGGAACCAAGTCAATAAGGGCCACCGGTGTAAACTCTTCTTACCATTACCTCAAAACCGACCACAACCATGAGGGGTAACTTTGTCAAAAAAATTGTCCCTTTTTCAAGTTGTCTGTTATTATTGAATAATACCATGGTAGAAAAGGGTTTCTTCAACAGTAGAAATTGCCCTCATTTACATTAAAACGCAGATAGCTAGGGAAGGAATCTTGATGGCTAAATTTTGGGTAATCCCTCAACCAAACGTGGAGAACTCAGTTACCCACATGCACTTTGCTGGATACTAACTAAAAGTCCGGAACCAAACAACACCTTAAGCATTAACCTACATGGTCTAAGGCCTAATAGCATGGGGTAGCCCATTTTGATTCCGCGACTTCTAGTATATGCAAATCTTTAAAAAGATTCCTTTAGGATGTAGAAAATGGCACTTAATTTATTACTAAAAAAAGAAAAGAAAATGGCACTTAATATGTTCAATTTTTCAATAGGGTGATATTATAATATATTTTATATATTAGTTCGTTTATTCGGCAGTAAAAGTAGATAAATTATCTACTTTGAGCCCAAAACGACGTTATTTTGGGATGAAAATTAATGTGTTTTTGTAATTATAACTTAGAGCCCGTTTGTTTACACTTCTAAAAAAAGTAACTTTTATGTCTTCCTTATTTTAGAAATCATTTTACAAAAGTTAAAACTATTTATATTTTTATAAAAATATTTAGTTTTTGAAAAAAATATTTGACTTTTGACTTCTATTTTTTTAAAGTTAAAATTTTTAACTTCTGGAAAAAGTAAGTTTTGGTTTTTTTGTGACTTATGCTTTTTTTAGAAGCAGCTATCCAAATGAACGAAAATTGAGAATTGCTTTTTTTCAAGAAAAAAAGCAGCTTTTGGAGAAAAAAAAGCCCATCCAAACGGGCCCTTATTCCAATATTATAATATTCTTTATAACTATAATTTTTTAATCTTTCAACTCAAAAAAATGTCATTTTGGGAGTGAATGTAGATAACTTATCTACATTCACGGTAGAAATATTAAAGCCTTTATATATATATATGGCAAAATGATTTGTAATGTGACTGTATGTAAGCATTGGTGCAGTCACCTAAAAACTACGTCGTTTTGGGTAGGATAAAGGAAGTTCGCGTTTAAAATTAATTGTAGAAAATAAAGATATTATATTTATTTCCAACTTTGTATGGTTATGATTCCCCAAATTTAAAATTTTATATTTATTTCCACCTTTGTATGGTTATGATTCCCCATATTTAATGTTTTATATTTATTTCCACCTTTGTATGGTTATTATTCCCCATATTTAATGCTTTTACATTATAAAACGACGTAGTTTTATATGACTGCACCAATCCTTAGGTGCAGTCACTTTACATCCGCTAAACCCTATATATATATATATATATATATATATATATATATATATATATATAGAGAGAGAGAGAGAGGCAGGATCCTTTGACACTAGTGTCAAATTTCAAATTTGACATTTCATTTGAGAGCTGTTAGAACAAAAAAGATCAACGGCTCTGATTTGTAAGCATGTGATACCATTGATCTTTTTTGATCTAACGGCTCTCAGATGAGGTGTATATAAATATATATATATATATATATATATATATATATATATATATATATATATATATATATATATAATAACCTAAATGCAAAAGTGCACAAAAAATATAGTAAATTAGCTTTGTTTTTTTTCACCAAAAAAAAAAATAGCTTTGTTTGATAATGAAACATAATAAATCGTACTTGAGCTCATGCAAACACTTTCCCTCAAGTGGGTGAGAAGATGTCTTTGATACCCAGTCTCACAAGTGAGCTCCTTAAATCCTATGAAGCACCGACATTTCAAAAATCCTGACGTGTCGTGTCCGACACTTCCCGACACTCTCGGACACTCCGACACTCCCCGACACTCCAATACACATTATATAAATTCAAAAAAAAAAGTTTAAAGGTTGCGTTGCGTTTAGTTTTTAGTTCCAACTATTATATTCGTTAGATTATGATTACTATTTTATTGAGTTTAATACAAATATTTGAGATATTTTATGTTTTTTTTTTGCAAAATTTATGAATATTATAAGTTTAAATTCATTTTTTGTTAAATTATTGAATATTAAATATATTATACACTATATAAATTAAAATATTATTTAATATCAAAACGTGTCCTAACGTGTCGAAATCTAATATTTTTTAGAATTAACGTGTCGGAGTGTCGTGTCATATCGTGTCACGTGTCTCGTGTCGGTATCGGTGCTACATAGCTTAAATCCCTTATTTACAAACCTTTGTAAGCATATCTGGTAATTAATATCTTGACGTAACAATTGGCAACTTATTGACTTTATCCTTTTTGATGAGATTTCAATCAACTTCAACATGTTTGATACGGTGTTGAATAAGTATGTGATCTTCCTAGTTCATCACTCAACCTCATCTCTCTCTAAACTTAATTTAAAAGACAAAAAACTAATGATTATTACCAAAGTTGCAAAATAAGAACTATTTATCTAATGATTAAAATTAAAGACTTTTTTTGCATTTTTGAAAATTATTCTATTTTTTTTTTGTACCAAATTTTCTAATTAGTGATGCATCATTCGCCCTAAAATTATTCTAGTTTTGGTATTTTTAACTCACCCATTTGTTCCGTACAAATTCCTGTATGTGTTTTCATAAATAATAGGTTTTCATAAACAATGTTATTAAAACCGATTTGATCCAGCCTGTCGGATCGGTTGAACCAAGAATCAGATCACTAATCGGTTTAGTTCAGTCAAATAACCGGTCAAGCATCCAGTTAATTGACTGAACCAACCCAATCAAGAACTGATAAATCGATCATAAATCGATGCTAACCAGTACCGATTGTCTGGTTGAGTCAATTTTGAAAATTATGGCAAAATATTCCATCACATAAAAGTGATTCAAACTTGCGCTGAGGAAAGGGGAGTGAAATGCTAATTACTAAGACAAATTACTTTGGTTGTCATATTATTTTTATTTATATATTTATTTTATATCTTTATATGGATTTAATTTAAGTGGTTCAACTAAATGACTCATTGATTAAGTACTCCGACCGAGTTGATAATCTGTTCGGGATTAATAACATTATTGATGAAGTCATCTTTACTTCAAAACAAGTAGCAGCCCAATGAGCAAAAAAAAAAGAAAAAAAGAAAGAAGGTTCCAACTTTAAAGTCGAGAAAGCTACACGTATAAACTTATTTGCAAGCTTGAAGGACATTCTAGGAGTCGCACAAAATTCATCCAAAGTCATTTCAATCATGATAATCAAGTTTAAATGTCCGCGCTATGAGTATGACCATAAAGATCAAGACTGGGCCAAATGGATCTAAAAACCTTCTACTGATTTTAGGAGGGGAAAGAAAGAAAATTGAGAGTTTTAATCAATGTTATTAGAATCGGACCGGTTATTAACCTGGTCGAAGTATCGGGTCACTGGGTCAATGATTCAACCGGTGGGTCACTAGTTGAACCGGATATATATATAAATTTATATACTTAATTCTATAATAAACATTTTAAATGGTGTCATCTAGATAATAACCTGATGTAGTTTAGTGGTATTTGTCATGTTGTATATCCTCATGCAAGGGGTGGGTGACGATTTTTTTAATGGTTTTATATATCTCAACAGCCCCTCACACAAATTTTTAATGGTTTTATATATCTCAACACGCCCCATCACATGAAAGCCCACTGGGCTTTGAAGGGTGGACAATGCACAGGCCCACCTATCTGTGCGAAGAAAGAAATTTCACTTGAAAGAAAGTGGGGGTGATGAGGATTGAACCCAGTACACCGAGGCTCTGATATCATGTAAAGAACCAATTCAACCCAAAAGCTTAAGCTGGTGGGTGAGGACTTTTTAATGGTTTTAACTAATTTTGAAAAACCTGTTTGAAGAGAAAATCGATACGGTTGAACCACGATTTATAACCGGGTCACTGACCAGGTCGATTACTTAAGCTGTTGAACCATTGTTTAGAACCGAGTCACTGACCAGGTCGATTACTTAAGCGATCCATTGTTGTAATCAGACCGGTTGATGGGCCGGTTTCCGGGCCAACCGGTCGAACCGGCCAGGCTGGTCCGATTTTAATAACACTGGTTTTAATAAGTCCTTCCCTTGTTTGTGAGTTTAAAAAAATGAGCGGAGGAAATTGAGGATTTTTATTAAACCTTCCTTCTTCTTAAAATTAAAGTTCCCCAAATTTGGGGGGTTTAACGGTGAAAATATTAAAAATTACTTATCTACCCTTAGCACTAAAATGTGAAAATTACATAAATATGAATCATTTTTAAATGTGACAATATTAGAAAAGTCTCAAATACCGAAAGAATTTATCGACGAAAAATATTTCGTCAAAAATAGTGATAAATTTGTTGATGAAAATCATATTCGTTAAAAAAATTTAGTCAAAACTAAAGACGAACCAGATTTTGCCATAATTACTGACATAAATTTTTTATAGGAAAAAAATTCAGCCAAAATTACTATAATTCCGTCGAAACATTCAACGAAAATATTTTCGTCCAAAGTTTTGACGAAATACATTTCCATCGAAAAGTTTCATAAAACAATTACGTCAAAATTTTTTACGGAAAACATTTCCATAAGAAATTTTCGCAAAAACTTTTGACGAAAAATATTTCCATCAAAATTTGTGACTAAAAACATTTGTGTAAAAAATCTTGACGGAAAATGTTTTTTTGTCAAAAAACTTTACGGAATCTAAATTTCGTTAATACATTTCCCTCAAAATAATTCACAAAAAAACATTTCCTTCGAGATTTTTGACAAAAAATATTTCCATCAAAATTTCCAACGAAACACATTTCTATCGAAAAAAATTTACAGAAAAAAATTTCATCAAAATTCTTTACAAAATTCAAATTTTGTCAAAACGAAAACATTTTTGTTAAACTTTTTGTCAAAAACAATTTCCGTAATTTTTTTTCACAAAATACATTTCCATCAAAATTTTCAACGGAACACATTTTTGTCATCAAATTTCGACAAAAAATATTTTCGTAAAATTTTTTGACGAAAAATATTTCGATAAAAAATTTTAACGGAAAAATATTCTGTCAAAATTCTCTACAGAATATAAATCCCCTCAAAAGTTTCGAATGAGACATTTTCCTCAAAAAAATTGACAACAATTTTCGTCAGAACACATTTCCATTGAAATTTTGAACGGAAAACACTTCATCAAATTTTTTGACGGATTTTTTTTTTCGTTTAAAACATTTGATGGAGGAAATCATTTTAGTCAAAACTTTTGACAGAAACTAAATTTTGTCGAAAACTTCGATAGAAATTTATTTTTGTAAAAATTTTCATCATAGAAAAAATTGTCACTTTTCGACGAAAAAAAAATTTTATGACCAAATTTTCGTTGTTTGCAGAGTAGAAATTTCACGGAAAATATGATGTTTTTCAATATTGTGAAACTACATTAATAATTTTGTTAGAAATTTTAAATTTAATCTAATTTCTAAAAATATAATAATTATATTAATTTTAAAAAAGGGTAAAATAGTAAAAATATCTCATTAATCTTCCATTTTTTTTCTCCTTTACCATTCTTTTAACTCCTAAACAAGGGTCAATTTCCTTCCCTTCCTTCCCCTCCCTCTCCCTTGGATCTCATTCCTTCCCTTCCCCTCCCCTCCAAACTCCCAAACAAAGTCTTGAGAATTTTTTTTTTTCCAACCCCATACCTTATCCTTGACACAATCATGGCGAACAATGGAAAACAAGGTAAAAGCCAAATGGTTGGAAATGATAGTGCTAGTAAAAGTGACGATGATGACAATCGAATTTAGAATCACCTGTTAGTAAATAAATAAATAAAAATGCATTGATGCACAATTGTTGAAGGGAAAATCCCATATGTTGTTGTTGAATCTAAAATTTATATTCAAATTTAAGCTAGATCAATTATCATTATTTTTTTAATTAAGAATCCACACTAGATATAACTATTTAATGAAGTTAAAAGACATTTGTGTGGTAGGCTATATTATTGCATTTACAATGAATTGGCAGCTACAATTGCAATTGCACCCTACTGAGTGCAGAGGATCTGAAAAAAATAAAAATAAAAAATTGCACAAAATTGGAATTACAGGGGTCAAACTCATTTGCACCCTCAGACGTTATTCTCATTCATTTCTCCTTAATTTACAATTATTTCAAGTATTGTAGTTAGTCTGGGTTTTCTATATCTTCTTAGAAGCAAAGAAGAGCATACAACAGTCACAGAAGAGAGAGCCATGCATGCACCGGCAACCCATGGTGGAAGCTTGATCCCCAGTGAAGGATATAAAACTCCTGCAGCAACGGGTATAGCAACAACATTGTAGGCCATTGCAAATACATAATTTAATCGAATACGAGAAAAGGTTCTCCGGGAAAGATCGATGGCTGTGATCACATCTTCCAAATTATCTCTCATCAGCACATAGTCAGCAGCTTCTATTGCAATATCTGTCCCAGCCCCAATTGCCATGCCAACATCTGCAGCAGCTAATGCAGGAGAGTCATTGATACCATCACCCACCATTGCAACTATACTTCCATCCTTTTGGAATGAACGAACAACCTCAGCCTTTCCTGCAGGCATAACCTCTGCTCTAACGTCTTGAATGCCAACCTGTCATGCATACAACACGTTTTTATTCCAAGTTTGACAATAACATCAATTTCTACCGAAAAATTTATGTTACAACTCTATCATAAAGTGACAGATACTCAGTTATGATTTATAATATAGAGCTCAGGAATGAGATTTTTATAATTCAAATTCAAAATCATACAATTTCTTTTAGATACTACTATTTCAGTTATGAATAAAATAAACAATGGCCTGCTCAAACAAGGTCAGGTTATCGGTTAATTGATATTTTTCTTTCATTATTGATTACAATTATTGCCGTCCGTGGTTCAATTTAGTTATCATACTACACACTACAAAACTACTATAATCCATGCAAAGATATTGGCTTCTTTGTGCAAGTAGAAGTCCAAATGTTGAATGCATAAACTAAGAAGCACAGCCTTGAAACCACACTACAATCACAATACCAAACTTTCAACCAAAAAAAATAGTACACAAATATACAAACCTCCTTGGCAACAGCTCGAGCTGTTCTCCAGTTATCTCCTGTAACCATAATAGGTACGACTCCCATTTTCTGGAGGCCCTCAATAACAACAGAAGCTTCTCGCTTTAGTGGGTCTGCAACCCCTAAGACTCCAGTTAATACATCCTCGTATGCTACCAGTATCCCTGTCTTCGCACTTTCTTCCAGCTCTACCACAAAATTGTCCACTTCGGTAGAAATATTAATGCCATTTTCTTCCAGCAGCTTCCTGTTACCAACCTGTTCAGGACATACTGCCTCAGATAAGCAACTCTTTGGAAAATATGAAACAAATTCCAGCTTTTCAAGATAATGATGGTCATATTACTAGAGTCAAAAGACATTACCAAAATACGCTTTCCATCTATAAAGCACTGAACACCTCTTCCTGGAAGAGCAGAGAAGTCTGAGACATCATAAAGCCACCCAGACTTAAACTCCTTAGCATCATTCTGGGCATCACTGGTAGGAGAGGACTCATCAAAGAAATGAAAATGGCGGGCATATTGTAATATTGCTTTTGCCAGTGGGTGTTCACTACTAGCCTGAATTAAGAGGTGGGGAATTTATAAAAAAAAAATTAGTTGATTCCTATAACAGGCATGAAATGAAATGGGTGAAATTTTCTCACAAACAAACAGATTGTCAAAAATGATAAATCTTCTCTAATATTGTTCCTAATCCTATTTCAGAATGCCAGAACACACTTTTGGGGAAATTGAGCTCTGTGTCGACTGTCGAGGAGGGAAAAGGAAATGTAGAAAAATATTACTCTTATAAGTCCTCTATACTCGGGTCTAGGTTCGAACCGTGTATAGGTGGCAATACTATTGGCAGATGTTGAGAATATGTTAGGAACTTGCTAGTTAGGAAAGTAGGTTAGAAGAAATAGGGATGGGTGCAAAAATCTAGTTGGTTAGGCAAAAATCTAGTTGGTTAGGCCCTAATAGAAATAGTAATTAAAGTTAATATTGTTAGATATATTAGATATAGTTACCTAATACTAATATATATCGTTAGATAAAGTTATTAATTTATTCATCTTTCTCTCTTATTTACTTTTTCCCTCTTCTTTATTTTTCTTTTCTCTCAATCTTTTCGCACTTTTTATTTGGGTTCATGGACCGCCAACCTAAATAGTTTGGGATAAAGGTGATTTTGATGTTAGATATTAATAGAACTGGAAGTTGAACAATAGAACAAAAAAAGGGGGGAGTCAGTTAACAAAGAGGGCTCGTGACATAACAGAATGGAAATAACATTATGGGGTATAAGTAAGAAAGAACCATGGGTAGAGGGAGGCAAGAATTCAGTAGTGGTAATTAGGGGGAAGAAGGAACTGTTGAAGGTCCTCTGGGTCATCTTCCGTGGTGTAATTTTCATATTTCAAGGCTGTGTCTCCAGCCTTTGTTCTTCGGTATTCTGTCATTTGGTAATTGTAAGGAGCTAGTCTCCATTTTATGTTTCTGTTAATTCAAACTTAGTAAATTGGGTTCCATCAGATATACTAGATAGAGTTACCTGATATTAATTTGATATTTTTAGATAGAGTAACTTCTTTTTAGGGAATTTTATTACATAAAACAGTTAGGATTTCAAGATTTAGGAGTATAACCCTCTAGGTCACCAGCAGAATAAAAGAAAGAAGGGGGCAGAGAGGGAGGCAAGGTGAGATTAGAATAAGTGTGGGGAAAGACCAGGTTCTTTGAAATTCTTGATATCAGCCATTATGTTCACAAAAATTACCTCGGTTTTCTCCATAAATCTTTTAAATTTAGGTCCAGTTCAATCCGAAATAAAGAAAGTAAATATCATCAAGAAATTGGAAGTCACCTCAGCAGAAGCCACCAATGTAAGAAATTCTCCACGGTCCATTCCTGTGAACACCTTGGCAGTAGTAACGGTGGCTTTTGCCTGAGTTAGAGTTCCTGTTTTATCAAATACAACATACTTCACCATCTGAGCCCTCTCCAAGGCATCCCCTCCTTTAATTAACACACCATTATTAGCCCCAACCCCTGTTGCCACCATGACAGCAGTTGGTGTTGCCAAACCAAGTGCACAGGGACATGCAATCACCACAACAGATATTGAAAACATAAGAGCAAAAACAAAGTGATTTCCATTTTCTGGCAGCCATTCTTCGGGGTAAGCTCCAAGAGCCCCAGCAATATACCTAAATTTTGCCAAAATATATAGAGAAAAGTAGGGATAAGCATTCAAATTACACATTTGAAATCAACTTTAATCAATATGCCAAAACTAGTCAAGGTAATCTTACCAACACAATAGTGTCAATAATGATAAAGTCACAACTGTAGGAACAAATATGCTTGCCACCTGCAAGCCAAAAGAATGGTAACTGAGTTCACATCTAATATTTCTTTAGTTGATACGGTTTCTACTAGGAGAAAAGAAATCAGCTCTAGATGGAAGGTTTATTCCCGTAGAAATAAACCCAAAAATGGTTAGAGCAGTTTATGTTGTCAGAGAAGTTCAGGGTGGTTGAGTCAGTTAGGCAGTTATAGGGTCTTTTATGTTGTCAATAAATCAAATAATCCTCTAGGGGGGATAGAGGCCTTAGGATAGTTCTTTGGTGTGACTGAGATATCTCAGTGTGAAGAGGACACCCTCGGGGAGATTATATCTCTTATGTACGTTTATCATAATAAAGAATTCATTTCAATCATATTCTCCTTAGAATTTTCTCTTCTTTCCAGAATACATTCTATTAAATCTCTGATAATTTCTGAAATGTAACATCATTCATCTGAGGAACGATCAACAGGCAAGGTCATAAAGTCAAGAAGATAGTGACTATTATTAGAAAATTATGAGCAAGCAAAAGAACAGCCGCTTGAATTACAAATAAATCCTAAACCTGGAATAACTGGATTAAAAAACAATCCAATTTTATGAATAATTTCATAGAAAGTGCTTCAGTGAACAGAGGTGAGGCATCAATATATTGCCCCAAATCTACAAGCTTAATCAGATTTGCCAGAAAGCAGCCCAGGAAAACTAAATGCTGACTCCTTGCTATTTTACAATTACAAGAATTGTATTGCCACTCAAAAAGAAAGAAAGAAGAAGAAGAAGAAATTATGTGATTTTCATTTGCCAAGCCATCTAGAAACATGTAGGATTTTTTAACTTCAGAACTGATTAATGAACTAATACTTTCTTTACCGCAAAGAATCGACTGCAATTTTATTCTATGCAAAAATGCATTCACTTTTAAATTAACACATACAGAACATAAAAGTCAACCAAGAGCGAGACCAAAATACTTACTCATAATACTTACATAATCAGCAAACTTTTGAATGGGAGCTTTTGACATCTGGGCTGTCTCCACCAAACTAATTATCTGACTCAAAACTGTATCAGATCCTATTTTGGTAGCTTGAATGTGAAGGACACCATGCAGATTGATTGTACCTCCAATAACAGATGCATTGACCTCCTTCAAAACAGGTATAGATTCACCGGTCACCATACTCTCATTTACATAACTTGAACCCCAAGAAACAATACCATCAGCAGGAATCTTTGTACCGGGAAGAACTTTTAATGTGTCACCAGGTTGAATGAGCAAGGAATCGATTTCCCTTTCTTCAATAGATCTACCACCTACAAAATAAAACATTTATTGGCAAGTTCTAATTTGATGTTGAAATAAACTTCAATAAAGGAGTTTTCAGCCTAAATATAAGATAATCAACACAAAAGCTGTTTCAACTCCATATTCCAAAGAAAACAGAGCACATCAAATAAAGTGACATACACCTTTATCTTTGACAACCAATAATGCTGTTGCAGGAGCAAGTTCTACTAGCTTCTTAATGGCATCAGATGTCTTTCCCTTAGCAAGGCATTCCAAATACTTGCCCAACAATACAAAAGTTATAAGCATAGCACTTGTTTCAAAGTATATTGGAGACCAAAATCCAGTAAGAGCGCCATAAAGAAGAGCACAAACAGAATAAACATAAGAGGCTGTAGTTCCCAAAGCAACGAGGACATCCATGTTTGTTGAACCATTTCTAAGAGCTCTGCCAGCTGCTATGTAGAAGCGCTTACCAATAACAAATTGGATGAGACTCACCAATGCCCACTTCAGCCAATCACCCATGAGAAAAGGCCCACATCTCCAAAGTAATAAGGAGTATATCAATGGTATATGAGGACAAACAACCCCCATGAAGAAGAGAGGAATCTGACACAAATGCATCAAGCAAAAATCAATGCAAAAGATTGAACCGGAACCTAAACAAAATAAAGATGTTAAAACAGGCTCTCAATTCATTCCTTTCTGCAACAATATCAAGTCTCATTTTCCTTCAGTTATGTGTTTCTATGAAGAAAAGAGAAGATGACAGATTATCACTTCACTTAGATGAAATTTCTGTATGGACTAATACAAGCCCTATGAAGCATAAATTTATGGGATTTGAGTTTGACAACAGCAGAATCTCAGAGGATGATTCATTATATACCAACACCTTAAGGTTTGAGCATACTGCAGCAGCTACATGATTTCTTACCCCCACTCCCCATCTATCCTCTACAGATACCCTTTCTTTCTATAAAACATTGCATTACTCGCAAATTTATCCATAATTAATAAATATCTGTTTTTGCATATAATGAGTACTTGTTCAATCATCTCACAAGGATTTTAACATGCAATCAGGTGACAAAATAAAGTAAAATGAAAGTAGTGGTGGGTACAGTTCGGTTTTCTATACTCAACCAAACCACCGGTAAAGTGGTTCAGTTTTATGAACGGGACTGATTTAGATAAAGTATTTGGTTTTTAAATTGGTTCAAAAAAATGGTTCAGTTCTTTCAACTAATCAGAAAAATGTGATTATTTATGGTGGGTTTTGATTTGGTTCATGGTTCGGCTTATAAGGTTTTATTCAAACATAAGGGTTGACATGGTTCGGTTTGGTTCGATTTTCTGTGTGCCGAACCGAATCAAACGAGTAAAGTAGTTTGATTTATTTTTTATTTTTTTCACACTCCTAAATGAAACCAAAAAATGCATATACAAATACCGTTTATATGAGAAATGATATTAAAGAGATACTCACACTAAGAAAAAGGCTGGAAATAAAAAGCCGAAACATAGTTGAGGTCTCTGAAACATCTTTAGAAGCCATTCTGGCATAAGGGTTTCTAACATGCACTTTAAACTCGCCATTGCCTCCAAGCTGGATCGCATCAACCAACGATCTAGAACTGATAACTTGAGGGTCAAACACAAGATCCAGCTCGCTCAATAACGGGTCAAACCGAAACTGTCTCACCCCTTTCATGCCGCTGAGCATGCCTTCCAAAACCTGAGCATCAACCAAACCGCACACACCAACAACACCTAAAACGATCTTATCCTGGCCACTGCTCTGCACAAACGAAGCATCAAAACCAGCATCTTCGATTGCACTAACAATATCATCTTTGCTAATCACATTGGGATCATACTCAACTTCACCTAACGAAGTAGCCAAAGCCACCACCGCCCTTTTCACTCCTGAAAGGTTCCTCAGAATGCCCTCAACGGAATTCACACACGCCGCACACGTCATTCCCCCAATCGTGAACTGCCCCACAACCAAGGTGGTACCGTTTCCGAGAGAACCGGGTTCGGGTAAAATCTCAGCTTCAAAACCTGCATCTTCAATCGCATTCTTAATGTCTTCATCCTATGATTAACACGCGAGTTTCCAAAATCAGCTACTAACACTTTCACAAATCCACGAACCAAAACAAAAAAGAAACTAAGTTAACTAACCTTGACGAGGCTCCGATTAAAAACGACGTCGGCTTTGTTCTGGAGCAGGGCGACGGAGGCGCCGACGACGCCTTCGACGGACTTGAGAGCCGCCTCGACGGAGTTGGAGCAAGCGGCGCAGGTCATGCCGGAGATTCTGACCTGAACTCGCTTCGTTCCGTCGTCAACGTCGTTCTTCTCGTAGGAGTCCAGGAGGCGGACGTCCTCCAGGTCAACGTGATCATCTCCGTGGACGGCGGAGGCGGCGGTGGAAGTTAGTTGGAGCTGTCGGGTGTTCGGCGCCATGAGGAAAGAGAATGTGGCGAGAGAAATGAGAAGGAAGTGAATTATATAAAAGAAAGAAAAAAAAAAAGGTGAAAATGAAGGAAATAAAAAAGGAAGAAGAAAAAGCTGTTACCGAGGGAGATGGTGCGACAGCAAAAAAAATTTGAGTTCGGTATAGACAGCAATATTTTACCTGTGTGGAAGGTTCAGGTGGGACCGGCAACGGAATGGAGTTGGAGGGATTTTTTTATTTTTTATTTTTCTATTTTTGCCCTTTGGGTTTTGGTGCAAGTACTGTTGGGTCCCCTTGTACTTCTCCTGCTATGAGAGGGTTTTTGTACTGCATGCCACGTAGGCCTTGTTTGGTTGGCCAACTTACGCATTGCTTCTGTTTTCTGTGTTTTGCCGTCGCAATTGCTTCTTATGGGTTCTTCTTTGAAAGTTTATGGCTGGCTGGCTGGCTGGTCAAAAGTTGTGTTTGGAAGGAAAATTTTCGTAAACGACGTTAATGTTGACTGGGTGATGCAAATGTTGGCTTCTTTAATTAACATATAGTTGAATATTTCTCATATGAAACATTGGGAAATCTTTAAAGCAAACTAATGTGAATAAATGAATCGAATGATGGATGGCATGAGATCTGTCACGTGACCCACTCTTGATAATTTTTAAAATATGATATATTCGATCACATTTTGGATTTTTTGATAATGACATCGTGGCCAACGTGTTCATTAATAATGAAGTTCAAGTTGTATGGTTGAATTAAACCATGGTTTTGTAATTTGTATGGTTGAATTATTTGGAAAAAAGGGAGCTTTTTCAAATTATTTAAAGTTCAAACCTAATTCATTGATAGTTACTTTTTCACGGATTTTATATTACTGGTACGACTTTGAAATGGCATCCATGACCATGACCAGAACATAATTAAGATGGGTTTTAACCTCACTCATGTCATACAAAACCTCAATTCATGTTGCAAACTAATCTAATAAATGCAAATGTTGGCTTGATAATTTTTAAAATATGATATATTTCACTTTAATTAACGTGTTCATTAATAATGAAGTTCAAGTTGTAGTTGAACTAATGCTTAATTATTTAAAGCAGAAAAACATTATTAACTTATGAAACAAATTCAAAACATATATAACTCTCAAAAATATAATTCATCTATATAATGATTCAGAATGTCATTTTATATATAAATACAATGTTCCAATAATGTTTTCCCCCCAAGCAAAAAATATAAAAAAATACAATAATAATATTTCCAAAATCAATAAATTTACACTTAGAAAATAGATATAAATATAATACGTTATATATATATATATATATATATATATATATATATATATATATATATATATATATATATATATACACACACTGGAATAAGATTATTTGATATTGGTGTCAAATTAAAAAATTTGACACCAAATTTTACCGTTGATTTCTATCAATTTAATGATTATAATTAGGAGTGAAACTGGGCCGGGACGACCCACAGGGGCTTACGGCTCGACCTATGTTAGGTCAGACCTGACCTAGTATATTTCGTAAAATAGGCCGAACTTAGGCCTTGAAAAACTTGTTTAATAAAAAGGCCGGAAGCCCACTTTCACAAGGCCTGGCCTATAGGCCTATAGGTCGGCCTATATTGTACTATTTATTTTAAATAAAATAAGGATGCCTTGAAGAAAAAACAAAAGACATAAATTTATTCAATTGTAATTATATTATATTCGATTATATTTTAATATAAAATCTAACTTTATTTCTTATATAGGAGGAACCAACATCTCAGCATGTTAAATTATGTATATGAATATATTAAAAGATTTTTTGGAGAGGTTATACTTACTACAAACATCATTATGTTATAGTTATTTTAATTTACGTAGCATGGATTGTTTGTTTGTATCTGATGAAATATATGTTATTTAGTTTGAGCATTTTGCTTTTGAAAGTGACTTAAATGAACATTGTATGAATTTTGTTGTGATTCATGATTCTGTTTGGACGTTGAAATTATGATTTTTGGTTTAACAACAGAATTTGAGTATTTTGTAATGTTGATTCATGGTTATGTTTGGAAGTTAAAAATTAACAGGCTAATGGGCTGGGCCAGTCCATTTATTTTTTTATAAACGAGTCAAGTCAGGCTAATAGTTAGATTCGTAATAGGCTTGGGCCAGGTAAAATTGAAATTTCTTGGCATAGGCTTGGGCTTTTCGGGACAAAGTTTGGTCCAGCCCAGCCCACTTTCACCCCTAATTATAATTTAATAAAATGAATAATTAATTTATAAATGTGATTCAATAAATTATGACTATTAGATCTACGAAATTAATCGTTAAGATTTAATGTGAGATTTTTTAATTTGATATGAGTGTTAAAGCATCATTCCAATATATAATATATTCAAACAAAAATAAGAGGTATTAAAGTGAATATATTTTATATGGAGTTGATTTTACTATCACAAAACTAAGACTCAAACAAATTTTTATCCTTTTACCGTAGGCATAAAAGTAGTCTGCATCAATTATCGTCAATGCTTTAGGCCATTATTACTTTTTTCCTTCATGTGGGTGTTATTGACATTGAGAATGGATTAAGCAAGCATTATATAAATAGAATTGATCCACACATCTAATGTTTTGAGATTTTGGGTTTGATTACGCATTAAATGTCTAAGCGCACTTAATGTCTCACTTAACTCATGAATTGCGCTTTTATTTTTTCGCCATGAGTTCCTTTGCGAGATCATAAGTGAATTAATAAACTTTAATGTTATGAAATGATGATATCTCAATTGATACATGCAAGTAAAGTAACTGGTGGTAGGATCTCTATTTAATCTCCATTAATACCATATTTGGAAGGGACATAATATCTTAATTCCAGACTCATCCCGGAATTAGTCTTATTGCTAATTCAAAGAACCAAAGCTTTTGAAGACACCGAGATAAAATTTATTCACCTCAAAAAAATAATCAGAGTAGATATAAAAAAATTAAAAAAAAATTCCAATGTTTGGTCGGCCGAAAAGTCGAGTATGAAAAAATGAAGAGCAAAAGCAATGCTTGTTTTATCACGGGACAAATCCTATTGGAACGATGACATTTTTATCCACTAAGCTTCATCATAACAATGGTAGTATGAAAGACATAACCTCCACTAACCTAAACGAAACCAACTATTGCATAAAAAAAAAAAAAGGAGAAAAATAAAAAAGGAAATGGTAGAGTAACTTGTCTTCCACCCAAAACAGCGTGCAATGTGGTATCCACAAAAACATCTTTTTCTTTTTTTGGAAGTTAAAAAAATCTTTTTTGTTATCAAAAAAAAAAATTCTTTTTCGTACTCTTGCATTCACATGCAATACCTTACATAATTTCAGCTTTTTTAAACATCATTAGTTTTTATATTGGATGTACAAGCACTCTAATGCGAGAGATATGGATTGTCCAATCGAACCATTATAATCTATCCGATTTGATTTTCTTACATTGTGACACATATTTATTAAAAAGATAAATAAAAAATTTGCATGCAAATCGAAGGATCACAACATGATAATACAAAATCTATATACACCCACTAACGAATGATATTTTATAAAATTTAAATTAAAACTACACTTTACGTTTACCATTTTATAGAATATATATAAAGAGAAAAAAATGTGTCATTTTAAATAATCAATATTATATCCTTTCACTCTCACAAAAAGATGAGATCCACATCTTTAAAACTTTTCTCACTCCTATGATTGTTTATTTCTCTCATTTAAAATGACATAACATTATGTTTTTCAAAATGATACACACTTGCCCATATATAAAACTTTGCAAATTAATCAATCAAATAACTAAAAACGAAATCCTTCCTGATTAAATGACATAAAGAAGATTCATGGTCAATATGGTAGTTGTTGCTTCTTGGAGGACAACACCATAAGGGTCCTTGTTGGGATGCTGATAGATTCCAAAAAAAAATATGACATAAAGAAGATAAAAATACGACCCCATTGCGTTAACCGAAGCAAAATTGACTTTGACTTATATTTAGAAATTTCTCTAAGAAAATGTCACAACGTTGACAAACAGGTTAATGTTGCACCGTCAAGTATCAAACAGGTTTTCTTTTTCGTTTTTTCTTCGTTGTTTACGTTATTCATTGAAATTTGAAAGTGCACCGAGTATTTGTTGATTTTTCATATAATAATTGATTAAATTATTATACCTGCGAATATGATAATGTGAAAATATTACTGTTGAATCTGAAAATGTGGAACTGTAGAATAGATGCCTATTCAACACGGCAAATTTGTGGTGGGTTTTCAGTTCACCATGTCAAAGTGTACTACACAAACTCTCAAATTGTACAAGGGTGACACAGTAATTTCGGTTCAAGTAATATATTACTTGAAAAATAACATTATATAATTGATACGATTCTATAAAAGGGATTTGTTGGAGGATACAATTAGGTATAATATCCACATCAATGCAGGTTGGATTGCTTTAAAATAAACATGCTTAAGCTTTCTACAAGTTAGTTGAAAGCATGGGTAGTTAGTTAACCGAAACCACAGGAAGGCTAACAACTAATTTGGAAATAATGTGTATTTTGTGCCTTTTTAAAAGTAACTCTTATTGATGTGAAAAAATGATGTGTTCAATATATTGTTGAATAAAATTGTGCTAAAAGCGATTATAAAAAAAAAAAGGGATCTTTAATAGGTATTGTATAAGTTGTATTCTAATTTCGGTGTTGCGTTCGTTTTTTAAAATTTATTCGAATAATAATAATAGAGAAAGAGTGTTTGTCATTTTAAATTACGTAAAGTTAGGTCATTTTAAAAGAGAGATAGACACAAGAAATTTTTTAATTTAAAATTTAAATTAAAAAATTACCTACTTTCTCTCTCCTATGATTTTCATTTCTTGTATCTACTCTTCCTTAAAATGACCTAACTTATGTCATTTAAAATGACAAAAACCAAACCCATAATAATAATAATAATAATAATAATAATAATAATTGAAAAGTCCAGTAAAAAAAGTATGATTTTTATGTTATCCAGTATGATTATTGTTCATAAAAAATTAAGGTAAACGGACTATAAACATAATAATCTTTGTTAACATGATAATCATACTCTTTTGTTGTGCATTTATAATGTTTTGAAGCGTGGTTGCTTCAACAATAATCGAATTAAAAAAAAAGTGACCAGTTATATCTGACACTAAATTGAAACACAGTACTTAACTTGTCACTGTATTATAATTTTAGTTAATAACATAATTTGTAAAATTATCATAGCTATAATTCTTAATAATTACAAAAGTTTATATTATAAAGTCAAATGTAAATACAATTTTCCCATCACATATTCGTTATATATTCTCTCATACTTTTGGGCCTAATTGTATATTTAAACTAAGATCAATCCAATAAATATATTATTAAATAAGATCTTGTAAAAAATTAAGCCCATATTTTATGAACTGCCATATATGGACTATCGTTAAGGGGCCTGGATAGGGGATGGCCTAGGCCCAATTTAGCAAAAGCCTTTGGTTTCACCATGCTTCGATTCTGACTCATGAAACAAGCAGATTCAGTAAAGATGGCAAAAAGAATACGACTAAACAAGATACCACTATTGGGTACGAATGTTCGCATACTTCAAAATATCTGACTTCATGTCAGACATTTCGATACTTTTTCACATTCCAACACGCGTTGCAGATACTTAAAAAAGGGGTTTGAGTTGCGATGAATTTCATTTTTAGTTCTAACTATTAGATTTGTTATATTACGATTACCATATATTAAGTTTAATGTACTATATGAGATATCTTATGTTTATTTATAGAATTTGTTGAGATATATAATACCACATTGGTTGTATGTACAATTAATGTGGAGTTTATAAGGCCTTGGGCACTTCCACCCTTGGAGCTAGCTTTTGGGGTGGTGTATCCCAAGGTTCTTTACATGGTATCAGAGCCTCGCTGTCCCCCACTTTCTCTTGTGGACTCTCTTAGCACAGGTGGGTTGGGCCTGTTGCATCATCCACTCTTCAAGCCCAATGGGCTCTCGTGTGAGGGGACGTGTTGAAATATATAATACCACGTTAGTTGTATGTGCAATTAATGTGGAGTTTATAAGGCCTTGGCACTCCCACCATTTGAGCTAGCTTTTGGGGTGGTGTATCCCAAGGTTCTTTACATGTTGAGATATATAGTCCCACATTGGTTGTATGTGCAACTAATGTGGAGTTTATATCTCAAGGTTCTTTACATGGTATCAGAGCCTCGCCGTCCCCCACTCTCTCTTGTGGAATTTCTTAGCACAGGTAGGCTGGACCTGTTGTATTATCCACTCTTCAAGCCCAATGGGCTCTCGTGTGAGGGGGCGTGTTGAGATATATAGTCCCACATTGGTTGTATGTGCAACTAATGTGGAGTTTATAAGGCATTAGGCACTCCCGCCCTTTGAGCTAGCTTTTGGGGTGGTGTATACCAAGGTACTTTACAGAATTGATGGATATTATAAGTTTAGCTTCATTTTTTTTGTTAAATTATTGAATATTAAATATAATATACACTACATAAATTAAAAATATTATGTAATATTAAAACGTGTCCTAACGTGTCGAAATCTAGCATTTTTTAGAATTACTGTGTCGAAATATCATGTCGTGCCGTATCTCGTGTCCCGTGCCGGTATCGATGTAACATAGGATACAAGCACATACACCTCCTCCGCCCGTCATATTGTAACTCCACTTAACTAATCAAGTTTTTGAGAGAATTAATTGTGTGATATGATATGAGCTAATGACCAAATAATCTAAAGTTCAATATTACTGATGCCGAAAGCACATAGAAAAAATAGCTGAATAGAAAGTTAAATTTTTTACAAAAGAATGATTCTCTGAATTCAACCCAAGGGAGTCATAAGTACCTTTTTATAGACTAATTATAAATTAATCCAAAATCTAAAATCCTAAAAATAAGGAAAATTTCTAAAAGTAAATATAACGATAATTAGCTTCTAAAAATAAATAAATAATTATAATTAAATCATTCAAAATACGTCCCAAATCTTAGATCTCAAATCATGCCAATATGTTTTTTTTTTCGTCAAACAAATCATAATCATATATGCTACTTCCTCTGGATTTGAATTTGATTATAATTTGTTATATTTCAAATTAATGCTCCTTTTTCACAATTGAGCCATACCTATTGGGCCACATTTATGATTGACTCCGAGTCTCTTGAACCAATGGTTGGGCCATATTCAATGGGTCAATCGTAAGTGCATTATTCTCCTACTAAGAAAAGATTCATCCTCAAATCTTCTTCATCTTCACTAATATCAATCTCTTTAGGTAAAAACTCAATTAATAATTCTCCCTTTATTAGATCTTTATCATCATATTTTCCTTCAAATTTATCATAGACTGGATTATCATTATAAACTGTGTTATGATCATAAACTTCAAAGTTAGAAATGTTAATTTATATCTTGATATCTTGAAAAGTGGACTAATTTTTAGGGCGTACTTCCCAATTCCATACCTACTTTAGAATGCTCAAAGGACTGACGTCCTCCTCCTCGTTATCAGATGCACTCTCTGATTCTATTCCTTCTTCGGATTGAATGTTAAACTTTATTCTCGCAAGTCGTTGCTCCAAATCTTGGATTTTCAAGCTTGGCGCTTCAAAACTTGAATTTTCTCACTATGTGCTCGCACGAGTTGTCGCTTCAAATCTTGGATTTTCTTGCTCTACGCTAGCACAAGTAGTCGCTCTAAAACTTTGTCTGAAGCCTGTTCAAGTTGTCGCTTCAAATCCTAGATCCGCCTTCTGAGCTCTTCATTTTCTATGTCTCACAGACCTATCTGACGCGGTTGTCTGTCTTCTTTATGAACGAATCCACGTCCCTTGCCTTCACGACTCCATCATTCAATACCTCTACAATTCTGTTCAGTCATTAGTTGAAGGCAACCTAGTACTTGATACCAAATGATGCCAAAAGCGCATAGAAAAAATGAAACAGAAAGCTGAGATTTTACAAAAGAGTAACCCTCCGATTCTCAATTTCTAATTATCAAAATAATAAAATCCAACCCTTACAATAAGGGTTATTATAAGCAACCTTTTATAGACTAATTACAAATTGATCCAAAATTCAAAATCTAAAATCCTAAAAATGAATATAACAATAATTAACTTCTAAAAATAAATAAATAATTACAATTACATCATTCAAAACACGTTCCAAATCTTAGATCTCAAATCTTGCCGAACAAATCAAAATCAAATATGTTCTTCCTTTAGACTTGAATTTGATTGTAATTTGTTATATTTTGAATTACTGCTCTTTTTCACGATTGAGCTATACTTGTTGGGTCACAATTTTGGTTGACTCCGAGTTTCTTGAACCAGTTTGGGCTATATACACCGAGTCAACCGTAAGCTATGTAGCACCGACACTGATACGGGACACGTGACACGATACGACATGACACTCCGACACGTTAATTCTAAAAAATGTTAGATTTCGACACGTTAGGACACATTTTGATATTAAATAATATTTTTAATTTATGTGGTGTATATTATATTTAATATTCAATAATTTAATAAAAAAAGAATCTAAACTTATAATATTCATAAATTTTGCAAAAAAGCATAAGATATCCCAAATATTTATATTAAACTCAATAAAATAGTAATCGTAATCCAAAGAATCTAATAGTTGGAACAAAAAACTCAACACAATGTAGCCTTTAAACCTTTTTTTGAATTTCTATAATGTGTGTTGGAGTGTCGGGGAGTGTCGGAGTGCCCGAGAGTGTCGGGAAGTGTCGGACACGACACGTCATGGTTTTTGAAGTGTCAGTGCTACATAGACCGTAAGTACATCACTTACCATACAGTTAATTCTCCCCAAAATTTAAACTATTGGTTGGAGTTATATGACTAGTTTTATTTATGTTTTAACACTCCTCCGTAACCAAATAAATACATATATTCGTTCATATAGAAAAATTTCTTTATGAATTCGACCCGTCCAAATTGTAGAATGGAACTTAGGCTACAGCATTAAAGTGGTCATAAAGGTAAATGAGCATGAAAATGAGACTTTTCATAATGATTTATCTACTATAGTACTATAGTTATATATTTATTGTGATCAAGGACAATAGGCCACATCTGGCAAGCAAAACCAGTTCGGTATTCTTGCATATTGCGAATGAAAATTGCATAACTCGAATAAGTTGACAATCCTCGATAAGCTTTCCGTAGTTGTATGGTTAAACTTCAGCCAGCCTAGTTGCTCCTCTATCCCATAATTTGGGGGGAGGGGTATGTGAGTGTCAACAATGGGTGAAAATTGATAAAGTTTAGAAGAGATGATATTTTGAAATTCTTTGCATTTTCCCCTTGGAATGGCCGATGGATTCCAGAGATATGGCCCCTTCTTTATATTGCACAGTTTCCTAGTAAGTGGACCCATAAAATGTTTACGGAAATTTATCAATCAGAAATTTATTAGAATGGAAATTATATTTTTACTTTTATTGTATGGCTATGTTTGTTTTACTTTCATGGAATAGATATGATGAAATTTTGCTTAAAGGATTGTTTTTCAAGCCTTGCAAAGTCAAATTTCATTGGCTACAATGGAAAATGCACCTCGGACTTTAGTTCTAAAGATGCTTTCAAGTCTGGCCGCATGTGTTTCATCATAGTGGCTTGTCCATCGTTCTACAATGTAATCATTGACAACCTACAATTCACAAATAGGACATGCTCATCTCAATCTATCACCAAACATTAAAGCTGGTAGGATCCAAGAACGAAGTCGTAACGACTAAATGGAGTTGTGAACCCTTTACTATGAGACAATGATGATCAATGAAGGTGAGTCATCCTGATCACCACCTTGGATCTAACATGGTGAAAAGATTAAAAGAAGAAGAAGAAAAGAGCAAGTCAGTCAAGCCCACTACGAAGCTAGTCGTGATGGTTAAGCTAAATATGCAAGAAGTTGATAAGCTCCTAAGGCTTGTGTTGAGTGGAGTTTATAAGTTGTCCATCCTTCAACCCCAGTGGGCTCTCGTGTGAGGGGGTGTGTTGAGATATATATATCTCAACATGATGGTCGAGCTAAATATGCAAGAAGTTGATAAGCTCCCAAGACTTGAACTTGAGAGCGAGCCAGAGAACTTAGTCATGGGAGAAAAGTAAGAGCTTGGAACCCGGCCTCATCGAGAGGCTAGTGGCTTTCCTAAAGGAGAATAAAGATCTATTCATTTGGAAGTCCTCTGATATTTACGGTATAGGCCCAATATTGTTGTCATCGTCTTTCTGTCCATCCAGGAGCCCAACCCATCTCTCAAAAGAAAAAGGAAGATCGACCATGAACATATATAGGCAATAGAGGAACATGCCAAGGAGTTATCGAAGACTGACTTTATTAGAAACGACGTCGTTTTGGGATAAAAAATTAAAAAATTAGAGTGATAAAGACTATTATAACCTTGAAATAAATTAAAATTACAAAGATACCATGATTTCCGTCCCAAAACGACGTCATTTTGATGAACATTAGATAAAGTTATCTAAAGTAATATCAGAAAAATAAATCCGTTTTTAATATATATAATATAATTTATATTTAATACATATAACAGTCCATAATAAGTTATATAAACAATCCAATATTGCAATTTTATAACATAAGTATAAAAAAAAGCATACTTTGTTAATTTTTCATGTGAAATTTCATAACAGAAAAAAATTGATTTATAAATGATTTTTTTATTTAATAAAAAAAATTAAGACTAAAAAAAAAACGCGTCGGACCGTGACAGAGCGCTGACCACGTGTCGGAAAAAGTTGACCACTTGTCCCAAAATGTTGACCGCATATCAGACGCATGTCAAAACGTGTCGGAGCGTGTCAGTGTCGGACACATGTCCGACACACATTCTAAAAAAAAAAAAAAAAAAGAAGAAGCAAGGTCGGGGTGTCAGAGGTTCTAATTGAGTTTGTTTTGATCATACTAGGAGAAAATCTACCAAACGTAACTTTTAGTTTTGGGGACCAAATTAGGGAAATCTACCATAGGAAATTGGGTGCGGTCACAGTGCTGTTCTTCGATTGCAGTTGCTGGGAATCATTTTTATGCATATTACTTGCTTGATAATATGATTATTAGAGGAAGAAATGGGCGTAGGATAGATATTTCTTTTTGGTAGTAACGTTCTATGCTACTTATCATTCATTTTCATATGTTTTGTGAGTTCTTAGTAGGAATGGTGTCATGGCGTAAGAAAACAATTTGGAACCCCGAGAATCCATCGAAACTTACTAGAGAAAAATTCTAATTTGGGGAAAATCTATTTGATGTGATACTTGTAAATATTATGCGGAGAATCTATTGCAAAAACTCCGATCCAAAATGGACCAAGTTAAGCGGATGCAATACATCACTTAAAAAAACAAAAAAAACTGGCGTTGATTTCTATAGATAATAACATGGGTTTTATAATTCTCGAAAATTCAAATTTTCCTACACACTCTTCAATTTCCGTGCTGACATAGATCCTACATACAATTTTTTCTAACACATAGATCCCACATGCTTTTTATCTCTATAACATGAGATTTTAATTCTCCTTCAACATGAGAATTATAAAACCCTAATAAGATACATAAAACCTTGTTTTCATTCTATTTTCTCTTTTAAAATATTGCCAAAATTGTAAACATAAAAATATTATTTTTACCATTTCCCTCATAAAATTTTAAAATCAAAATCCAGATTTTTTTTTTTTTACAATTTCTAATAAAAAAAATCGAAACAAACGAGACTGCCCTGCTCCAACAATCTCGAGGGGAATACCCTCTACCTAACCTCTTAATTCCAATTCATAAATCATAATCATACAAATTCACATGGAAACCAAAAGAAGGCAAAAACAATTAATCATTGCAAACAAAGAAAAACTCCTAGACTTTGGTTATCTTTGTTTAAACAAAATGCACTGCAAACATGAAATCCAATTAAGTGTAAAATAAATATAAACAGAACTAACTAAAAAATATTCAGCCAGGGAGAAAAAAATATGATAAAACTCATCGTTTACCTAACCAAGGTACCTATATTCATGGCCAGAGCATAAAAAGGTATAAAGGAAAACCAAACCAAACCAAACACAACCTACTCAATCCAAATCCAATCTGCCACTTGCATAAAACTAGTCTGGCTTCCATGGACCTATCGAAAAAACATAGCCACCTTACAAACTGTGATTCATACATTACACTAGATATATCTCCTCTACTAAAAAAAACCCCAAAGCATCAAATAAGTCAACCAAAATTGACTGAAATATGTCACAAGACTGGGAGCATGGAGAACTTCTGAACTCAGAAACACTTCCGGTGAACAATAGCTGGACCAGATTCTTCAAATTCACCCTTGGAGATCCACATCTGCATTGAATAAAACAAAGCAAAGAAGGCAATGACTTTCATATATTGATCCATCCTACATTCCTACGGATTACTAAACACTGGCCAAAACATATGAAAAATTCTCGAGAAAAGCAATGGCACAAACCTGTTGAAAGGTGCTAAGTGATGCCAAGATAGACCCACCAATCCAGACACTGTATTTCCTCTCAGGAGGAGCCACCACCTTGATTTTCATGCTGCTAGGAGCAAGAGCAGTGATTTCCTTACTCATTCTATCAGCAATGCCAGGAAACATAGTTGACCCACCACTAAGCACAATATTTCCATATAGATCCTTCCTAATATCAACATCACATTTCATGATGGAGTTGTATGTGGTTTCATGGATTCCAGTAGCTTCCATACCAATTAGAGAAGGCTGGAAGAGAACTTCTGGGCAACGGAATCTCTCAGACCCTATTGTAATGACCTGTCCATCAGGTAATTCATAGCTTTTCTCCACTGCAGAACTACTCTTAGCAGTCTCCATTTCTTGTTCAAAATCAAGGGCCACATAAGCTAATTTCTCCTTCACATCACGTACAATTTCCCGTTCAGCAGTGGTAGTGAAAGAGTATCCTCTCTCAGTTAGAATTTTCATCAAGTACTCCGTTAAATCTCGGCCAGCAAGGTCCAACCTAAGGATAGCATGAGGAAGAGAATAACCTTCATATATGGGCACTGTGTGGCTCACACCATCACCAGAATCAAGCACAATACCTGTTCATATAACCAATAGCTCAATAACAATACAACAACACAAACCAGGAAGGAAAATAATAGCTAAACACAGTGTATAATTGCATGTATGTGGTATCCTTGTAGATATGGAATCATACAAAGAGCACATAATTCAACTGTAGTAATAATATAAACCAAGAAACTAACTCAAATTTCAATATTTCTACCGTAGTTAAACCGAGGTAGAACTGGAATTTAGATATATTTAAATGTATCTTACATTATATCTCAAGGGCCGACCCATATATTTGGGAAGGGAATAAATATATCTTTTGCAGAGAGACTGATTCGAACCCGCGACCTGACACACCACGGCAAGCAAGCTTACTGCTGAGCCAAGCCGACCCTTCATTATATCTCAATATAAAGATAATAATATTCTTTGCTACTTGAAATTGTCTAGGAATTATATTTAACAAAGCAGGAGTACAAGTAATAAACCACTCCCCATTAAACCCCTACTAGGGAGGGTGGGGTAATATAATATGTAAATCAGCATTATAAACAAAAAAAGGCCCTTGGTCCAATGGCGCATCCTGTGCTTACATAAAGTTTGTGCTTGGGTTCGACACACAAGTTTCAACATTCTGGACAAAAGAGAAATAACAGTCACTCCACTCAGTCACCCTCAACCCGGCTGAGCCAGAGTCCGGTTTGGCTGTTTGCCTGGTTTTCTAGTTCCCAGGCCAGATTTCAGAATTCTGGTTATGATGGCTAGACCAGACTGACTCCTAGGTCAAGCAGTCAGACTAGCAAGTCCAGTCCGGATTTCACTTTCAGAACTATGATATACACAAAACCCAGTTTTAGTCCCCAAATTTCCAATTAATGTGCCATAATTAGGCTTAAAGACTGTTCCATGTCTATCAAAACTTGAACAGCCTACAGTTTTAATCGTTTGTTAATTTGACCTAACCCAATCAAAGTCCCATGATAACAAAATAGTAAAAACAAAATCAAGTACAGAAACAAACCTGTTGTGCGTCCACTGGCATACAGAGACAAAACAGCCTGAATGGCAACATACATGGCAGGCACATTGAAGGTTTCAAACATAATTTGAGTCATCTTCTCTCTGTTGGCCTTGGGATTGAGTGGCGCCTCAGTGAGAAGAACTGGGTGTTCATCAGGGGCAACGCGAAGCTCATTGTAAAATGTGTGATGCCAAATCTTTTCCATGTCATCCCAGTTGCTAACTATACCATGCTCTATCGGATACTTCAATGTGAGTATACCCCTTTTTGACTGGGCTTCATCACCAACATAAGCATCCTTCTGACCCATCCCAACCATAACACCCGTGTGACGAGGTCGCCCAACAATACTAGGGAACACAGCCCTTGGGGCATCATCACCTGCAAAGCCAGCCTGCAAGACAAAAAATACACCAGCATGTGCAAAGGAAATATCAGAAGACAAAATAAAAACAAAACTACTGTATTTCATAATAGCCAAAGCACATGCAAACTTTGTTCCATAGCAAAACAAGTACCGACTGAATCTTCCATGAAGATAAAACATTCGGAATGCTAATCACTATAAACCGAAGGAATTACACATATTAAAATCATAATAAATGCACTAACCTTGACCATTCCAGTTCCATTGTCAACAACAAGAGGTTGAATGTCCTCACCATCAGCCATCTTTTATAACCTGCTCAGCACAATAAAAAGGCAAACAAAGACACAGTTCAAGGACTTCGTTCATATAAATCAAAACAAAATTTAAAAACAAGCTAAGAAGTACACCATTTAGAATTTTCATGCAGTAAATAATAAAGTAAAATAAATAATAAAACCCAATAGATCATAAACATGCAACACACCGAAAAAACTCAAAATCAAAAGAAAAATCATTTAAACACAGATAAGCACCTTAATTAATAGAAAATGAAATGAAAATCAAAATCAGCCAATATATCACAACAAATTCAAGTTAAAAACGAAGCTACCAACAGAAGAGGCACCCTAGACGACAGACTCAGATCAATAAGATCAAGTAAAAGATCATAACTTTTCGGGTTCAGAAACACTTAATCGGAGAAACAACAGAGGATTACGGTCGTGAAAACATGCAACAAGAAAATCCAACCATAAATCACAAGCGCAAAGTTGAGATCGAAACGCACCTTTTTCTCACGAAACGCGAACTCTCTACGCAGGGAAGGGACGGGTCGTACGATGTAATGGTTCAGTGCAGCAGCATAAGAGGTAGGTGAAGTGTTTCGGGTGAGCATTTTATATTCAGTGACGCAAGCTAAATGACACTGAAATGCGAGTAAAATGAAACTCAAATGAACATTGTAAAATGCAGGTTTGGGATGCGTTTGGTTCCCCGCAAAAACAGCGCGGAATGTAAGAGGAAAATAGGTGGACTCTCTGCCCGATACCAAACAGAGAAGAGAAAACACCGCCGTGACTTTTTCTGCGGAAAGAGAATCCATTTTTGATTTGGAAATTTGATGCTAAGTAAAGTTATCATCGCTGCCGTCCATTCCATCCATTGCTGCGTGTGACGGCACATAAGCATTAACTACCGTTAATCAGTATAAATTCTCATATACTTTTTTAGAATAATACATGAGTTTTATTAATATCATGTTAAATGAGATAAGTTATCCCATGTCATAGAGATTTATGGGTTTCACCACTTAAAAAAAAATGGTGACACAGTTATCGAATGGTGTGTAGAAAAGAAAGTTATCACATGTAACATAAGAATAATTTTTTCCATAATATATTTACTATAATTTTGATGATAAAATTTTATTATAATGAAAATTAATAATTAATTAATAAATTTAATTGGTAAAATTATAATTATTAATTAGTGGAAATTAACAATTAGGATTTAATTTGATGTAAAATTTTAAAATTTGATATCAATATGAAAGATCTTACTCAACTTGATTTGTATTATTAATCGCTATTAACATGTTTTTGACTTAAAGATATTATATATAAAAATTTATTTGTACATCATTTCTTGAAAGTATGGATTAAATGCTATGATCCTTATCTATGAATGGTTCGACGCTCCAACAATATATTCAAACACAACTTGAGGAATTGGGAAATAAAATAGAAGTGATTGAATTAGACAAGAATAAGAATGTAAAGGAAGTGTGTAAAATATATTAAATATTTATTAACCAATTTGTAATAGTGTAAAATACTTATAAAACCATCAAAAGAAATATTCTTTTACAGGGATATAAGTACTTAATATAAATTCCCTTATATTTTTGAAGAAAGTTTTCTTTCCATCTAATTAGCTTAATATATATCACTATTCATGCGGTAAGGGGTTACATTCAGAAAGAAAAATTATATGAAGACTTACGATGGGATTTGACAATCTCAAAAGAACACGACCAGCATACAAGTTAGGTAACATAGCACGACAAGATTTTAATGTCAAACAGAAAGAATTAAAATATTAATTTATACTTTCAAACACAGAAATTTTTGCAGAGAAATATAGAGATCCAAAGAAATGCAAGTACACGTGAAATAAACAAAACAATATCTAGTCAGGGCCTCACACGCGCCAAACAATTCATAATCAACCAGTATAGTTCAACAATATATCTAAGTATCTAACAAAGCGACTATCAAATTTATAGATAATTTTAGTGTTATCAAACTTCCCGGTCGGAATATTGGATCACCAATGGGTCATATATTTAACATGAATTAAATATATAATAAATATAAAAAAAAATTTAACTAATTAATAATTAGAGTTGATTTAGTGTTAAGTAGTGAGTGCAATAAGTTATAATTCATACGGTTTAATTTTGAATCTCATTATTGATATTATTTAAGCATCTTGTCCAAAATTTCATAAAATCATTTTTTTTAATGAATGCTGGTTTAATACCGAGGATTCATCCGTGGGACAACGTCACAACGACCATTTTGCCACATTATTGATAAAAATTTACCGAAATGTCACGCTCTCTAAAAAATTTCCCAAAATGTCACGTCACCAAAAATGCTACAATGCCTGACGTTTTATATTTGACACGTGGCAGCGAGTTTGAGGCCACATAAACTCGCTGAATAGTCCAACATTTTTCATCTAGTCAATGTGTCATGCCTATGTCGCTTTACCGTACAGCGTGTTACACGTGACATTTTGATGCGTGGAGAGAGAGGACTGAAGTCGCTGAATAGGGCAGAGATTATAGTGCAACATGGCATATGCCTATAAAGTGTCCATGAAAAAATGATAAAGATAATTTAATGTCCAATAAATATTAATTTATTTTTGTTTTCTTTTTGGAAAATATAATACACAATAAAGACGATTTATTTTTCCAAATAGCGTATGCAAAGAAAACATTTAACACGATTTGTTTTAAATCAAAATTAAAAATCAATAAAATTATATCAAATGTTTTCCTTAAAGTTATATTATCCAATGAATTAATCAATTATGCAATAAGAAATATTGGACATTAAATTAAAAATCAAGAAAACTATATCAAATATTTCCCTTGAAGCAAATCGTCTTTATTGTTGATTATATTTTCCAAAAAGGTGGACCGGTAGGTTTTTGCAACTATTAAATGCTTTCAGCATAATTACTTTTTTGATAAGCCCATGCAAACAAACCGGTTCCACACGTTATAATTGGAAGCGCCAGGTAGATAACCCACACTGCATTATATTGACCGATCAGTTGCACTAGTTTATAACAACAGTCAATCATAACATTTGGTTAAGAAAAGAACGGGTGAATAGTCAATCATAACAGTAATGTCAATTTCAAATTCATTCAGAAACAAAATTCCGAGATATGACGACATACAGATCTGTGAACTCACTTTCACCAGGACCCATTCCCAAATGATACAGCACAATAAACGCAGCGTACCTAATTAAAAGATAAAGCATCAAGCATATACTTCTATTATATCGAGCAATTATCCAAAACATGGCACAAGACTGGGAGCATGGAGAACTTCTGAACTCAGAAGCACTTCCTGTGAACGATAGCTGGACCAGATTCTTCATATTCACCCTTGGAGATCCACATCTGCATTGAAGAAAACAAATCAAAGAAGGCAATGACTTCCATATATTAATTGATCCATCCTACATTCCTACGAATTACTAAACATTGGCCAAAACATATGAAAAACTCTCGAGAAAAGCAATGGCACAAACCTGTTGAAAGGTGCTAAGTGATACTGCTAAGAACATTGGGATACACCACCTCAAAAGCTAGCATAATTAAAGGGTAGGAATATTGATGGAAAGGCCTTATAAAGGCCAGATTAGTTGATCAGGTAACCACTTACGTGTGAGACTATATATCTCAACAATAATATACACGGATAAACCAAGAAACTAACTCAAAGTTCAATAGTCCTACCGTAGTTAAACCGAGGTAGAACTGGAATTCAGATATATTATATCTCTATTAAAAGATAATAGTATTCTTTTTTACTTGAAATTGTCTAGGAAATTAGATTTATCAATGCAGGAGTACAAGTAATAAGCCACTCCCATTAAACCCCAATTAGTGAGGGTGGGCTAATATAATGCATAAATCATCATTATAAACAAAAAAAAGGACCATGGTCCGAGGGTGCAACCTGTGCTTACATAAAGTTTGTGTTTGGCTTCGACACACAAGTTTGAACATTCTGAACAAAAGAGAAATAACAGTCACTCCACTCATTCACCCACAAACCGGCTGAGCCACAGTCAGGTTCAGCTGTTTGCCTGGTTTACTAGTTCCGGTTATGATGGCTAGATCAGACTGACTCCTAGTTCAAGCAGTCGGACCAGCCAGTCCAGTCTGGATTTCACTTTCAGAACTACGATATACACAAAACCCAGTTTTACTCCCCAAATTTTCGATTAATGTGCCACAATTAGGCTTAAAGACTGCCCCATATCCATCAAAACTTTACCAGCCTACAGTTTTAATCGTTTATTAAGTTGACCTAACCCAATCAAAGTCCCATGATCACAAAATAGTAAAAAACAAAATCAAGTACAGAAACAAACCTGTTGTGCGTCCAGTGGCGTAGCCACATGCAAGCTTTGTTGTTTGTTTTATTTACTTATTATATAATTTATATAATTAACTAAGATAAAAATTATAATTTAGCACCACTTAAATAAAAATTCAAATACTCAATACAAAGTAACAAAAATCATCTAAATGCAAACAAATAATAAGGAACATGTATGGTATGGTTATTTTTGTGTTTTAACTTTTTTTACTTTTTATCCTATATATTTTTTTTCTATTTTATTCTAATCAGTTATGTTATTTATTCTTACTCCTCTCATTTTAAAAAAGAAAGACTTCTAAATTTAATCACAAAAATGATTAGTTGACCCATTGGGTGTTTCTAATATAAGTGAAATTTACGCCCCTTTTATTTTATGGGGAAGGATATTGTGACAACCAAGTTGTGTTACTACCAAGTGACTACCAATCAATCTCACCGTTAGATCGATTATCTTGATCCAACGGTTATATTTATTTTCATCTTTTTATGGTCATGATACCCATATTTAGAGTGAAAGCATGAAATATGGGAAATCATAACCATACAAATGTGAAAATAAATATAAAGTATTAAATTTGGGAAATCATGACCATACAAAGATGTAAATAAATATAACCGTTGGATCAAGATAATCGATTTAACGATAAGATTGATTGGTAGTCACTTGGTAATAACATAACTTGGTTGTCACAATATCCTTCCCCTTATTTTATTAACATTTTTTTTGTGTGGTTGTATTTATTGATTTTATTTCTTTTGAAAAAAAAGGAGAGTTGTTTTACGTTTACCTTTTAAAAAAATTATTTTAATGTAGAGCTACAGTTGTTATTTGTAAGAACTCGCACCGCTAATTAAGGTAATTAATTGATTAATTGTAATAAATTAGTAATTGATTCCATAATTGACCCTAATAATTATTATGTGGCTTAAAAAATTATAGTAAGAGGGTAAGAATGCTGAAAGCCACTTTTCGGAAGAAAAGTGCAGATACCGGCTCTGCTAGTCGGTATAAATGCGTACCGAAAAAGTATCCCGGAAAATTATAATAAGTGCATGATAATTACTAGAATAATATTAGGACTTGTAAAATGAGTTTCAAGTTAAAATAATGTGATATGATGCCAGAACTGATATTGGCTATGGAAAAGCGCGTACCGGAAAGTTGTTCAGAAAAATAAAATAAAAATATGATAATTCTTAGAAAAATGAGGAGGTTAAGATTCCAGAGTTTGGGATCAAGATCTTTTGCGTATCTATTAAGACTAATACTGCGCGGTTAAGTGGTTTTGGCTATATATGCACCTATTATGGCACAAAACCCTAAAAACCTAACTTACCTACGTGATTTTCTGCTCCCTTGGCTGCTGCCACCTTCCCTCACTTGCTCATTTTCATTTTTGGCGTTGAGACCTCCCAAGATACCACTTTTCTTCATGAATTCTTCATCTAAACACTTGGCCTTGAGTGTGTGAGCTTGGTGTGCATAGAGAGGTCCCTTTCTGAGTTTGGGAACCTGTTTGAGGGAGGTTGGGCTGCTGATTCTTGTGCTTGAGGGGTTAGAGTCTTATTCTTGGCACTTGGTGCTTCAAGAAGCTTCTTTTGGTGGGAAAGGACCAACCTTCAACCTCATTTTCGTTCTTGTGGAAGTATGCACCTTGGAGCTGTTGTGAAAGCTCCAAGAACATCATCCACCTCTGTTTTGGCTTGTGGTATGATCATCACCTTTGAACTTGAGTTTTTAAGCTTAAAAATGGAACCTTGATGCATGTAAAGGCTAAAAGATGATAACCTAACGTTGTGTAATGTCAAACACACCTAGAAATGCATGCTTTAGGGTCTTTAATCGGTAAAAACCCAACCTTGGAAGGATATCTTCACGAAAATGCAGAACTGCATTCTGTCGTGAAATATCCGGATATTTGTCGAGCAGATATCCGGATATGGGATCTGGATATCCGGATATTGTATATCCGGATATGGACAGTGTGATATCCGGATATGCTTCGAGGAATATCCGGATATTCTGGGATTTCGAAGAACAGTAGCTTTACTGTTCATACAGTAGGCTGTTGGGGATTTGTGGACCCTAGATTAAGGAAGTTGAACTTCTGTAATTAATGGACTAAGTCAGAATCATGTGATCAAGGACTTGTGGCTTTGTTAGAAGCCTTAAGACATAAAACGTAAAAGAAAAAGGCGTTGTCTTTTATTGTATGCTTGAGATGCATGTTTATTGATATGTTAATGGTCCATAACAGATCTTAATACTGCTGTGTGTGGACTTCGAGCTTGTGGCTTGGATAGCTAGCTTAAGAGGTAAGCTTTCGTGTCCTCGGTTTAGCCATGTTGTGGTTCCACCATGTCCCATAGGGATGTCGTTTATGCATGATGTGTTACATGCTTTGATGTTTTGCAAATGTTGTTGAGCTATTATATGCAATGTGCTTTTATGATATGCATGTGATGTCCACCTATACGGTAAGCCTGAGTATGTAGTACATACAAGATGGTGAGGCTGTGGGTGAGGTGCAAGCGGTATTCCTTGTACTCATGTGGGTATAGATGTATTCCTGCATTTCTCTGGCCAGTAGATAGCGATAAACACATATGTCATAGATATCTGTTGCACTGCATAGTTTTGGAACTAATATTGAATTACGGCTTTTAGAACTTATATTGAACATGTAAGTGAGCTTGGGGTGGAAGATCCTTGAGGACCCCTTGTCTTACTGAGATTTCTTGATTAGAGATCTCACCCCACGTTTGGGGACGCTTATTTCAGGTTCAGGTAATGTTGAGGCCTCAGGTGGCAGGAGGCCAGAGTTGAGCTAGTTAGTGCTGACTATATGCTGATTGTACCTGTTGTTGATATGTTGTTAGCTTCTTTTATGTTTTTGGAGTATTATGCTGAGACTTGTTTGACCTTGCTGTTTATTTGGTGAGAATGGGGTTTGTCCATGCCACGTAGACTCGTTATGTCTTAAGTTTTATTTGATGTTGTAATAATGTATCAGGATATTGTCCGGACTACGTGATGTCGATCCGTGATTTTAGATACACATTTATCTTTATGTTATGAGGTATTTCAGTTAGTTGTCTTGCGATTTACATACAGACATTGTTTTTATGAAATTGACTAAGTAATCAAGTTGGTAATCGACAGTGACGTCATAATTGAAAAGAAAAAGAATATTCCGCATTTTTAATTAAGCACAGCTTAATACGATGTAATGTTAATATTCCGGGTATATACAGGGTGTTACACTATTGGTAATGGAATTGAATTGTTTATTGGTGTTATTTGTATTTTATTTCACAACAAGAATGTGAATTTTGGTTATTAATTAGTGGAAACTGTTAAAGAGAAAAATCCATTAACAAATTCTTCTTTTTTTGTATTTTTAAAATATCTAAACACTAATTCAATTATTTATGTGGATCCAATGCCATTTAAATGATTATAAATATTTGTCGCTGATTATTCCATGTTTCTTTTTAATTGTGAAGTTTGTCGTTCCTCTATTTTAATGTTCTTCACAGGTCATGGCTAGGGGTATAAATGGGCCAAGTTAAGCCAAACTTTTTCTTTGATAGCCTAAGCATATGTAAAATATTTGGAACCTATTGACCTATTAGCCTATTAAATACTTGATTTATGGCATGCCATATTATAAAAAATTAAAAAATCCGAATACGACTTGTAAGGCCTACCAAATTGCAAACTAAAGTTTGTAGGCCCAAATCAAATTAAAATATAAAAAATAAAAAAATTTATTCATAAAGACCACATGAAATCAATTTTCATTAACATCACATGAAATAAGCTTTCATTAACATCACATGAAATAATGTTATCAAAGATCACATGAAAATGTGCATAAAAATCACATGAAAATCTTATATATGTATATATAATTTGCACTTTCTTTACTAATTTTATTTTATATTATATTCTAAATTTTAAATAAATAACTATTATTAGTTAAAATAACATCGATCCTATTACTTTGAAAATTTTAAGTAAAATCTTTTCCTAATAAATTTGTGTAATTATGAATTTTATTTTTTTTGATAATTTGATATGATAGTGTGTGCGTCCACTGGCATAAAGAGCCAAAACAGCCTGAATGGCAATATACATGGCCGGCACATTGAAGGTTTCAAACATAATTTGGGTCATCTTCTCTGTGTTAGCCCTGGGATTCAGTGGCGCCTCAGTAAGAAGAACTTGGTGTTCATCAGGGGTAACCGGAGGACATTGTAAAACGTGTGATGCCAAATCTTTTCCATGTCATCCCAGTTGCTAACTATACCATGCTCTATGGGATAATTCATTTTGTGCATATACCTTCTTGACTGGGCTTCATAACCCACATAAGCATCCTTAATCTGACCCATCCTAACCATAACACCTGTGTGAGTAGATCGCCCAACAATACTAGGGAACACAGCCCCTGGGGCATCATCACCTGCAAAACCAGCCTACAAGACAAAAAAAAATGCACAAAGCATGTGCACAGGAAATATCAGAAGACAAAATAAAAACAAAATTACTGTATTTCATAATAGCCAAGCACATGCAAACTTTGTTCCATAGCAAAACAAGCACCATCTAACTCTTCCATGAAGATAATAAAGTATTCGATTGCTAATTACTATTAACAGAAGGAATTACCCATATTTCAATCATAATAAATTCACTAACATTGGTAATTTCAGCTCCATTGTCAACAACAAGAGTTTGAATGCCCTTATCATCAGTCATCTTTCAAAAATCAAAATCGAAATAAAAAATCAATGGAAAATTAAGTTAATCATTTATGGTGGCAGACAACTCATTCAATGTCCCACTGATGTGTATATTTTAATTACTCAGCTCTTTTAAATGCTTTCTATATTGGAATTGCTCACTCTCTTGAAATTCAAATTATGAATTAATTTCAAATTTTGGATTTCAATTTTAAATTTCAATTTGGAATGGTGGGAAAGGATTTAGAAATAAATAATTTCTTTTAAAAATCAAAATAAAAAATCAATGAAAAATTAAGTTAATCATTTATTGTGGCAGACAACTCATTTAATGTCTCACTACTTTTTTATTGTTGTATATTATGAATTAAAAGGACCTCTATTATTTTTTGTATATCCACTGTTTTTTCATGGGTAATTGTTAGGGTTTAGGAATGTTTAATAAAAAATAAACAAAAACATTAAAAAAAATTGTAAAATAATAAAATTATTTATATTGTAAAATAAATTCAAAATTTGGAAATAAATTAAATAAAAAATTATGTGAACAATTTTTGTTGGCAGACAACTCATTCAATGTCCCACTGCATACTACATTGGAATTTCCAAATTAATAATAACTCATCTTCTAAATTTTGACTTTATGTTTAAATTTTATTTTGGATTTAAATTTTTAACTTTGTAATGATGGAAAAACTTTTAGAAAAATGACAACTCATTTAATGTCCCACTACTTTTCTTTTGTTGTATATTATGAGTAAAATGACCTATGTTTTTCTTTTGTTGTATATCCACTATTTTTTACATGGATAATTGTTAGCCCTATTAATGCTGAATAAAAAAACAAAATTATTTATATTGTAAAATAAATTTGGAATTTGGAAATAAATTAGATAAAAAATTATGTGAACTTGATATGTGGGAAAAGAGTTCAACATTAATATTTATGCAGTGAAAAAGGATATATATTATAAATATGAATTTAATATAAAATTATAGAATAAACAAAAAAATATTTAAAATTATAAAAATACATTTATAGTCCATAAAAATTATTTAAATTTTCTAATTTAAAAGAATACAGAATAACAAGCATAATTTATAATTTACAAAAAATAAATTAAAATTTTAAATATACATGTATAACCAATTAAAATAATATACATGTATTTTTTTAAAAAATATTTAACATAAGATTTTTAAATATACATGTATAACCAATTAAAATAATATACATTTTAAAAAAAAATTATTTAACATAAAATTTTTAAATACACATGTATAACCAATTAAAAAAATAAATTAAAATAGAAAAAAATTATGTAAGAAAATATGTATAATTAATATAAAAAGTTTAAAATTTTAAATTTAAATAAAAAATGACGTTTGTCTTTCTATAAAAAAAAATTTAAAATTTAAGAACTGTAAAAATTAAAATTTTAATTTAGTACATAAGAAAGAAATTGAACTTTCATTTTTTTATTGCATTAGTGTAATTAACACAAATACTTGCAAAAAATAATTATTTATATAAAATGCTAACAGTTAGTGGTGAATAACTGGTCTCGGCCCGGAGGGCCGGCCCGCCAATATATTTTTATAATTCAATTGAAATTTTATCTTTCTTCTTTTATAATTAAATTACTAAATCTGCTTACCAAAAAAAAAATTACTAAATCTGATTTCAATTTTTGTAAATACAAATTTGTGAAATTTCAATGACTAACAACTCTAATCCTTGCAAAAAAAATTGCAAGTATAAAATGCTGACAGTTAGAGATGGAAAACTGGGCTCGACCCGGAGGGCCGGCCGGCTAATATATTTTTATAATTCAACTGAAATTTTATCCTTCTTTTATAATTTAATTTCTAAATCTAATTTCAATTTTTATAAATATAAGTTTGTGAAATTCCAAAGACTAACGACACAAATCCTTGCAAAAAAAATTATTTATTAATTTTATAAATCTGATTGTAGTAAATGAAAGTTCATCTCCGAGATAAAATATAAAAACCTTGACGCAACTATAAAGATCTTTTTTTATGGATAAATATAAAAACTTATTACATGCTGATAATTAGAGGTGGCAAACTGGACTCCACCGGGAGGACCCACCCACAAACATATTTTTATAATTAAATTAAGATTTCATCATTCTTCTTTTATAATTAAATTCCTAAATTTGATTTTAAATTTTGTAAATACAAATTTGTAAAATTCCAAATACTATCGACACAAATCCTTGCAAATAATAATAATTTATTATTTTTTTTAAATGTGATCGCAATAAATGAAAGTCTATCTCAAAGATTAGTGTAGTTGCTTTGATTCTGTTCATATGCATTTGTTGCAATGTAAGCAAAAAAATATGACTTATACATGCTTATTTGATTAAGTTTCATTCAAATCCTGTTCAGACATCATTATTTTTTTGTCCTTAAAAAAATTTAATCCAATCTTTTTATTTTGCTGATACTATGACTTTTAAGTGTTAACATATTAGTGTTACTTATTTAATGAGTTTTTTCCTTCTGTGTCGTAGGGACAAGGAACAAAAATCACACAATAAATGACATATTTAGTAAGTGTTGAACTCATTCCTCCAATGATTGCTACGAAATGATAGTGAATGAATAGCATTTTCATATTATAGGTAAAAACTGATATTTTAAATCCATATTTATTTGGTGTTATTGTTACCTTGATTTTGTTGATGAATGTTATATTTAGCGATGATTTGTACGCATTTTTTCTTTTTATATCCATTTCTCATGTTAACATGGTGTATTATATAACGTATTATAGTGTATTATGATATAGTTGTATGCAAAATTATTTATCCCTCTGAATAGCAGATTTTTGTTTGTGGTTGAAATTTGCAAAGCTCTATGTCAATGCTATAATTTTTTTGCCTGAAATGTAGAACAAAATAACAACACAATTTTTTTTAAATATAAGGTTTCCAGTGCGATTAACCAATCACAACGGACGACAAATATTCTGATCTTTTTTCCCCGTGCATCGCACGAGTAATATACTAGTTATTAGTTAAAATAACATCGATCCTATTAGTTTGAAAATTTTAAGTAAATTTTTTTCCTAATAAATTTGTGTAATTATGAATTTTTTTGTTAATTTGATATGCCAGTGTGTGCGTCCACTAGCATACAGAGCCAAAACAGCCTGAATGGCAACATACATGGCAGGCACATTGAATGTTTCAAACATAATTTGGATCATCTTCTCTCTGTTAGCCTTGGGACTCAGTGGCCCTCATTAAGAAGAAATGGGTGTTCTTCAGGGGCAACACGAAGCACGTTGTAAAACGTGTGATGCCAAATCTTTTCCATGTCATCCGAGTTGCTAACTATACATGCTCAATGGGATAATTCATTTTGAGCATATACCTTCTTGACTGGGCTTCATAACCCACATAAGCATCCCTAATCTGACCCATCCCAACCATAACACTCGTGCGAGTAGGTCGCCCAACAACACTAGGGAACACAGCCCTTGGCATCATCACCTGCAAAACCTGCAAGACAAAAAAATACACCAAGCATGTCCACAGGAAATATCAGAAGACAAAATAAAAACAAAACTACTGTATTTCATAATAGCCAAGCACATGCAAACTTTGTTTGGAACAAGCACCATCTGATTCTTCCATTAAGATAAAATATTAGATTGCTAATTACTATTAACCGAACGAATTACCCATATTTCAATCATAATAAATTCACTAACCTTGGTAATTCCAGCTCCATTATCAGGGCTTCACTCTCTATTCCGTTTTTGATTTTGCTTGCAATCAGGTACTTTCGCCTTTATTGTTATTTCTATAAATAATGCACAAACGTAGTAATTTCGCTTGCATTTAGCTGTTTTTGTATTTGTGTATTGTGGCTTTTGTTATTTCTAGCGTGATTTGGCTTTAAGCATGTCTTTCAATTTTGCTGTGTCTATAAGCTATAAAGAGTTTCCTTTTGGGGCATTTGTTTATCATGCCATATCCTTTTTATTATTTTCCCCTTTGTAGCGAGGAAAAGCGTTTTTAAGGTAATTATTGACTATTGTTATGCAATTGTATAACTCTTTTATCAATCACAAGTTAACGCAAATGCACGTGTCAACAAGTAATAAAATAGATGTGTGAGTCTAGATATCCTTCCCACGGAGAAAACTATAAAGTTAGGATCAATGTGAAACAATAAAAATAACAATATCTATGATTACTTTTGATTTCTTATGACAAGAGTTTTTTTTCAAAGGTATATCATATCCCTTCTCCAGAAATTGGCCTATACTGAGGAGATTACTTTTCAAGGATGAAATATAATAAACATATGAAATAAATGTCTTACCTCCATTCTTTGTAAAAATCATAATCTTTCCTTGCCTTTGACTAGAACCTTTGAGAGATGTCCAAAAGTGACTTTTCCTTGAACGTTTTCATTCAGCTCCGTGAATAACTCCTTTTTGCCACACATATGATTACTAGCTCCACTATCAAGGTACCAGACATCCTTGCTACTACCTTCATCGCCTTTATAAGTGAATAACATTGCAACTGGTTCATCAGCTTTCTCTTCATTTGTTGTGTAATGACTTCTCTCCACAATTTTAGCAGCATCTCTATATTCATAGCTGAGATGACGATACCTGTTACAATTATAACACTGGAAGTGAGATTTATCACCTCTTTGTTGAAATCTTCCTCCTCCTCGAGCCACGAAACCACGACCTCCATCACGATCATAAACTCCTTGATCACATCCATATGCTGGTGCATCAGTCTGAAATCTTCTATTTGTTTGGCCATATCCACCACGTCTTCCACGACCACCTCTAGTGTTGAATCCACCTCGGGAGTTGTAGCCTTCTCTATATCCACCACGATTTCCTCTGCCATGTATAAAGCTGTTGCTTGCTTAGTTTCTATCAAGAGACAATTTGCTTTGCATAGCTTGCTCCAAATTGCTAGAGCCCTCGTTCAAATTCATTATTTGCTCGTGAACTTGAAGAGAGCCCACAAGCTCATCAATAGACATCACCGTCAAATTTTTAGCTTCTTCGATGGTAGTGACGAAATAATCGAACTTTCTTGTTAAAGACCAAAAAACCTGACTTCATCTAAGGCTTCTCCATTTCTTTTCATCTCATTGGCCACCTTTTGCACCCGTGAGACATAGTCCGTCACTGATTCTCCACCTTGCATCTTCAAATTTTCAAATTCATCTCTGAGTGACTGGAGCCGCACCTTTTTGGCTCTATCAGCTCCTTGGCAGGATTTCTGCAAGATCTCCCATGCTTCTTTGGATGGCTTTGCATCTGAAATTTTTTCAATGGTTGATTCATCAACACCTTGAAAAATTAAAAATAAAGCCTTCTTATCCTTCTTCCATGTTTCTTTGATCGCCCTTCTCTGCGCATCTATCATGGCTATTTCAGCTGCTGCATCTATGGGCTCAACGTATTCATTTTCAATGAGCTCACAAACATCCTGTGAACCTAGGTGTGTCTTCATGTGAGTGCTCCAGTTGCCATAATTTGACTTTGTTAATTTTAGAATTTGGGGTTGAATCATCTCCGCCATCTTTGATAGACCGTGGCTCTGATACCACGTGTTGGAAATTTAATGAAAAATAAGAATAATAAAGACAAAGGCTGCATTAATATTATAAAAGAAACTTTCACACAACCGCTTTTCTCTTTTCCTCTTCAACAGTGCTAAGACACCTCTTTGTTTTTCTTTTAACAATTCTAGTTTTTTATTCACATATCATTCACATTACAAACATATGATATATATAAGAGATCAGCCACCGAAACAGAAACCGTTCCACCTCTTCATTTGTTTGTCTTCATCCATTCGTTTCATGACATCTATTACTATGACTCATTATTAATCGATTACAAGGACAACAATTAGGCCACATGGCTGTACACCCAAGTCTAAGCAGTAGTAGAGCATTACAAGGACAACAATAGAATAATACAATGACACCTAGTACAAGGACAACTACAATACAATAACACATATTTTTAGAAACGGTGCATGAGAAAGTTTGCAATTTTAACAAGCTACTATCAGTCCATCATGGATCCAGCAATGGCCTCGTAGCTTCGGAATCTCCAGTGGTTTCTGATGGCTTTGATTGAGTCATCTTTTGCATTTCTTTGCTCTTACCCCATAGCACCGCATATAGTCCAACCACAATCAGCACGGATCCAATCGCACTACCGATAATATATAAAATCGAATTAATTCATGAATGCCAAGGCCAGCATGTATATATGAAATTATGAATATGTATATTCATATTTAGGTGGGAAAAAAATTTAGTGCATACCTTCCCAAATATAATTTCTCATCCAACGTCAAAGAAGCAATGATAGCCACAAGCACAAGCAGTAGAGGGTTGAAAGAAGATGCAAATAAAGGGCCTCTCACTCGTATGCAATATGCAATGAAAATAAACATAAATCCAGAGGCCACAATTCCCTGTAAATAACACATTAACTCACATAAGATATCATTCATAATTAGCATATTAATGTAGTTCACAAGTCATGACTAGGGTGCTAGCTAGTTAACAATGAGTATACCGAGTACGCCGCAGTTAGGAGCCTGACATCCCAACCCATTTTCCATTGGTTCCAATCCCTCTCAACACAAAGACCAAAAATAATGGATTGTATTGCTCCTATTGTAGACATCAAACCTATGCTTGTGTAATAGCATGGATATACTTCATTTATCTTAGCCTGTGCAATATAAAGTAATTAATCAATGAACAAGAAACACCGCAACTCAGGGTGTAAGGTTTTTTAAGGAGCAAGGTTTTTATTCTTTTAACAAAGTCAAAAGATCTCTATTATATACAGGAGAAATGTTATATTTACAAATTTTTTTGTTTACAAACTACATTATGTCTCACCAGTCATACTTCAATCAAGAGTGCATGACTGGTCAGACTTAATGTAATTTGTAAAAAAAAAAAATTATAAACGGATATTTTCTCACACACACACGCACGCACGCACACGCACATATATATATATATATATATATATATATATATATATATATATATATATATATATATATATATATATATATGAGGTAGGATCCTTTGATACTGGTGTCAAATTTGAAATTTGATACTTCATATGAGTGTCGTTAGATAAAAAAGATCAATGGTATCACATGCTTACAAATCAAAGTCGTTGATCTTTTTTGATCTAACGGCTATCAGATGAGGTGTTAAACTTCAAATTTGACACCGGTGTCAAAGGATCCTACCTCATATATATATATATATATATATATATATATATATATATATATGCAACTAGATAACAGGAAAACAAGTTCACCTGAATGATTAGCCACACAGAGAAGCAGAAGCAGCTTGCTATGACGCTTAGAGCACCCAACAATTCATTACCAAGGTGAGCGTTCTCATGCCCAGTTTGGTCCAATAATGAATAAAGATTGAAATGAAAAGGCCAAATATCAAATACTATCCCTTTGTAAAAGGCCAACACCATTGCCCCAACAAGTCCACTTATAGTTCCGAACACCTTGGCCTTTCCTGCTGCTGCTCCCCAATTTAATTTTTCGAAACTATAGAAACATGGTAAGTGCATTAAACAAGAGTATTATGAATAGGGAGTCTAAAAGTAACTTTAATTTCCACTAATCATTATTTGGTAAACATTTATTCTCCTATAATTGGTCTGACTAAGCATAGCATCCTTGAAAGATAGTTATGTTTGATTTACTTTTTCTAAAAATTGGGTAATTACTAGCTTGACTTGTAACACATAATTACAAGACACTTGAATGTTCATTAAGGCTATTGATCTCTTAATTTCTTGTTAGGTATAGGGTTGAAATATATTAAGGAGAGACAATTTAAAAAATGAAGGGGTTTCAAAGAAAAGTAAAAGATTGAAGGTTAGGAGAGATTTCTAACAAATAATTTGACTAGAGTCCTGATCTATTTTGTTATTATTTTAATTGTAATTGTTATAATTTACAATTTTGTTCCGATATCAATATATTTAGTTATGGTTACTTTTTTTTTTAGATGCTGAAGATCTCAAAATGTGATGTTTCTAATAAGTGGCGGACGTGTCTGAGCACCGTCCGCACTTGTGGACATAAAACTTTGTGATTTTTTTCGCAGGCTCTTATTTGTCACTTGATTTAATATTTATATTAGGAGTAAATATCCTTTTAAGTCCTTAATAAAAAATATGGTCCCCACTTTATTCTCTTATAAAAAAAAAATTAGTCTCGAGATTCCTAATAAATTCAAAGTGGATTAATTTAGTTAAAATCGTAGTCCCTCACAAATTCAATTAAGACCCACGTTAGTCGGTCAAAATGACTAAAATGTGTCCATTTTGAATTTCATAGGGACAAATCACTAATTTTTTTTTGTAAGGGACTAAAGTGGGGACCGTATTTTTTGTTAGTGACCAAAAATAGTATTTACTCTTATATTAGTTAGCAACGTAGCAACGTACAGAGATGATTACAATAACGTAGCAATGCAAATTGATTAGAAAGTAAACTTATTCTTCCTCCCCTGTCACGTACCCATTCCCTTGCTCTCTTCATCCTTTATTTCCTTTTTCATTTTTATAAAAAGAGATGATTGATTGCACATCAACATTCTCAAATAAGTTAATCTCTAAATATGAGATTTTCACTGTGATTTCGCTTGCCTTTTGTACAGGTAGTGTTGACTTTTTTATTGACAACTATAAAATAGAATGATACATGGATGTACTGGAGTATATTCTCATATTTGTTTTGGAGGATTAATAAGATTTAGAAGGGAAAATGATTTGTCAAATTATTGTCTACAGCTTGTTACGGAAGCAACTAGATTATGAGCGAGTTCATAACCTTGTACATGAAGCATTAATCTAAACTGTATTTACAAAAAAAATTCAGAGGCTGTGCGGACATAAACATTTTTTCCTACGTCTGCCACTGTTTCTAATTTTACACAAATTTTTTAGGGTATTATACGTTACGACTTACGAATAAAAGTAAAAATACCCCCAAATTTTAATTGGATTAGATCGATTTTTGGATGGGTTGATGAAAAATGATCTAATATATTAATTTCCCACAACCTACTTGAGTCTTTCCCTAATCATAACTTAAGAATTTCTAAACCCAAGACTCATTAACACATCAATTAAACCCAAGAAAAAATCTAGTCACATGACTAACATCTCATCAACAAAATTTTATCTTTGTAGAGATTCATATCTCATTGCAAGAAAAAAAAAACTATATTATAGTTTACTAATACTTTTCTATTTCAAAAAAAAAATTACAAAATCAATATACACAAAAGATATTATTTGCACAATAATCATGAAATAAATTTTAGGATTTTCAGAAAATCGAAAACCGATCCAATCCAAACTGAAAAAAACTTAATTGGATCGGATCGGATTTGAAAAAAAAAATGCAAATCGAATGAATGATTATATAATCAAATCGAAGGAATTGGATCAAATAATTTTTACTTCCAAAACTGATTTAATCTCGATAGTACACCTTGCTAGAGAGTTGAAAAGAACCTCACCATTAATGCGGTGCCTTAGGCTTTGTTTGGGAGTTGATTTTAGGAGGGGAAGGAAAGGAAAGGGAGGGTTTTAGTTAGCCCTCTCCTTGTTTGTGAGTTTAAAAAAAGGAGGGGAAGGAATTGAGGGTTTTTACTAAACCCTCCAAAACCCTCATTCTTCCTAAAATTAAAGTTCCCCCAATTTGGGGGGTTTGAGGAGGGAAATATTAAAAATTACTTATCTACCCTTAGCATTAAAATGTAAAAACTACATAAATGTGAATCATTGTTAAACGTGACATTATTAGAAAAGTCTCAAATACCAACAAAATTTATCGACAAAAAATATTTCGTCAAAAATAGTGATGAAATTTTTGATGAAAATCACATACGTCAAATTTTTTTTGTCAAAACTAAAGACGAAACAAGATTTTGTCATAATCACTGACATAAATTTTTTACGGGAAAGAATTCAGTCAAAACTATTGACGAATCTAAATTCCGTTGAAACTTTCAACGAAAATATTTTCGTACAAAATTTGACGAAACACATCTCTACCGAAAAGTTTCGACGTAAAACAATTACGTCTAAATTTTTTATGGAAAGTATTTCCATCAAAATTTGAGACTAAAAACATTTCTGCAAAAGAATTTGACAATTTTTTTTTTGTCAAAATTCTTTACAGAATCTAAATTTCGTCAAAATATTTCATCAAAAAACATATTCATCGAAATTTTTGACGAAAAATGTTTCCATCAAGATTTTCAATGCAACACATTTCCATCGAAATTTTTTGCTGGAAAAAATTTCATGAAAATTCTTTACAGAATTTACATTCCGTCAAAAGTTCTCGACGGAAATATTTTCGCTAAACTTTTTGACAAAAACTTTCAGTTGAATATTTAAGGAAACACATTTTCATCGAAAATATTCGATGGAAAATATTTTTGTCAAATTTTTTGATAAAAGAATTTCCATCAAGATTTTCAACGGAACACATTTATGTCAAAAAATCTCAACAAAAAGTTTTTCCATAAAAAAATATGAGGAAAAATATTTCGATTAAAATGTTTGACGGAAAAAATATTCTGTCAAAATTCTTTACAGAATCTAAATTTCGTCGAAAGTTTCGAATAAAACATTTCCCTCAAAATATTTGACATAACAATTTCCGACAAAATTTTCTTCACAACACATTTCCATTGAAATTTTGAACGAAAAACATTATGTCAAAATTTTTGACGAAATATTTTTTTTCGTTTAAAGCATTTCATGGAGGAAATCATTTTCGTCAAAACTTTCGCCAGAAACTAAATTTCGATAGGAAATTTATTTTTGTAAAAGTTTTCATCGGAGAAAAATTTCTGTCGCTTTTCGACAAAGAGTATTCCGACGAAAAAAAAATTGCGACAATTTTCGTAGCTTGCAGCGTAGAAATTTCATAAGAAATATTATCTTTTTTAATATTGTGAAAAGTACATAAATAATTTTGTTAGGAATTTTAAATTTAATTTAGTTTGTAAAATATTTTAATTATATTAATTTTAAAAATGGGTATAATATTAAAAAGATCTCATTAACCCTCCATTTTCCTCCCTTGCCATTTTTTAACTCCCAAACAAGGGGAGGGAATACCCTCTAATTTCCTTCCCTTCCTTCCCCTCCCTCCCCCTTGAATCCCCTTCCTTTCCTTCCCCTCTAAACTCCCAAACAAAGCCTTGGTTGTAGGAGGGGAAAGAAAGGAAAAGGAGGGTTTTAGTAAGCCTTCCCCTTGTTTGTGAGTTTAAAAAAAGGAGGGGAAGGAATTGGAGATTTTTACTAAACCCTCCAAAATCCTCTTTCTTCTTAAAATTAAATTTCCCCCAATTTGGGGGGTTTGAGGGGAGGAATATTAAAAATTACTTATCTACCCTTAGCTTTAAAATGTAAAAATTATATAAATGTGAATCATTTTTAAAAGTGACATTTTTAGAAAAGTCTCAAATACCGACAAAATTTATCGACGGAAAATATTTCGTCAAAAATAATGATGAAATTTTTGATGAAAATCACATACGTCAAATTTTTTTCATCAAAACTAAAGACGAAACAAGATTTTGTCATAATCACTGACATAGATTTTTTACGGGAAAGAATTCAGTCAAAACTATTGACGAATCTAAATTTCGTTGAAACTTTCAACGGAAATTTTTTCGTCCAAAATTTGACGAAACACATCTCAACCGAAAAGTCTCACCAAAATTCTTTACAGAATTTACATTCCGTCAAGACTTTTCGACGGAAATATTTTCGCTAAATTTTTTGACAAAAATTTTCAGTCTAATATTCAAGGAAACACATTTTCATCGAAAATTTTCTACGGAAAATATTTTCGTCAAATTTTTTGATAAAAAATTTTTCCATCAAAATTTTCAACGGAACACATTACTATCAAAAAATTTCAACAGAAAATTTTTCCGTAAAAAAAATTGACGAAAAATATTTAGATTAAAATGTTTGACAGAAAAAATATTCTATCAAAATTATTTACTGAATCTAAATTCCGTCGAAAGTTTCGAATGAAACATTTCCCTCAAAATGTTTGACAAAACAATTTCCATCAAAATTTTCATCAGAACACATTTCCATCGAAATTTTGAACGAAAAACATTCCGTAAAAATTTTTGACGAAATATTTTTTACGTTTAAAGCATTTCATGGAGGAAATCATTTTGGTCAAAACCTTTGCCAGAATCTAAATTTCGATAGAAAATTTATTTTTGTAAAAAAATTTTATCGGAGAAAAATTTCCGTCGCTTTTCGACGAAGAGTATTCTGATGAATTTTTTTTGTAGCTTGCAGCGTAGAAATTTCATAAAAAATATTATCTTTTTTAATATTGTGAAAAGTACAAAAATAATTTTGTTAGAAATTTTAAATTTAATTTAGTTTGTAAAATATAATAAATATATTAATTTTAAAAAGGGGTAAAATGGTAAAAATATCTCATTAACCCTCCATTTTCCTCCCTTGCCTTTTTTTAACACCCAAACAAGGGGAGGGAATACCCTCCAATTCCTTTCCCTTCCTTCCCCTCCAATCTCCCAAACAAAGCCTTAGAGATTCCCACTAGAAGTTCAAGAAAGGAAAGAAAAAAAAGAAAAAAATATAAAAGCGTTATTCTCTTAGTCCTTAGTGGGGTTGAACCTCCTATTGGAAACTTCCAAGCGACTGATCTAAATGAGTTAATGGATCACCAGACCAATTAGTATATATTTAATGTGTACGGAAAACCTTACCATAGCTGCACGTGAAAATAAAGAAAAAGCTGAAATTCAGATAAAATAAAATATTTAAAAATATCTATAGAAGAAATTAAACTCTAAATAGTGAAATTAAAAATGTGTAGCTTTTATTAGCTCGAATATTAATTGTTATTAGTTAGTTAAAATTTTCTAAAACAGTTAGCTTCTTTTTTTATTGATGAAAGTTATAATAAGAAAAGTTGCTCCATAGACAATAATAAAATATTAGGGTTTTCACATATTAGATTGAAATGATTTTGAAAAAAAAAATCAATTCATCCACTTTAATCAATTTTCTTATAAAGTGATTTGATTAATTTAATTTAAAAAACAAATTAAGTTTGAGTTAAGGTATAATAAATTATTTTTGAATAATATGAAAAAAAATTAGATAAAGTATCATTTTAAATATAATATGTGTGATTTCAGTTTGATTTAGATTAGATCAGCTTTGTTTATAAAAAAAAAGAAAAAAAGAAGAAGATTAGATCAGTTTTTAAATTAGGATCTGAAAATTGATCCAATTCAATTAATTTTTAGTCTATTCAATTTTAGAGTTTTGACTCAATTTTTTATATCATTAAATGGATTCGGTTTTAAACACCCAAAGCCAAGGCCCTTTGGAGTTGTCCTAGTTAGATTTATTTTGTTCATCGATCAGGCCAAGTCTTGTTGGGATTTTCAACATTAATTCAAGAAAGAAGATCCAAGTATAGTGCCAAGGTGAGTAAACGTACCCGATGGAAATGGCCAAGATGAAGGTGATGGAAGGAATAAGGTTGTAGAGTGCGGACACCAAGGTTGCTGGCGCCAATGTCATGGATCCGTAGAATAAGTTTTGAAATAAAGTTCCACTGTTCCATTATATATACATAGCGTTTATCATCTATCATTTAACATAACCATAAAAAATTTCCTATACACACAATATTTTGTGGGGCCCGCAGCAAAAAAAAAACTCCGGCACGCAAAACGAATCTCTATAATATAACACAATCACTTTTCCTACAACATAACTCTTATAAAACCCTTTTCCTACAACATAACTCTTATAAAACCCTATATATATATATATATATATATATATATATATATATATATATATATATATATATATATATAGTTTTTTTAATGAATCATCGGTTAACAATGTACGTACGACGAAAGTTGTGACATGGAGCAAATGGTAGAATTTACATAATACATACCCAAACAATCCACTGAGAAATGTCAAACCAAACACCTTCCAAGTCATGTTTGGTCTTTTCCTGTATAGCAGCAAAAAATGCAAAACCAATTGGACAAGTTAATCTATTGCCCAAGTTTCAAGTTGAAAGAAACTAAAAATGTTTGTTTCTTTTCAATTTAAATTAAGTATATTGGCTGTAAAAAAAGAGTTTTATTAATCTCATGTTAAAAGAGATAAGTTATCTCATGTCAAAAGATAAAATTATGGATTCCACCACCTGAAAAGTAAAAAAAAAAAGAAAAAGGTGATACAATAATCATCAAAGAGAGTGTAAGAAAGAAAGTTATCACAAGTAGCATAAGAGTATTTTTTTTTTTTTTAAAAAAAAAATTAAGTATATTTAGACAGTCACATCATTGGTCATGATAACTAAATTTATTTATGCAAGTTGCAAAATAAACACTTACCTCTCAAAAATTAAAGCAAGGGGAATAATGGTAACCGCTGCGAAGGCGAGACGGTAGGCTGAAAGAATAATAGTGCTCATTCCATCATAAATGGTAAGCTTGTAGAGTATATTGCAAGCAGCAAATGTGATCTGCACCACCGCCATTAGCACCGCAGGCTTCCATTTATCCCACGTGCCGCTCATCTTCAACAATGGGTCCTAAGCTGCGTTTGAGATCCAAATGCATATATAAAGAAAGGGATTTTGGATCAAACTCTTGCCCGTTGTTGATAACCACGAAAATATGATAAGGGTAAAGTGCGTATCATTCTAAAGTATGTAAAGTTATATCATTTTAAGAGATAGAGAAATAGATAAATAAAGGAGGAGAGAGTTGACAAAAAAATAAAGGTGTGGTACCTCTCACAACAAAGAGTGAAAAGATATAAGTTGTGTCATTTGAAAAGCATAAATACTTTTCTCATGATAATAACAAAATAAAAATAAAGGAAATAATATTATAATAAGTGTCAAGAGTCACACACTCACACAACCCGGGAAAAGAGGGTAAAAAATGAAATCCTTACTAATTTTTTATGGGGAAACATTTTCTCTTTCAAATGAGAAAATTTTTCTATTACTAATGACTCATAACATAAGTGGGGTCCACAAAATAGTGGAGAGAAAAAAAATTAAAGTAGGATCCACCATTACTATGAGGCATCCGTAGGAAAAAAAATTTCTCCAAGAAAATATTTTCCCACTTTTTATTGGGTTGTAAAAAAAGACTGCGAAGCTCTTTAAAAAAGAAAGTAGTCTTTGTAACCAATTATCACATGTTTGGATGGGCATTTTTAGCCAAAAAAAAAAAAAAAAAATCACAAGAAAAAAAGCACTTCTACTAAAATCTATTTGGATGTCTCTTTTAAGAGCCGATTTGGATACTTTTTTAAACTAAAAGTTATTTGGTGATTATATAAAAAAATTAGTTTAAAATTGACTTAAGAATTCAAATCTCATTTCAATAAAAACTCTGATAAAAGCTAAAAACAAAACTCCTCTTACGAGCTTTTAGCTTTTCCTTTTTTTCTTCATTATAAAAAAGCTCTTTTTATTATATGAGCTTTAATTTTATAAAAACTCGCTTGGCTTACCTTCTATTTATAAAGAGGAGAAATTAAAAAAAAATAGAGAATCCAAACAGGTACTAAAAAAATGTAAAAGCCACAAAAAAAAGCCAAAAACTTACATTTTTTGGAAGCTAAAATTTTTAGCTTATAACAAAATTAAAAATCAAAAGTCGAATAATTTTTTTAAAAATCAATTTTATTTAAAATCTAAATAACTTTATCTTCTGTAAAAAACATTTCTAAAATAAATAAGGAATAAAAAGTTCTTTTTTTTACAAGCTCATAAATTCGAAAAGCTGGGAATTAGATTGGATTGCATTGATTTTTTTTTTCTTTTTGATATAATAGCATTGCATTGATTTTATTCCAACTTCAAACACGATTTAATATTATTCAATCGTTCTAAAGTAGTTTTGTTTGGATTATTTTTTTAATTTTTTAAAGAGGCAAAAAATAAACTCAAAGAATACATAGCAAAGAAAACAAAAACTAATTCAAAGTTTTAAATATAAAATAACAAAACATGAGACACAATAACATATTTCAAACTAATTTAGAACTGAAAAACTTAAAATTACATTAAATTAATAAGATGTAAATTAAGGAATAAAGCCATAGAAAAAATAATGTGTAAAAATTGCGGACAACAACAAACTACAACTAGGGGTGAAAGTGGGCTGGGATGGGCCAAACTTTGCTCCGAAAAACCCAAACTTACGTCAAAAAATTTCAATTTGGTCTGGCCCAAGCCTAGTATGAGTCTAACTGTTAGCCTGGTTTGACCCGTTAATAAAAAATAAATGGCCTGACTTGGTCCGTTAGCCTATTAATTTTTAACTTTCAAGCAGAACCATGAATCAACTTTACAAAGTACTCAAATTTAGTTGCTACACCAAAAACTCATACAAAATGCACTTAAGTCATTTTCAAAAGCAAAATGCTCAAACAAATCATGATGCTTGTAGTAAGTATAACTCTCCCAAAAATCTTTTAATATATTCATATATACAATCTAACATGTTGAGATATTGGTTCCTCCTATATAAGAAATAAAGTAAGATTTCTATTAAAATATAATCGAATATAATTAAGTTATAAATAATTGCAATTGATTAAATTTATATCTTTTATTTTTTCTTCAAGACATACTTACTCTATTTTATTTTATTTAAAATAAATAGTACAATATAGGCCGGTCTGTAGGCTTATAGGCTCGACCTTTTGAAAGTGGGTCTGCGGCCTTGTTATTAAACAGCCTTTTTAAGGCCCAAGCCCAACCTATTATACAAAATATATTAGTTCAGATCTGGCCTGATGTAAGCCGGCCCGACCCTGTTTCAGCCCTAACTACAAGTAAAGTGTTCGATATCCTGTTATAAACAACAAAAGTTTTCGGTATTCCAGTCTCCCAAAAAAAAAAAAAGTGTTCGGTAACCAAACCAGAAAGAAAAAGTGTTCGATATGGATTTATATATATATATATATATATATATATATATATATATATGGTAAAATTATTTCTGCAACCGCTTTACGTACAACAACGACAGATGTATGGTTATAATTCCTCACATTTATTGCGTTCATTCTTTGTATGGTTATGATTTTCCACATTTATTGCTTTCAAGTATATATATATATGGCAAGTATTTGATTGTTGCACGTACAGCAACTGCAGAAATGTAACCCCTATATATATATATGGGAAAAATATTTCTCAAGCCGCTTGAGATAAGTTTATCTCCGGCTACCCCAAAACTACGTCGTTTTGTTTATTTATTTTCTTATATTAATTGATTTACCTTTCTCAAGTCACAAAAAAAAAAAATCATAGTGGTCATATTCGAATATATTTTGTTTATTGACTTACATAAATTATATATTTACAATACTAATATTATCTCAATTAAGCACTATGCAAAAAAATTTGATTTGATTTATAGTTAGAGATGTCATTTTCTAAACCTAAAGCCTCGTATCACGATCATTATATTTTTGTTTGATCCTTTATTGGATAATAATATGTGATTTATTAATTTTATATTAAAATATTTAAAATTTTAATCATTTTTTTAAATATTTGAGTATGTTTATAATTTTTTAATATAAATTATAAAATTGTATATAATTACCGGATCATACGGTTGAACCAATGACCCAGTACCTTGACTGGGTCAATGACCGGGCCGATTTTAATAACATTGGTTATAACTATGTCTTACTGAAGGGTGTAGATAAGGTTATCTTCAACTATCCAAAAACTACGTTGTTTTGATTAATGAAAGGTGTTTCTGTAATTTTAGATGAATTAATAATGAATGTTTCAGTAAAATGTATATGATAAAAAATAAATAAAAAAACGGAAACACCCTTTATTAATTCACCTAAAATTACATAAATACCCTTTATTAATCAAAATGACGTAATTTTTGAGTAGCTATAGATAACCTTTGCAAAAATGTTTATTAATGAAGGGTGTTTCTGTAATTTTAGGTGAATTAATCAAGAGTGTTTCAGTAAAATGTATATGATAAAAAAGAAACAAAAATATAGAAACACCCTTCATTAATTCTCCTAAGATTACAGAATACCTTTTATTAATCAAAATGACGTAATTTTTGGGTAGCCGTAGATAACATTTGCATAAATGTTTACAAAACGCCAAAAGAAAAACTGATTTACAAAAAAATATTACATTCTAGCAGGACTTGCGATTTATATATCGTTAGTGCAATGATTTTTTATTTTTTTTGGTGGAAAGTGGATTGAAAATCTAAAACTAACGTGATTTAGAAGAAAAAAAAACAATTGTTGGTAAATTATTATATAATCAATATTCTGTTTTATAAAATAAATTCACTAATGCAAATGCTTGAAGATAACATCAAGTTATACAATAAATTCGTATATAATCGATTGACATTGAAATTTCTATAAAGCCATATAATCAATATGGGAAAAATGTGTATCATTTTGAAGGATGTAAAATTGTGTCATTTTAAGAGAGAGAAAGAGATAGATAAAGTAAGAGAGAGAGAGTTGACAAAAAAGAGTAAAGGTGTGGGTCCCACCTCTTTGTGAGAGCGAAAGGATATAAGTTGTGTCATTTAAAAGGACACTTTTCCCAATCAATATTGAGGACTATTGCATAAATTCATAAATCATAAGGACTTTAAAGAAACTTATTTGATATTTAAAAATTTATTTGATTATGTCATGCATGCAATAGAATAAGCAAAATAATAATAATAATACACAATGGGAAAATTGTGTGTTAATTTAAAGTATATAAAGTTGTGTCATAACGATTACATCTTCTTATATGCTGTAACTTGCTAAAAGTAACTTAAAAACTATTAAGAGCCATAAAACAGAAACGGAACAAAACTGCTAAAAATGGACACTCATTCAAAGAGATGCGAAAGGTGGAAACTGGACATGTGTCGTTTGGAGATGCGTCGAAGGTTGAGGTCAAAGGTCAAAGTATGATTTGTTTCTTACAGAAGGATGGCTTAGTTTGGTCAATCCGAGATGTGTATTACGTACCAGACCTCAAGAGCAACATTTTGAGTATAGGGCAACTCATGGAGAAAGGTTATTCGGTACTTACGAAAGACCGGATTTTACACTTGAAAGATAAGGAACGGCATTTGGTTGCTCGAGTTGAAATGGGGAGAAATCGCATGTATAAGCTGAATTTGAGAAGCATGCAAGAAAAATGTTTACAGGTAGACATAGAAGACAAGGCGTTGCTGTGTTAGCAGGTAGACGAAGAAGACTAGGCGTCGTTGTGGCAAACTGCCATGGACGAGGAGATTAAAGCAATTGACCGCAGCAACACAAGGGAGTTTGCGGAATTGCCAAAAGGAAGTCAGCCCATTGGTGTGAAGTGGGTGTTCAAGAGAAAGATGAATGCTCAAGGTGAGATAGAACGGTACAATGGGCGACTTGTTGCAAAAGGATACAAGCAAAAGGCGGGAAGTCTTGATGTTTCAACTCCGTTGGAACCTGGTGCAAAATCTCGAAGTTTGATGAAGGAGAACGAGTCGATGCAAGGAAATGTGGAGTTATTAAATGTGGCAAGTCAAGAACAAGTCGGAGATATTTTCTCAAAACCACTACCGAAGTTACTGCTGGAAAATTGCAAAAGAGAGATTGGCATGAAAGATGGAAGAAGCATTTAAGTTTATGGAGGAGTGTTGAAGAAGAACCCGTCGATGAAGAAATTGAGAGCGGAAAATGAAAGGTGTGATTGTGGATAGGGAACCCGGTGATGAGGAGCCTAGAGTTACTTTTATGGAGGAATCATTTTGGCTCAAGCGTGAACCAGAAGAAGATCGTGGGGCGGAATCAGAAAATGATGCGTTGAGTTATTTGCTTGATGATGGGAATCAACGGTCCTCAATGAGTGATGGTGTTACTGTGGTTGATGAAGCCCAACGTGCTATTAATGTAGCACATGTTGAATCTGAAAGTATTAAAAATGGCATAGGTGTTGTAAAACTAATGGGACGTTATAGTGATACAGATACTGATCAGTATGATGACTTGTGTGATGATCATATGTGTAAGAATGGATGTAGAAGTATATCGGAGGATGAGGTCGACGAAGAAAAATTCAAGATTGTCTATCTTCCACCAACGAAGGAACCGCCGGACAAAAAAAAATGAAGAAAGGAATGCAACATGGAAGCAGCGCAGTAAAAAAAAAAGAATTTAAAATTTATAGTGTGAGTAATATGGCATTGCCTAAATTGACAAAGGGAATTACGAGAATTGGAGTATCCAGATGAAGGCTCTTCTCGGTTCCCAGGAAGCTTGGGAGATTGTCCAGGAAGGCTTTGCAGAACCGGCAACTACCGCAGGGTATACGGCGACTCAAACCAGAGTGTTGAAAGAGACACGTGCAAAGGACAAGGAGGCGTTGTACATGCTCTTTCGAGCAGTAGACGAGTTCGGCTTTGAAAGGATAGCGAATGCAGAGATTTCAAAAGAAGTGTGGGACATTCTGGCAAATGTCTATAGAGGAGTCAACCGAGTTAAGCAAGTTCGGCTTCAATCCCTTCGCGGCGAGTTGGAAGGAATGAAGATGAAGGAGACGGAAGGTGTGTCTGACTTCACCACGCGTGTTCAAACCGTGGTGAACCAGTTAAACAGGAATGGAGAAGCGCTGCCCGATGCGAGAGTGGTGGAAAAGATCTTGAGATCTTTAACCGACAATTTTGAGAATGTCGTATGTGCCATAGAAGAATCAAAGGATCTAGCAACGCTCACTGTTGAAGAGCTCGTTGGTTCCCTTGAGGCACATGAACAACGTAAGAAGAAGAAGGAGGAGGAGACACTTGAGCAAGTGCTTCAAACCAAGGCGTCAATCAAGGACGAGAAGGCCCTTTATTCTCAAAACTTCCGAGGTAGAGGTCGTGGCCCTGGGGGACGTGGAAATGGGCGTGGTGGTAGAGGTCGTGGTCAAGAAGGTCAGAATGAGGAGAAAGAACAGTCAAGCCAACAGAACTGGCGTGGAAGAGGCGGTCAGTCGTATTACTCCAACATTGAGTGCTACAAGTGTGGTAAGTATGGTCACTATGCAAATTGGTATCAGGGCTTGGGCAATGGAGGAAAAGAACGAGATGGAAGTGTCACTCTTTCATGGAGATAAGGATGAAGCATTAGACTGGCTTCTCTGTTTGAAGGAATTTTATCGGAAAGAAAAAAACTGGACGGAGGATAAATGGCAGGTAGCCATGAGAAGACTCAGAGGAAGCACAATCAAATGGTTTCGTACACGGAACTGCCGCGACTTTAATTATATGTGGAAGGATTTTCTAATATTCATAACAAAATACTTGCCACGACGTTTTGATCTGATTAATGAAGAAGATGAAATCTTCAATGATGATGATGAAGATGAAGAGAATGATGCGGATGAAGAAGAGACCGAAATGGCGGAATCCGAGGTTGCCAACGGCAACGCATCCACGGAGGAGATTGACGTGTCGGAGCGCGTAGAGATGAATCAGAGAAGAAGATGATGGAGATAACTGTGGCCAAGGGAGCCGAGATAAAAGAGGAGGAGAACGAAGGAGCCGAGATAGAAGATGAGGAGAACTAAGGAGCCGAGATAGAAGATGAAGAGAATGAAGGAGAAGAGATCGAAGCGGAGAAGGACGGGAATGACGAGTCCAGTGTCGAGGTAGAAGACTTCGCGGAACCTAAGTGTCTGGAGACAGAGTCGAAAATCGGAAAGGAAATTGAGAAGCCGAGGTGCTTGATGGAGACCGGCATGGAGGAGACCACGAATCTGAGTTCCGTGTTGATAAACCAGGATGGGGGAGATCTCGACTAAATCACCGAGTTCTTGTTTTGGAGAATAGCTTGACCCCGGTGTGATGAGGTTGATGTCGAAGATCGGTATAGGCGCGGTTTGGGTTGTAAGTCAGAAGTTGGAGACTGCATTGAATTTATGGTGGAAGTGGAAGATGTCAACACCACCGAAAATAGACCACTTCCCTGGAGGACGGTGGTCTGAGATTCTATCAATGAAGCGCGTGGAAGCTGGACTTGTTGAAGAAGAACCCGGCGATGAAGAAACTGAGAGCGGAAAAATGGAAGGTGTGATTGTGGATAGGGAACTCGGCGATGAGGAGCATAGAGTTACTTTTATGGCGGAATCATTTTGGTTCAACCGTAAACCAGAAGAAGATCGTGGGGCGGAATCAGAAAATGATGCGTTGAGTGATTTGCTTGATGATGGGAATCAATGGTCCTCAATGAGTGATGGGGTTACTGTGGTTGATGAGGCCCAACGTGCTATTAATGTAGCACACGTTGAATATGAAAGTATTAAAAATGACATAGGTGTTGTAAAACTAATGGGACGTTATAGTGATACAGATATTGGTCAATATGATCACTTGTGTGATGATCATACGTGTAAGAATGGATGTGGAAGTATATCGGAGATGAGGTCGACGGAAAAAAATTCAAGACTGTCTATCTTCCACCAATGAAGGAACCACCGGAAAAAAATTTTGAAGAAAGGAATGCAACATGGAATCAGCGCGGTCAGTTAGAATATTATTGAGTCAGTTATGTCAGTTAGAATATTAATGAGTCAGTTATGTCAGTTATAATATTAATGAGTCAGTTATTTCAGTTGGAATATTAATGAGTCAGTTATGTCAGTTAGAATATTAATTAGTCAATTATAAAGTAATGAGTCATGCGATTAATGAGATAGCATGCAGTAAGTATAGCATCACCCCATCAAACTTTATATCCTTTAACTCCACATGTGTTTGGTTCTACGTGTTTTGTTCATCATCTTGGTCTAGGTTTGGATAAATTAGCTCCCAAGTCTCATAAATGTGTTTTTCTGGGTTATCCTCAGTCTCAGAAGAGTTACCATTGCTACTCTCCCACTTTACGTCGATACTTTATCTCGGCGGATGTCTCCTTTTTTGAATCAATTCCCTTTTTTGGATCCTCTACTACTCCTGTGGATACTGATTCTGTACAGCCGTCCTTCCCAAGTGACCTTCTTTACCTTCCGTCTTTACCCATCCATGTTTCTGACTCTCCCTCTATCACCTCTTCTGTTGATGAGATCGAGCCTAGATCTTCAGATGTATCTGTGGACTCACATTCAACTGCATCTCCTCCCACGGCTTCGGTCCCACCTTCGGATAGTGACCTTCCCATTGCTCTTCGTAAGGGTACTCGTGATACTCGCCCTCCGGCCAGGTATGCAGTCAATCTCAGTTACCATCGTCTTTCTCCATCATATTTTGCTTGCCTTTCCTCTTTGTCCTCTATATCTGTCCCTAAGACTACAGGTGATGCACTTTCACATTCGGGATGGAGACAAGATATGATTGATGAAATGAGTGCTCTTCATCATAATGGCACATGAGATCTGGTACCTCTTCCTTCTGGAAAATCTGTGGTTGGTTGCCGATGGATTTATGCTGTTAAGGTTGGACCTGATGGTCAAGTGGATCGTCTTAAAGCTCGCTTGGTGGCAAAGGGTTTCACTCAGGTCTTTGGCTTGGATTTTATTGATACTTTTTCTCCTGTGGCGAAAATGTCTACTGTTCGCCTTTTTATTGCCATGGCTGCTATTCGCCATTGGCCTCTCTACCAACTGGATATCAAGAATGCTTTTCTTCATGGTGATCTTGAGGAAGAAATTTATATGGAGCAACCTCTAGGATTTGTTGCTCAGGGGGAGTCAGGACTTGTTTGTCGTCTTCGTAAGTCTCTCTATGGCCTCAAACAATCACCAAGAGCTTGGTTTGGTAAATTTAGCAGTGTTGTTCAACAATTTGGCATGACTCGGAGTACAGCTGATCATTCTCTCCTTTTCTCTCTTTTTTCGTCATTCTGCTTCGGGTTCTATTTATCTGGTGGTATATGTGGATGATATTGTCATCACAAGCAGTGATCGGCATGGGATCACTCGATTGAAACAACACTTATGTCATCATTTTTAGACTAAGGATCTTGGGAAACTTCGATACTTCTTAGGAATCGAGGTGGCCCAATCTAAATCTGGTGTTGTGATATCTCAGAGGAAATATGCTCTGGATATTCTTGAAGAAACTGCTCTGTTAAATTCAAAATCTGTTGATACTCCTATGGATCCAAGTATCAAGCTTCTACCAAATCAGGGGGAGCCCTTTTCAGATCCTGAGCAGTATAGAAGATTGGTTGGAAAATTGAACTACCTCACAGTCACTCGGCCTGATATTTCCTTTGCAGTCAGTGTTGTCAGTCAATTTCTCAATTCTCCATGTCAAGAACATTGGAATGCAGTCATTCGTATTCTTAAGTATATCAAGGCATCTCCAGGAAAAGGCCTTGAATATGAAGATAAAGGTCATGATCAATTGGTTGGGTACTGTGATGCTGATTGGGCTGGTTGTCCAGCTGATAGGAGATCTACTTCTGGGTATTGTGTCTTTGTTGGAGGCAACTTGATTTCCTGGAAAAGTAAGAAACAAAGCGTAGTTGCCAGATCAAGTGCTGAAGCAGAATACCGCTCCATGGCGACTACTACTTGCGAGCTCATCTGGCTTAAACAACTTCTCAGAGAGTAAGTTTGGAGACACTGGACAGGCAACTCTCATTTGTGATAATCAAGCAGCTCTACACATTTCATCAAATCCAGTGTTTCATGAAAGAACCAAACATATAGAAATAGATTGTCACTTTGTTCGAGAAAAGATTCTTGCTGGTGAAATTAAAACTAGCTTTGTACCCTCTAATGAGCAATTAGCAGATGTGTTTACAAAATCTTTGAGGGGTCCTCGAATAGAGTTTATTTGTAACAAGCTTGGTGCATATGACCTACACGCTCCAGCTTGAGGGGGAGTGTTGTAAATGATAGTTTAGAATAGTAGTATAGAAGTCTCACATCGTGTATATCTGTTTGTATTTTCTTTCTTTTAAGTTATATAATAGACTCCGCTGTGTAGTTGATACACACAATATTATTTTCAAATGTTCCTCTCTTCTCTCTATTAAAAATAGGGTAATGAAGTTCTCGTGTTGCATAAGAAGATGGTAAATTCCTAATGACCCATCGATTCACGTGCTTCTACTTTTTTGGTTTGTTTTTTTTCTCTCTTATAATGAGTCCCACTTTGGTTGAGTGTGCCTAAGAAATTTTAATGAAGTCCTTAAAAATAATATTATAGAGAATATAAAACCTTTATTTATTTTTTGATTGTACTTTTCCTACGAAAAAAATTAATTAAAAGATAATTTAAAAGTTCAATAATAGTCAAATAAGTACTTTAAAAAAGTGAAATTAAAAAAAAATTATTTTTCTTTAAAATTTAAAAAAGAATTCTAAAAGAAAAAATACCTTAAACAGTCTTTGTATCTCCAGCAATGCGAATGAAGAGGTGAAAAGGGTGCAGAAAGGTTGAAGACTGCGTTTGGTTGATGCTGGTTTTCAGTGGTGGCTTAGGGCTGAGATGGGTGGTTGCCGCCGGTGGTTTTCATCTGTTTGGGGTGGTTGATTTCGGTGTTGGGTCTGACTTGAAAATTGATGCTTCAATTTCTGGATTTTGGTTGTGTAGATTGAACAATAAGGCAGAGGACAGCGAGCAAATCGTGCTGTGCTCTTTAAGAGAGATTATGTGTTCGTCAGGTGCTGCCCGGAGGCATTTATGGAGGGAGGTAGAAAATATAAAAATAAAAATAAAATAAAAAATACCACAACTACATAGTTTCATTAAAAATTTAAATGATAAAAAAATTTCCCTTATTTCATACTTCTTTAATATATATTTATAAATTTGAATAGTAATTATAACGACCCAAAATTATTTAGAAAATATAAAAATGTGAGACAATGGATTTGATATCAATTTTATTTAAATGAAAAAAATTAGAAAATCTTTTATCGAAAATTGGTCCTTTAAACCTTTTAGAAGTTCGGAAGTCTAATTATGCACATAGAAGTTTTTTTTTTTTTTTTTGGTAAAAGGAAAGGGCAAAAAGCCCCAAACAACACAGACTAGTTCAGATTAACTCTACGAAAATTACAAACCAACGAAAAATCTGCCAAATACAAAGGCAAAATCCCAGGAGGAGGAGAATCAAAAATAATGAAATTATTATTCAATTATGCATATAGAAGTTAATCTCGTTGCATCCCTTCACAAAATAGTTACTTTAAATTAATTGTGCAAATTGTTAATAATTTTTTTATTGGTAGGAAAAGTCTCGCTCCAATATATCCTCCGGTGCATTGAGAAAATTAAAGCTACGTCGTTCTAAGAAAATATTTGTGTACTAGTTGGTTTTAATTTTTGAAAATAATTTTAAAAAATTCATTTTAAAAGCTACAAATTAACAAGCTGTCACAATTAAAATAAGTAAATTAATCATTAATTAGGAAAATAAGTAAATTAATACAAAATAATAATTTAAAATAAGCTTTGGTTATCAAGCTATCAGGGCTAAAATGACCCAAAAACTATGAAATTAACAAGCCATCACGACTAAAATTAATCTCTAATTATGTTTCTAAACTACATAAGAAAAATTATAATAAAACAAGAGCATAAAAATCATGCAAAAAAATAGACAACTATAAATTAAATACAAAAGAGCATAAAAGATAGACAACTAACTATAAACTAATAAAGCAAATAAAGAGTTAGAAAAAGCATACAAAAAAATAGACAACTATTTTTTTTCTAATAAACAAAATAGACAATTATTAACTAAAGGAGAAGGTAAACAGATTTACCTCAAAGACGACAAAACTTGAGGTATGGAGGCAAGTTGTGAAGAGTTGCCTCAACTTAACGATCTTTATGCCCAAAAAATGTACTATGAGATTAACAAGCCATCACGACTAAATTAATTCTCACAGATAACTACGTTAACAAGCCTTCATGGCTAAATTAACAAACCACCATAATTTTACTCAAAAATGAGATTTTTACTATGACACTAGCTTGGTTTAAATCCCAAGCCCAAGTGTCATTAATAAATATTACTATGACACAAGCTTTAATATAAAGCCAGAGTGTGTTGGAAGAAAAAGGAATGAACTCTTTATATAGACTGAAGGGAGGAGGAAGGAATCAGAAGTGGGCAATGTGGGACTTATCAGGAAAGCTATTTTTTTTTAATGTGCGCAGCCATTTTTCGACAACTATATCTTACACCAGAAGACTTAGCTTGAAAATCGAACCAGTCATATTCAAGTATCATATGGCAGTAATATTCCAACCAAATTTGAGGATGATCCAACGGTTCAATTCAGAGAAATAGCTTTTGAGAAACTGCTATCCGAAATAGGGTGGTGGTCTAAAAAATGAACAACCTTCTTTTAACATCTATATCTCTCACAAAACATCTCACTTCAGAAATCGGTCATGTCAGATTGTAATATCACATGAGAGGAACATGCTGACAAATTTTGAGGATGATCCAACGGTTCATTCGGGAGAAATGACCCTCACAAAATCGCTGCTCGCTGTAGAAATGTCTAGGAGAATTGTTTCGGTTTTGAATTTCCTGGGAATGATATAGTTATCGAATCAAGAAATCCACCAGTGGATATGAAGAAAAATGAGTCAAGATCTTGATAAAAAAATTTCAGCTCAATCAGACGATGGATGAAAGAGATATCGCAATCGGAACAAATCCTACTCAATATATTATTATTTTTTTGAAATGGCCCTCCTTCTTTTTTTCCTTTTATTGGATTGCTCTCGTCCTTTTTCCTGATTTAAGGACAAAAATAGTTGTCCATAACTTAATTTTTTTCTTTTTTTGTCATTTTTAAATATTCGGGACACAATTGGGTGTTCACAATAATTTACTTATTTATTACTTATAAAACAAAACAATAAATACTAAATTTTTATATCAAGTTATTATACCATAAGCTTAAATAGAAAGATTGTTTTTTTTGGTAGACTAAATATAAAGATTTATTTTGATTTGAACATGCAATTAATTTAGAAAAAATTATTTCTCCTACAACCGAAGAAAAATTTTATCTTCAACAACCCAAAAATAACATCGTTATGTGATTTAGAGAAGAAATATAGAGTATTTTGGATTTTTTATTTTCTCTTTGTATCATGAATTTTATTAAAATACTTTGTATTTTTTTTAAACTCCAAAAGAATATTACTTTTGGATTGTAAAAGATAATTTTATCTCCTCTTGCACGAAAAAAGTTAATCCCATTAATTTAATCATTGTACTATTGGTAAGAATGTACTCTTTATTTTTAAGGGTAATATTTCTCTCAAGTTGCATAAGAGAGAAATATCTTCCTACACTCATATAGTCACATTGATAATTAGGCTACCATTTTATTTTTCTCTCTCTCTTGGTGGGCCCCATAGTTGTATGTGTGTGGAAAAATATTTCTCTCTTATGTAACTTGAGAGAAATATTACCCTATTTTTAAACCAAATGGTTAAGGCTATTTTTTTTTATGTGAAAATAACTTTCATTTCACATAAGATAGTTTCCCTTATATTATAGACATAAAACATTAGGGATGTTAATCAATCGATCTAAACCGATTCAAACCGTAGTGACAGAACCGAAAAATCGATAACTGAATAAATCGAAAATCGAAAAACCGAATAAAAACTGCAAATTTTTATTGGATTGGGTCGGTTTTCGGATTGGTTGATGAAACCGATCCAATCCAAACCGATTCAATATATTAATTTCCTTCTACCTACTTGTGTCTTTTCCCAATCATAGTCCAAAAATTTCTAAATCCAAGAAAAAACCTAATTACATATAATCAACAAAATTTTATCTTCATATTTCATTGCCCAAAAAAAAATTATATTATCATTTAATGATGCTTTTATATTTCGAAAAAATAATAATTTACAAAGCCAATATAATAAAAAAAATGTTATTTGCACAATAATCATGAGACAATTTTTTTTTGTAACAATCATGAGACAAATTTTAAGATTTTCAAAAAACTGAAAACCGATCCAATCCAAAAAAAAAAAAAATGGATTAGATTGGATCAGATCGGATCTGAGAAAAATTCAAATTGAATGAACGATTACATTATCAAACAGAAGAGATTGGATCAGATGATTACATATAGGGCTCACCTATATTTTTTTTATTTTGAAAATAAAATAAAAACTTAAACACATTTTTTGATGAGTGCCTAGGTGTTCTGCCTGTGGCAGATGTGTCCAACGTAGGTTGGATGATTGATCTCGGATTCAGATGTTCCTCTCTGGATATCTATAGATTAGGTATCTGGGAGGAACGTGGATCACTGACACTGACCTAGGCGTCTGCCTCCAAGGTGTGTGTGTGTGATATCCAATGACTAGGGTTAGAGATTGTGTACCTTATTGCTCCACCTACCTGCCTTATATAGCCCGGTTCTAGGGTTTGCTTGGGTTGGGCCGAGGTGTATAGTGGGCTTGAGTCCAGCCCATAACAGTTGCCCCCCAGCTCGGTAGGCTGAGTTATCAGAGTGCCGAGTTGCGTTGATTGTCTGACCTGGTACATCTCGGTTTTAGAGCCGATATGCACTTATTCGCCAATCTTTTCATCTTGCGGCCATTCTCCACGTGTCTTAAACCATCATAATGCGTATCGTCGATTATCTTTTGCGCCGCCTTGGCATTTAATGCGACTGTGACTGTACAGATATCAATCGTTTTGTCCTGTCAGGTGCTTTTTGCTTTTTGCTTTTACCCTTTTGCCCTTGTCTTTTCGTTTTCGCGGGTCATAACTCTTGAACTTCTCCCCTTTCCTTATTTCACTGGCATTTCCCCCTTTCCTCACCTTTCTGCTTCTGCTGCTAGTTCATTTGCGATTTGTTGCGTTCGGTTGTGCTTCGAGGTTTCCCTATTGAGCATCAACCTTCTCCATCAAGCATTTGGTATTACTTGCTCTGTAGGTATGGGTTTCTTGACCTTTCTTTATTTCTTTGCCTTCTATTATTGCCGTTGCCTGCTTTTCTGTGTTGTTGCTTTCTTTATTTCGTTTAGTCTGCATTCATCCCCTACATGTTCGGTTTTCTTACCGCCACTGGTTACGTTTGCTGTTCTTGCCTGGAAAAGTTCCCAGTATGGATGAGGGAATTCCTTACGGGTATAGGAGGGCCACTATCCCTCGTGTTTTTGGCCGAAGTGACGAGATTCTGGCAGAGGAAGAAGCTAGAGCTGCTGAAGAGGAGGTGATTCGAGACCATGGTGCCTCTTTTAGCCCAGGACGTCGGCCCGGACGTCGTCGTCTTGTTTCTGGCTCTGGACGTCGTCCACCAGTGAGATCTCGTCCCAGTGGTCGGGGGCGGTCTCGGTCCTCTAGGCGAGGTCGGTCCCAGCCTTCTAATCGTGCCGCGGGCTATTCGTCCGCAAGCACCAACCCTTTCTTAGATAATAGACCTAGGTCTTCTTCCTTTCTTATTACTGGCCAACAAGATCCCATTGCCTTGAATCGGTCCTCTGTCCAGCCCATATTACCGACTTCCCCTCCTTAGAATCCGAATCCATGCTTCAACTGCGTTTATCTCAGTGCGCAATTTATTGGGAACGGTAATGATTTCATGGCGAACCTAGTCCTAGGCAGTTGCTCTCACGACCCCGGACTTAGAACTTCAGTTCCTATGACCTCTTCAGATAGTTCTTCAAGCTCTTCACACTGTAGTTTATTTAACTCAGGTGCGTGTACTTGCTGCTTTTGTTGTTTTAATCCACCCATTTTGCTGTTCTAGGTTCTTATGGAGTCCCCTTCTGCAGAACTCAACGTGGAGACTACCTCATCCAATCACGAGCTAGAAGCCGAGGTTGCAGTGGTTGAAGAAGGTTCTTCCCCAGTGGGTACCAGTCTGCGCAGGCAATTCCCCTGGATGACACAGGAGGTTCTTAGTTTCAGATCCTCCATGACCACTGAGGTGATATCCGGGTTACCAATTGGCAACCGGGTAGGTTTTAACACCTTCTGTCCTGCAGAGGATGAGCCGGTGTGCTCGGGTCGGAACCCGCAAGAGCCTCCCTTTTTCTTTTTTTACCGAGATTTGATCACAAAGATCGGTATTCGTTTTCCTTTCTCCCCCTTTATAATATGCCTTTTAAACCATTTTCTTCTGGCTCCCACCCAAATTCATCCCAATGGATGGGCATACATTGTTGCCTTCGAGCAACTCTGCGTATCCTTGTCCGTGAATTGCTCTGTTGCCCTTTTTATGTATTTTTTCAATATTTATACCCCGCGCTCCGGTTCTGAACCTCCCAAGTTGAAGGGTTGGGCCAGTATCCGGGGTCGCATTAGTAAGCCCTCCAAGAGACTGTTTTCTGTATACAGTGACTCCTTCAAAAATTTCAAAGGCGCGTACTTCAAGGTCGTGGCCGAGGTCGGTGAGAAGCCTTGGTTTGTTGGGGAAAAAGACGAGGGAAAATTCCCATTATATTGGTCCCATCAGCATTATCTCCGTAAGTCGGCTGACTACAGGCTGGCTTTGTCTGCCGAGGAAAAGCTCAGTGCCAAGACCTTGTTAACCCATATTCGTACCCAGGGTCATATGAGTGCTGTGTCTTTGGTTGCTAAATCCTATGTTGCAAGTGATCAGCCCAGTACGCTTTTTAACATTCATTTTTTATTTACTTGCTTTTTTCATTCTGTTTTTTGTACTGATATTTCCTTGGCTGTGCTGGTAACCTTGCTTCTTTCATTTGCCAGGCTCAACAATGAACCCCAACTCAGATGATGTGCCTGATTATTGCCGGGCTTTACGGGGTAAAGGTATAGCCCGTCCCCCTCCATCGAAGAAGGCGAAGGTTGCTGCCCCTTCCCCAGGTGCGGGTTCATCCAATCCTGAGCCCCATCGTGGCATATCCGTCTTGGATCTGACGCACGATGGTGAGAACTGGCTGGATGGGGACCAGAGGAAACTCCCTTCACTACTGGTGGTGGCACAACCCGGGCTGTGGTGTCCGTTGAGAGAGGTAGCGCCCCACCCTCCCCCTGCCTGCTGGTTTGAGGAGGGGTTCTCTTTGGGAGATGGGAGTCACTACCGAGCTACGCGGTGTGACCCGCGCTCCTCCCTCTTTCTATGGCTCTCCTTCTCCGTCCAAAGCTGAAGCTGAAGAACTTCAGAAAGCCGAGCTATACTTGTTTAAGGCGGCTTCGCTGATGAAACCGTACTCCATCATGCTCGAGAAGTACTCCGAGGTAGTCTCCGAGAAGGATACTCTGAAGAATGACAAGATAATCATGCAAAGCCAGCTTGACCAGCTACGGCAAGAGAATCAGACTTTGAAGTCTGATGTGGCCAAGCTAAGTCTTTCGCTGCAAAACTCTGAAGCCGACTTGAAGTCTATCTCGGACTGCTTTGGTTTTGAGGGTGGGAAAGATGCCATAATAAGATTTTTCAAGGCCAAGCTATCCATGCTATCGAAGGCGGAGGCACAGCACGGGGAAATGGCCTCCCAATTCGAACAGCTGAAGGTGCAGCAGGAAGAATTGCAAGCTGATTATGATCAGAGTCAAGCTGCACTGGAAAAAGCTGTTGGTTCCGCCTTCAATAATGCTGTGAACCAAGTAAAATATTTTAACCCTGAAGCGTCTCTCAGCCTGGATCAATTGGACTGCTATGGCTATGTCAGCGGTGGAGTATTCTACTCTTCAGCCGAGGAGCCCACTGCAGGAGATGGAGAAGGTCTTGGCCCCAGCTCGGAGATTGAAGCTGCAGGCCGGCAGTTGGATTCCGGTTGCCAGCCAATTTTGAGGGGGGATACCCCATAATTTGTAATCTGCCGTTGATATTCCGGCTTTATGTTGTAAAAACATTTTTTGTGCTAACTTGATATTAATTCAGGAATTTAGAATTAATTGCGTAGCTTGTATTTGCTTTATGTGCAATATCTGTCTCGTATGTTTCGAGTTTTTGTGTCGGATTTTGAATTCGGCTGAGATAGCGTGCGAGGGCGTCCCTGTAGCACAGTCTCCCTTTTTTCATAAACGGGCCGAGGTTAGCACTCTCAACCTTGCCCTTTAGGCAAGGCGGGTTCAAACACCTCGGCCTAGTTCTTTATTTCGAGTATTTGAACTTCCAATGGGTTCGTATAGCGCGGATTCAATTTATATTCGAACTCTCAACCGAGTTTTTTCCACTTGGCGGGTTCGATTTCTTATCTCGGGTTAGAACGCTCGGCTCTTGCTTATTTGGCAGGCTGGGTTCCTATAACTCGGATTTCAATTGTGAGTTTCAGAACTTCCAATTTAACATGGGTTCGTATAGCTCGGATTCAAATTCATAAATGAACGCTCAACCGAGTTTCTTTTTAAAACGGCGGGTTCAATTTATTTCAACGTTGGTTCCCAGACGTCGGAATGTGTATGCATTGCATAAATTACCAAAGTCGGAACGTACAACTTGTAAATAATGAAAATTCGCAATTTATTGAATTACAAAGCCATAAAAGAAAACATCGTATTTGCTTTGCACAAGCAAGATATTTAATTTAACTGTAATACTTTTTCAACTTATCTGCATTCCATGTCCTTGCCACGTGCTTCCCTTTCAAAGTTTCTAGCATGTAAGCTCCTTTGGACAGTTTACTTTTGACTCTGAAAGGCCCTTCCCATCTTGGGGCTAATTTCCCTTGTGAAGCGTTTCGTCCCCCTATGTCCGCCCTGCGTAGGACTAACTCCTTTGTTTCAAATGACCGTGGTCTCACTTTTTTATTGAATCGGTTAGCCACTAGTTGCTTGGCCACATAGTTTCTGCAGTATGCCATAGTCCGGATCTCTTCAATCAGGTCGAGCTCAACCGCCACCTTGTCATTATTGTCCTTTTCTGTTTGTGCGAGAGTTTGAACCCTTCTCCAGGATGGTTCCCCTAGTTCCACTGGGATCATGGCTTCACATCCATATGTTAGTTTGAAGGGGGACTCGCCCACAGAGGTTTGAACCGTGGTTCTATACCCCCATAGCACGTAGTAGAGCTCCTCTACCCATTTACCTTTAGCGGATTGTTCCATACGTCAGCGTAAGCCTTCAACTATAATTTTATTAGCCGCTTCAGCCTGACCATTAGTCTGGGGGTGTTCCACCGAGGCAAATCTGTGCCGGATATGGAACCGAGTCAAAAGGTTTTGGAACCCTTTGCTAGTGAACTGGGTGCCGTTGTCCGTTACAATTTCAGCTGGGATCCCAAAACGGCATATTACGTTTCTCTCTAAGAAACGCTGTATGCGGGCCGAGGTAATGGAAGCAATTGGCTCAGCCTCAATCCATTTGGTGAAGTAATCAACTGCGACTATCAACCACTTAAGCTGACCCTCTGCTGCAGTAAACGGCGCCAATGTTCTGCCTGTGGCAGATGTGTCCAACGTAGGTTGGATGATTGATCTCGGATTCAGATGTTCCTCTCTGAATATCTATAGATTAGGTATCTGGGAGGAACGTGGATCACTGACACTGACCTAGGCGTCTGCCTCCAAGGTGTGTGTGTGATATCCAATGACTAGGGTTAGAGATTGTGTACCTTATTGCTCCACCTACCTGTCTTATATAGCCCGGCTCTAGGGTTTGCTTGGGTTGGGCCGAGGTGTATAGTGGACTTGAGTCCAGCCCATAACACTAGGATATATGTTTTTTCTCACGAGGAACATTTCCCTTTCGTTATTATTCTCATAGCGAAACTTGGTTCTTGCTTGCACGACGTAGGGACATAGTTATGCTGGTTGGTAGCCAAAGCTATGAATTAAGAGAGTAATTGAGATGGGTGCATACACTTAATTTTAGTCCATTGCAATATTGCATTATTGGTATATTTTTCCCATTTTTAAAAACCCAAATTTTATGTTATTTCATTTAGCTCCCAATAAATAAGGGTTTTATAATTCTCATTTAACATGAGAATTCAATTTTTCCTATCTACCCTTCGATTTTCGTGCTGACATGGGTTTTACATGTAATTTTTTCTTACACATGGATTCTACATGTTTTTTATCTCTACAACATAATATTTCAATTTTCATTCAACATGAGAATTATAAAACCCAATAAATAAAGATGGCCCCATTTGCAATGCTGGCTGTGCCGAGTTCTAGAGGGGCCGTAGGCCGTAATTCGCGAAGCCGCACATTAAAGAGTTCATGTTCAAACATGTCCACACATGCATTTTTTTTCTTCTTAAAATTAAAACATAAATAATATATAAAACCATCTTGTTTTATGCTGAAATTTTATTTTTATCAAAAAATAAATCACATAATTATTAAAGTATTAATATTATATATCATAAAAAATAATTATCTCACAAACTCCGTTAATGCATATAAATGATGGGTTTTATAATTTTCATTTAACATGAGAATTTGAATTTTCCTACACACTCTTTGATTTTCGTGCTAACGTGGGTCATACACATAATTTTTTTTAACATACGGGTCCCACATGCTTTTTGTCTCTACAACATGAGAATTCAATTCTCATGTTGAATGAGAAATATAAAACCCATAAATGATGGGAAAAGACTTCTCATGTTGCATGAGAATTGAGAAGTTTCCTCTCCTACCACTCTCACTTCGATGTTCGTGTCAAACATTTTTTCATTTTTTATTTTTTGCTTTAAAATGAACCCCAAATTTTTTTCTCTCTCTATAGAAAAACTTGAATTTCTCATGCAACATGAGAAATTACAAGCCATAAATGATTTTATTTTCGTATAGTCCAAAGCACAAGTTGGGAAATAAGATATATTATTTTGAGCTCGATAAAGCTCCACGTAGTTTGGCAGCAAGGGGAACCAAAAGATCTGGTTGATTTTGTAATTGCGACCTATGATGCACGGACACGGACTCGGGATATGACACGACACGATACGCCGACACGTTAATTTTAAAAAATGTCATATTTGGACATGTTGGGACACGTTTTGATATTAAATAAAAATTTTAATATATATAATATAATTTATATTTAATACATATAAGAGTCCATAATAAGTCATATAACCAGTCAAATATTTAAATTTCATAACATAAATATAAATATAAATAATTTTTGGTACTTTATTAATTTTTTATGTCAAGTTTCATAACAGAAAAAAATAAATTTATAAATTATTTCATTTATATTTAGTTAAAAAAATAAAATGAAAAATGTGTCTGAGCGTGTCCGAGCGTTGACCGCGTGTCCGAAAAAATTGACTGCGTGTCCGAAAGACGTGTCCGAGCGTGTCCGAACATTAATTGCGTGTCCCCAAATATTGACCACGTGTCGGACACGTGTCCGAGCGTGTCCGACACGCAAATTTCCAAAAATCTATATCGATTGTGACAGATGATTTATTACATTAACAATAACCCGTTAGGATGGACTTTAAAAAAAATTGTTTTTTATACCTTATTTAATATATTTTTTTAAAAAAGTTATAGTTATTTAACTTTTAAAAAATATTTAGTTTTTGAAAATATATTTATCTTTTAACTACTATTTTTTTATAAGCTAAAAATTTTAGTTTATAAAAAAAAAAGAAGTAGGTTTTTAACTTTTTTATGACTTCAACTTTTTTAAAAAGCAAAAATCCAAACCCATTTTTTATGAGAAGTGTTTTTTTCCCTTAAAAAAGTAGCTTTTGAAGAATGACGGATAAAATGTCATGTTTCAGGGGCCAACTTTATAATTGCAAGTAGCAAAAATGTCACCTGTTATGAAAATGAGGGTAATTAAATACCAAATGCTGGTGTTCATCCTTTTATAAATCATTCTATATATCATGATTCAGTTCGGTTAGGTTTCTTTACCGAATCGAATTGAATGGGGAAAAAAAAAAAATAGTTCTTAGAAGTGAATTGGTTTATTAATTAAGTTCAGTTCTGAACTAGTTCATAATCATTTCTGAATTAATTTTTAAAATTCAATTTTGAATTCAAATAAAAATTAAAAAAAGATAGAAGGAAAAAATTAAAAAAAATACAAATTGTACTGAAAATAAAAAAAGCAATAACTATTTAAAAATAAAAAATACATAAGAGAAATAAAATAAAATAAAATAACAAAATAAATAGATAAATAAATAAGAGAAGAAATAGAGAGGAAAAAGAAAAATAAATGGTTTGATTCACGAACTAGATTTTAAAATTAGGTAAGTTCAAGAACTGATATTTTAAAATTAATTTTTTTAAGAGTAGTATTTTTTGTAGTTCTTTTGCACACTCTAAGATTGATTTTTGAACTAACTATGAAATCATATGAGAAATATGAAAATATTGAGAAAAAATTAAAAAACATATAAAATAAATAATACCATAAATTTGAAAAAATGAAATAAACAATCAAAAAATGAAATAAAATAAAAATAAGAAAGAAAATATATAAGAGAAAAAAAATTAAAGAAATGAAATAATAAAAATAAAGATAAAATAAGTCTATAAAAAAAATAAAGATAAAAGAAAAAACATTAAACAAATGTAATAATAAAAATAAAGAAAAAATAAGTCTATAAAAAAATAAAGATAAAAGAAAAGAAAAAAAAATAACGAAAAAAAAATAGAGAAAAAATATATAAAAAATAATTGTACAAGAAAAAAAAAACAATTCGTTTCATTTAAATAACTTCGGTTCTTATACTTTTTAAAAAATCAGTTTCATAAATCAATTCAATTCATGAATTGATTTTTTAAAAATAACTCAATTCAAGAATTAATTTTTAAAAAATAATTTAGACCAAGAATTGTTTTTTAAAAATTAATTTTTCATAGGTACAGTTCATTTTTGAGGTTTTTTTAAGTTGGAGAATTGATATGCTCCGACCAAAACTTTGTTAGCTGTTGACGTATGCAATGACTGAGAGGAGATGTGTGGGTTAACAGTGAGGATGACGTGGCGCTAATAAATGGTGCATGGCTGAGCTGGCAATGTGATATTAATTTAGATGCGGACAAATTTTTGATACATTTCATCTATCCAGTTGGATATATCTTTTTTTCATTTTTAAAAAAAATTCACTATTTTTAAATTTTATTTTTCTTGTCACATTAAATTTTTTTTGTTGAGAAAAAAGATATATCATATTATATCTGATATACCAAAAATTCATTCTTTAGACGCATTACTGATTCTCATTTGAAGGAGATTTATTTAAGGGTTTGCATGACAATCATTATATTCCCTAATACAGTTTTTGAAAAGAAATAATCTTTTTATATTTCTGCCTTAGAGTAGTTTTTGAAAAAAAATATATTTGATAACATGTTATATTTTTATTCCTAGAATGAAAATTGTGTTTGATAACACAACAAATAATATAATAAAAAATAATTCCTATTAAATATAAAAAAATTCGGATCATCACTTTCTTTTCCATATGGTGTGGTTGTGGTGGTGGCAGTGGTGGTGGCACGGTAGTGGTGGTGGCACGGTAGTGGGGGAAGCAGTGAGGGGTTTCCTAAAACCCTAACCCTAAATTCCACCTCCTCTATATATTCATTAGTTGTGGGTGAAGGCTAGGGAAGATCAGAAAATTTGAGAGAAAATTGTTTGAGAGATTTGAGAGCAAAGCTTTGAGAGATCTTTAGAGAAAGTTTGAGTGAAACATCTTCAGGGTAGTTTGATTATCATCATTGTTGGAGAGGTTGAGTTAACTATCACATTGATGAATTTTGATTCTTTGTATCCATTATTTTCATAGTGGACGTTTGATCTGTATTAGGTCCTGTGGGTTTTTACTTCTTCATTGGAGAAGGTTTTCTCACGTTAAAAACTATTTGTGTTCTCCTTCTCTCTCTCTCTCTCTCTCTCTCTCTCTCTCTCTCCTGTTTGCGTTTTTGATTTTCCGCTGTGCTGCCCGGCCTGGTGAAGTTCAGGCCGAGTTAATTGCCGAGATCCAAGATTCAGGATCTTGTTGATTGACTTCCGCACAAAGCCCCTGAGCCGATCAGTTCCCAACAGTGGTATTAGAGCCCGAGTTCGACGGGTTCTGAGGGAGACGAGATGGAGACCAGTGGTATAACCCATGATGGAGATATGTTCAAGCTGACCGCAGATAATTTCACGTATTGGAGACCGATGATGGAAGATCATCTCTATTGCAAAGATTTACATGATCCCATTATCCTTAATGAGAGACCGGCAGGGAAGACCGATAAGGAGTGGGAGATCCAGAGTCGTAAGGCGGTAGCTAAAATTAGAAAATACATTGACAAGAGCCTCTTTGAGCACGTGTCCGAGTTCACGAACGCGTACGAGTTGTGGACGAAGTTGGAGTCCATGATTCAAAAGAAGACTCCCACGAACAAAGCACACCTAGTTCGCCGACTTGTGAAGCTGGAATACAAGGACGGCATGGGCATGATTGAACATCTCAACACCTACAAAGATATTATTAATCAGCTGTTTAAAGCCGAGAAGGAAATTGATGACGAGATGCAGGCTCTGCTGCTGTTGAGCTCGCTGTCAGAAAACTAGGATACTCTGGTGGTGACTTTGAGTAATTCAGCTCCAGATGGAAAATTGAAGATGGATGTCGTGACAGACAGCCTCCTGAATGAAGAAGCGAGGAGAAGAGAACGAGGTGTTTCTAGCACGTCTGAGGCCAACGTTGCTGAGAACAAAGGAAAATCTGACTCCCGGGGTAGAAGTAAGAGCCTTAGTCGAGTTTGTGACAGACCAAAAAAGTCCAGATGTCGGTCAAAGCCGAAATATGAGTTGAAGTTCTTTTACTGTGGAAAGATAGGTCATAAGAAGCCAGACTGCTGGACCCTGTAAAATGATGAGAAGAACTGCTCTGTGAAGCCGGATCATATTATTCCCAAGAAGAGGGAAGACAAGAGCACCACTGCGGTGGTTGCCAACTCGAATGCCGAGATATTCCTCCTAGGTGAGGATAATTATTTGAATGTTGCATATGATGAATGCACATGGATTATTGACTCTGCTACCTCCTTCCACGTTACTCCACACAAAGGTTTTTTCTCCTCTTACCGAGGTGGTGATTTTGGAGGTGTGAAGATGGAAGATCAAGTGACCAGCAAGATTGTTGGTATCGATGATGTGACCTTGACCACGGATGTTGGGTGCCGACTTGTTTTGAAAGATATAAGGCATGTTCCTGACATGCGGTTGAACCTAATCTCGGTAGGCAAACTTGACATGCCGGGTTTAGAGCTGGCAAAACGGGCCGAGCCCGCCGGGCCGGCCCGCCCCGCCCGCCAAACGGGGCGGGGCGGGCTGAGTTTTCCAAACCCGCTGCCCGCCAAGCCCGCCCCGCCAAGCCCGCTAGCCCGCCCGGGCTATTTTTTTTTAAATTTTTTTTATTTTGTGTAAAATAGTGCGGGCTTGGCGGGCCGCCCGCCCCGCCCGCCCAAACGGGGCGGGGCGGGCTGAGATATCTAGCCCACCTTCAAAGGCGGGGCGGGGCGGGCCAGCCCGCTTTTTGGCGGGCTTTTGGCGGGCTGGGGCGGGGCGGGGCGGGCAGCCCGCTTTGCCACCTCTAGCCGGGTTAGTGAACTACTTCGGTAGTGTTAGATGGAAGCTGGCCAAGAGAAACTTGGTTGTTGCCCGAGGTAAGAAGGAAGGGTCCTTGTACGTGATGCAGAGAAATATCAATGGCAGAGAAGCCAATTATGTCCGAGATGAATCTAGCTTGGAGCTATGGCACAAGCGCCTCGGCCATATGAGTGACTAAAGGCTCCAAATTCCGAACAAGAAAGGATTATTAACCGGGTTGAAAGGCCAAGCGTTGGAGAGTTGCACGCACTGCGTAGCTGGAAAGCAGCATCGGGTTTCTTTCATGAAGCTGGATCAACCTAGAAGACACATATATATTCTTGACCTCGTCCAAACTGATGTTTGCTCCATGTCGGAGAGATCTCTTAGAGGAGCTTAGTATTTTTTTTATTTATGACCACTCCCGCAAAGTGTGAGTGTATTTGTTGAAGTGTAAATACCAGGTAATCCAATCCTGTAAAGAATTCCATGCTATGATTGAAAGGGAGACTAGCAAGAAATTGAAGGTGGTCCGATCTGATAATGGTGGTGAGTATTGCGGACCTTTTGATGCATATTGCAGAGCGGCCGGGATCCGACTTGAGAAGATGTCCCCAAGACTCCACAATTAGATGGACTTGCTGAGAGGATAAACCGGGATATTGAAGAGAAGGTCCGAAGTATGTTATCCAATGCTGGATTTCCGAAATCATTCTGGGGGGAAGCCTTCAGAACTATTGTTGACTTGATGAACCTCTAACCATCACGACCACTTGATGGAGAAATTCCAGAAGAAGTCTGGACTGGTCGGAAAGCGGCCTATAATCAATTGAAGGTGTTTGGATGCCGAGCTTTCGTGCATATCCCTAAAGATGAAAGAGCAAAACTTGATGCAAAGACTAAATAATGCATTTATCTTGGTTCGCCGAGATGTGACTTCGGGTTTCGACTTTGGGATCCAATTAATAAGAAGATAGTGAGAAACCAAGATGTGATCTTTCATGAAGATGAGACCATTCATGACATCTCGAAGCCCAAAGTCCGGGTTACTGTCAGACTTGAAGAATCCATCCCTCCTGTCCGAGCTGAAGAAGGGGGAGAAAATCAAGAAAATGAAGAAAATGATGACCAGCAACAAGCTGATGATGAGGTCCGAGTTGATGATGAGATCCGGGATGAGAACGATGAACCGGGTTCTCAAGCTGAAGAACAGCCGAGATATCCAACTCGAGAAAGAAGACCCTATACAAGTTACTCATCTGATGAATACACCGTTGTAGCTGAAGACGGTGAGTCTCAGAGTTATGATGAGGCTGCAACGAGCTCAGAGAAAGAAGAATGGGAAAAAGAAATGTAAGACGAGATGAAGTCTTTCCATGAGAAACAGACTTATGAGCTGACCAAGTTGCCAGAAGGAAGACGAGCTCTAAAAAATAAATTGGTCTACAAGATGAAAAATGAAGAGAACGGGAAGAAGCCGAGATACAAAGCCCGGATTGTAGTGAAAGGATGCAATCAGAAAAAATGAGTAGATTTTAAGAGGATTTTTTTTCTCCTGTGATGAAAATGACCTTGGTGCGAACCGTGTTAGTCATGGCGGCTTCGATGGACCTCGAGGTAGAATAAATGGACGTGAAGACGACATTTCTTCACGGTGACTTAGAATAAGAGATATATATGGAGCAACCTGAGGGGTTCCGAGCTCCAAACCAAGAAGACTTGGTATGTCGATTGAAGAAGAGCCTCTATGGCTTGAAGCAAGCACCTCGACAGTGGTACAAGAAATTTGAATCATTCATGACAGATCACAAGTTTGAGAAGACAGAAGCCGACCACTGCGTATTTATGAAGAAGTATGAGGCCAGAGATTTTCTGATTTTGTTGTTATATGTTGACGACATGCTTATTGTAGGGAAAGACAAATCGGGGATAGCCGCTCTGAAGAAGGCATTGAGCTCGTCCTTCGCAATGAAGGACCTCGGCCCTGCAAAGCAGATACTCGAAATCAAGATTATTCGAGATAGACATAAGAAACTACTGTGGTTGAGTCAAGAGAAGTATATAGAGAAGATTCTGAAGAGCTTCAGCATGGACAAAGCCAAAACAGTGAGCACCCCTCTAGCCGAACACATAAAGCTGAACCAGAAGCAATGTCCGAGATCTGATGAAGACAAAGACGAGATGCTGAAGGTCCCGTATCAATCCGCCGTCGGAAGCTTGATGTACGCAATGGTTTACACTAGACCCGACTTGTCGTATGCTGTTGGAATGGTAAGCCGGTATTTGTCAAACCCCAGCAAAGAGCACTGGGAAGCAGTGAAGTTGATCTTCAAGCACCTCTGAGGTATGACCAACTTATTCCTCCAATTTGGAGAAGGCAAAACCGTGTTACAAGGCTACTCGAATTTTGATTTAGGGGGAGATTCCGACTCGAGGAAGTCGACGATGAGATACATGATGAGATTTGCCGAAGGAGCTGTCTCTTGGCAATAAAGACTTCAGAAGTGTGTTACACTATCGACAACTGATCCTGAGTACATTGTCGTGACTGAGGCAAGCAAAGAGATGCACTGGATGAAGTTCCTCATGAAACTCGGCCATGATCAAGACAAGTACGAGATGGGTTGTGACAATTAAAGCGCAATCCATCTTGTGAAGAATTCGACCTATCACTCCCGCACTAAACATATTGATGTGAGTTATAATTGGATCCGGGATGTGGTGGAAGGTGGAGAGCTCGAACTCGTCAAAGTGCACACTGACCAAAATTGGTCCGACATGATGACGAAGCCGGTTCCAGCAAGGAAATTTGAAGACTGCTGTGAAGGAGCCAGGTTGATGCTGAAGCCAACACATTGAAGTCGGAGGGGGAGATTTGTTGGGTTTTCTCCTTCAATGTTAAGCCCAAGCCCATTGAGGGGTTTCCTAAAGCCCTAACCCTAGATTCCACCTCCTCTATATATTCATTAGTTGTGAGTGGAGGCTAGGAAAGATCATAAAATTTGAGAGAAAATTGTTTGAGAGATTTGAGAGCAAAGCTTTGAGCTTTGTATTTGAGAGATCTCTAGAGAGAGTTTGAGTGAAATATCTCTAGGGTAGTTTGATTATTACCATTGTTGGAGAGGTTGAGTTAACTACCATATTATTGAATTTTGATTCTTTGTATCCATTATTTTCATTGTGGACGTTAGATCTGGACTAGGTCCCGTAGGTTTTTACTTCTTCATTGGTGAAGGTTTTCCCACGTTAAAAATTGTTTGTGTTCTCATTCTCTCTCTCTCCTGTTTGCATTTTTAATTTTCCGCTGCGCTGTCCGACCTGATTAAGTTTAGGCCGAGGTAATTGTCAAGATCCGAGATTCAGGATCTTGTTAATTGACTTCTGCACAAAGGCCCCTGAGCCGATTTAAGGGAACCGAGTTCTCAACAAATATACAATTGTGTCAAAAAGTAGATACACAAAAACTGGGATAATAGTTTCTTCCATTCATTCGTTCGTTCATTTCTCTTTCATTTCTTTCATTCGTTCATCCATACTTTACCTCTTCAATTGAGGTCTTTATATACAAATACCCTAGTAACGTCTATTCTTACTTTCAATTTATAACGCATAACAGAAAGATTAAATTACAACTTTAATACAGAAACGTATAACGGAAAGATTAATTGCGAACAGATTTGAATTCAAACTTCGAATCAAATTTCAATTCAACACTCCCCCTCAAGTTAGTGCATGGATGTCAATCATGCCTAACTTGCTAATTGCTTCTTCAAACACTCTTCCAGAAATCGCTTTGGTCAGTACATCTGTCAACTGATCTTCAAGCTGGAATGAACATCAGCCAAGGAAGGAAGGACTGAGATGGACATCAACCACCAAATATAAACGGTGTCGGGATGGACATCGGCAAAATCAAATGTTCTGAAATGAACACTAACATGAACCATGCTACCCCGAAGAAGATGAAAATACGGCCGGAAGAAAAAAGATTTGGAAGTGGTTCGGTTCGGTTCGAAACTGGTTTAGTTCGGAAGTGGTTCGGTTCGGAGGTGGTTCGGTTCGGAACTTGTTCGGTTCAAAACTGTTTCGGTTCGGAAGTGGTTCGGTTCAAAACTGGTGGTTCCGTTCGGAAGTGGTTCGGTTCGATTGGAAACGGTACGGTTCGGTTCGAAAATGGTTCGGTTCGGAAACGATTCGGTTCGGTTCAAAAATGGTGGTTCGGTTCGGAAGTGGTTCGGTTCGATTGGAAACGGTACGGTTCAGTTCGAAAAATGGTTCGGTTAGGAAATGATTCGGTTCGGTTAAAAAACGGTTCGATTCGGTTCAAAAATGGTTCGATTCGGGAGTGGTTCGTTTGTTGTTCGGAGTGGCCTTTCTCACCACAATGAAAGCAGGTGTACGAAGGCTTGTCGTTACGGTTGCGGCCAGAAGATGGAGAAGGTCCCGAGCGAGGTGGATGTGTGAGAAGGGTAGCACCATCACTGGGCTTAGGATTCCCCAGAGTATGGTGTTGTTGAGCTTATCTTCGAACATAGGCATAAGAACTTTCAAGATCCAATCTGGGATCTTGACGTAGAATAATGTTTTAGGGAACATGAAGGGGGTTGGAGTTTTCAAAAGCAGAGTTGGCCATTGAAGAAGAAAAGGAACAATACGAAGAAAGGATCAGAACTCTGCTCTGATACCATGTCAGAAAGTAGATGCACAAAAACTGGGATAATAGTTTCTTCCATTAATTCTCTTTCATTCATTCATCCATACTTTACCTCTTCAATTGAGGTCTTTATATACAAATACCCTAGTAACGTCTATTCTTACTTTCAATTTATAACGCATAACAGAAAGATTAAATTACAACTTTAATACAGAAACGTATAACGGAAAGATTAATTGAGAACAGATTTGAATTCAAACTTCGAATCAAATTTCAATTCAACAAATTGTTAATATAATTATATTATATTAACAACTATACGAGTTAATATAATTATATTATGATTAAACAAATACCAACTGGTTTGAGATATTGAAGATGGAAGTAGAGAAATCTATGGACATATACATGATAGTTGTAGTCTCAAAGAACTTATTAAAACGAATATGTTGATAAATAAGAATTAATATAGCGGGATGGGACTAATTCCAAATTTCAAAAGTAAATAAAAGTATTATTTTAATGTTTTTGTTTTGAAGAATTAAATTTTCGAATTTCATATTTTTAAAATTTAATGTCTGTACTCTTTTTTTTTTAAATTAAACCATTATTTTTCATCAGTCCAACCTTATATAATAAAATAGAATGTTCATTCTTGAAAGTAAGATAATATCTTGTTATATCCCCATCGCATTTAAGATTTTGGCTTCGTAATTTCTTTTATATGTTAAAAAATTATCAAATTATTAATTTAAGGTAATTTATTTTTCTAAAATTGAAACTCTTTATACTCTAAAATTGTTACTTTTAATTGTATACTCTTAAATTATTTTTTATTTTTTATATCAAAAATGCAATACATTGTCTTGAAAGTGACTTAATCGTTCAATCTTCTCGTTGATAATGATATATATATATATATATATATATATATATATATATATATATATATATATATATATGTTATTCTTAACCCTTTTTTTTTTAGTTTTAAATCTGAATTCTTACAAATTCATTGATTAGAGGCACAAGGCAAGGTGATCATTTATCTCCATACCTTTTTGTGCTGCGCTTTGAGAGATTGGCACACCTTACAAATGAGGCGGTGGTGAGGAAGAAGTGGAAACCGATACTACTAAGAAAAGGGGGACCTCCGTTGTCTCACTTATTTTTTGGAGAGGATATGCTGCTATTTGCTAAGGCTTCTGCCGAACAAGCCAAAATTATTTCGCGGGTTTTGGATTGTTTCTGTGGTGTGTCCGGTCAGAAGATAAGCAGGGAGAAAATTAGGTGTTTTTCTTACACTTTTCTATTTTTTATTTTATTTTATTTTTTATATGATATTAAACAAACTTGAACTTGTTACGTTGTTAAGGAGATGTATAGTTATCAAACTCCTATAGCACAAATGGTAAAGAACCTGGGTCCCTTTACCAGAGGTCTCGAGTTTGAGTCATAGGAATAAAAAAAAAAATGATTTGGGAGAGCCGCCCCCGAAAAGATCCGACCAGGGGCGGAGACAGGGGGAGGGTAGGGTGGGCGGCCGCCCCCCTCCCCCTCTAAAAAAAAAACATTAATACAGTTGAAGACCAAACATAGTATTGTTGTTACTGTTAAATGTGCTTCTTTTGGAAGTTCTGATTTGAAATCTACCTCCACTTCACCTAATGTGTATGCGTTATGTGTAGCCCTTTCTGCATTTTTTTTTTCATATGGTATGTTTTGGTTAATGAAAGGTTTGCCTTTTTTGTAATCCTTTTGCTCTCTTTTCATTTGCAATGTTGTGTTTCTCTTTGTGTAATAATTTCATATAGAGAAAATGAGTTTGCTCTAACTTAAAAGATTCACTTTTTTGGGCAACTTGGTTGCAGTCTTTTATTTTATTTTTGGAAAATATATAATTAAAAGCATTGTTTTAGTTAAGACATTTTTTAATTATTGCTTTAAACTACTTTTTATGTCTATTGGACCCGACCAAAAGTACATTTTTTTAGTATTCCAAATGTAGCCTTAAATGTTAATATTTTGGTAAGAAATTACCTAAATGAGTTCCTACAAGGTCAATAGGTAAAATCAATAGTTATATTATGTAAGATAAAAAATTAATTTTCGCCCTCCCACCCCTCCAATCCTGGCTACGCCACTGAATCCGACGGTGCTCGATGGGGATATTAGTCTTCGGTTACGGCCGAAGAATACCTTTGAATTTATTTTAAAAAAAATGTATAGTTGGCGTCGAAGTGTCAGAGTTGTAGAGAAGACTCGGGAAAAGTTGGGACTCCTCTTTAGGTTGCACAATGAAGGACCATGGCTCCCCTGCTCCCAAATGAAAGTGACAATTCACGTTACATTAAAAATATGAGAAAAGTTTTCAAAATAAAAAAATGAGAAAAGTGTTTATCCTTTAAAATGATATAATTTATATTTTTATTACTCTTACAAAGAGGTGCGATCCACACTTTTATTTATTTTTTGTCAACTCTCTCTCCTCCTTTATCTATCTCTTCCTCTCTCTTAAAATGATACAACTTTACATCCTTTTAAATGACTCATATTTTTCTCTATATTAATGACAACTTGTAAGAATTATAAATTGCCCCCAATAAAATCTAATTATTATAAACAGTACCCTCTATCCTCTCATACAGCAAATGACACATGTTTTTTAATCACTTAAATTGCAGTAATGGAAAATATTTAGTGTAAGAAATCACAAAATAGGATTATATGAAATTAGAATACCAAAAAATTTATATTTATCTGTTAAGATATGATTTTTGATTTCTATCTTGCGTCGTTCTTGCTCTAATATTTTTACAAGGTTTGAAAGATTAAGATTTTCCTCAACACTTCACATCACTCCCTGATTATAACTATCAATGGGGCAAGTTGTGGAGCGACTGTTTTTTAACGTACCATGAATTGAAATGGGACTTAGCCAAACTTAATAACCTTAGTCCCATTTTCATCACTGGTATGTTAGTTAAGCCTACGCTATTACCCACACTAATCAGTGTTGCAGATACTCAATCCCAAACCAAAAGATCTCTTAATTAAATGAGCTTTACACTGCACCCCTATATGGATAATGACTTAGCTTGTTCTTGTTAAAACAATAAAAATTACAATTGATTGAATCCCACAATAATTATGAAAAACTCTAACATTCTCCCACTTAGGCAAAATCAATTGTGAAATTATATATTTTATAAAAAAGGAAAAAGAAAACAAGTTAATTGAAAATGACTCTCAGGCTAAGGACTAATTTTTATAATGTGGCTACATATTAAGAAAACCTATGATCTAAGGTGCGATATCTGATTATGACTTCATCTAACTAAAGTCAAACAACAATGAATCAGGCGGTGATTACATCCTTCTATGATATACGACCTTCTATAGTTACAATGTCATTTGACTCCGTCGACTAGTCATTAGTGTGGAGTGTAGCAAGAAAATAACATGCCAGTGTGATCCAACAATAGCCAAACTACTATTTTCTTTGTATGTCCTCACATTTCTCTCAAATGTCGTAATTAAGGCAGAGAACTTTCATGGTTTATCATAAAATCATCATACAATCAAATATGGTGTCGACCACGGGCCCAATGGTTATAACACCTAATTTCATAGTACCATTATGTCTCGAACTCACATATAGTGTCAACAACATTGAGTCTTGAAATCTTATTATCATCCTTCAAACTCCAATAAAGTGACAACTATAGGCATAGTTGTTCCAAACGACGCTGAGTTCCAAAATCTTACAATTGATATGTAGAAACATATATACTCAAACATATAATAGCAAAAATCAACACATTACCAATTGCTCACAATGAAAAGTACATGTCAAAGAAACACTAGTATTGTCCTAAATGAAAAAATTGATTATTCAAACTATCACTAATCAAGTATATTAAAGGAACCCACAATGTCCATGTTCTCAAAACGAATTTAAAAACTTTTAGTTAGCGGTTCAGCTAACAGGAAATCTATTTCAATATGCTTAAGAATTATGCCATCCACATACAATACACAGAAAGAGAATTTCCTCTCACTGAGCTCACAATAACTTCAAGATCAGACAAAGTCAATTATATATCTCCCACTAAAAAATGTTCAAGTGTACAACAATGTTAACTAATAAGCTAAGTTTAATGTAACACCTTATCAAGATCATAATTCATAAAAAAATCTAGATCTCAACTTCATTCATTACGATTCAATTCGACCTACATTTCAAAGTTAGCTTTGTTATTTTATATCTCAAAAGTATATTTATCATATATGATGCAGGGCAATTAAGCAATTTCAACAAACTAATTAGTATATTACAAACTTTCCTTTGGACAGAGTATACAATACAAAATTATTTTGCATTATTTAAAATTGTATCTACATGTAAGTTTCAAAATTTGTTGCATGCAATAGCCCTTTTCTGCAAGTAATTGCATATAATGATTTTTACTAATAAATAACTCCCACAATTTATAAATGACATTTGAAATAATCATTCTGAAATAATATAAATAACTTATAACACATGTTTCCAAAATTTATATTGCATTCACTAAACTACAATTTATACCACAAACTCTCATGCCTAACATCAACAATTATAGACTTAGCTCTCTAATTAAATTTAATTGAGAGAGTACATAAAATCAATGATAAATTAGGGAGGGTAAGTTATGACATGAGAATCTCAATAATATATAATTTTTTTTTTTATTGATTATAGTTTTAAAAAAGAGGAACATAAATATTTATGTGTCAAAAATTAAAATAAGTATTTCAAGAACATTGAACAATAAATTATCTAAATACACTTACAAATTGATTCAAAGAAAAAATTAATAGAAAAAGTATAATCTTAAGGCAAAACAAGAATGCATCAGAATAAATTACAGGATAATATACATTTTCAATTAAAACAGGATATCATAATGAGGTCAACATAATAGTACATTCTTATTTGGGTAGAATGCACTAACCAAGGTTGTTACAAAAGTCGGAACCTCTTATGAGTTAATCAATGAGTACAACATGTTGTCATAACAAGTCAACATAATAGTACACTTTTTTGGGACAGAATGCACAAACTAAGATTTAAATCAAGGTCAAAACCTCAAATGAGTTAATCAATGAGCACGACATTGAGTTTGAAAATCCATCACTTTTGGACAGATAGATTCTTGGACCAATGAGCCTCCAATAGCTTTATCTACAACCTCAAAAAAAAGTTGCTTAGTGAGCATACATTAGCTTCATAGATTTGTCCATTTTGAGCATAAAGATCACCTAGACGTGTGTATCTCCATTAATTTCACCCCAAACAAATTCACAAGTTCCTAGTTATAACACACAATCACCCCCTTAATTTGGGTAGTAAATAATCATAAGCATTCCTCAAATTTACAAAAAAATTCACAACCCAATATAAGCAATCCCACTTTGATGGTAATTACTCATAGTTATAAATGAATTCAAGCATAAGGAAATATAACACCCCTACTCATCATGAATCCAAAATACAATTACTTTGGTGGTAATTTCTCTTGCATATAATCATAATACAATCCATAAGAAAATATAACACCCCTACTAATCATGAATTCAAAATAATAGCCTTCTTAAACAAGTTTTGCAGTTAATGAATTCAAGCAGAAGCATGCACCTCAATAAAAAAAATATCAAAGCAGGCATTACCGACATATATCAAAACAATGAGCATTATTATTAAACTATTGAGCATTATTACCGACTAATTTTTTTTAATTGACCTTTGACTTATGTATCTACTTAACTAACTCAGCTCCCAATATAAATAAAAAAGTATCCGATAAATACTTTTTTTCATTCAACTCTATTTTCTTAAACATGTATTCAAAGTACAAATTACTATAATAATTAAAGGGAGAAATCTCAAATAATTCATAATAATATTATATTAACAAGGTGCCCACAAATATAATATTATAACATTCTTTTTTATTTTAGTTTATTTGATTTTCATGTAAATAGCTATATAATTAGAATCTACAAAACAAATTTTGTAAAACGACACTGTACTATTAGTGCATGAATGTTGTGGTTACTTTCTTACTTTATTATTTCTCTCTCTCTCTGCACCTTTTTTTTTTAATGATTAAAAAATTTACCTTCCAATATAAAAGGGAACAAGAACACAGTCGACTGTAAAGATTGTCCAAGAAAATAGCTAAACCACAACCAAAACTTCTTGAAAAATAAAACACGATAAGAAAAAGGGATTTATAAAAGTTATGTCGTAGGAAAAGTGATTGTGTTATGTTATAGAGATTCGTTATGCGTGTCAAAGTTTTTTTTTGCTGTGAGCCCATAAAATATTGTGTCCGTAGGAAATTTTTTATGATCATATTAAATGATAGATAATAAACCCTAAAAGAAACGCACATATCGATAAAAATCATGGATTTCAAACATCACAATCAACAAAAATAAAATAAAATATATGATGCAACAAAGCTGTAATTGGCTTAAAAGAACAATTCAACTTTTATCATTAGAAAATCACGCTTAACAAAAAAAAAACTTTATAAATTTTGGGTTTTAATTTATTAAAGGATAATGTTTTTCTCATGCTATTGGAGGGGAGGGAACTCTCCTACACACTCAAATTCATGATGGGACCCACACATAAAAAATAAAAAAATAAAAAAAATTATTACACGCAAAACGAACTTTCACTAACATGAGAATAGAGATCTCCTACAACATAAGAATTCTTTTTCCCTTTATTAAAAAAAAAACTTTTGATTTTAAAAGTCGTATATTCAACATTAGAGGCGTATAGGTAAATCAATCCCAAAAATCTAATCATGACTAATAACAAAAATTGGATTCTAAATAAATATAGGGTTTTATAAGAGTTATGTTATAGGAAAAATGTTTGTGTTATGTTATAGAGATTCGTTTTGCGTGCCAAAATTTTTTATTTTTTTTTGCTGTGGGCCCCACAAAATGTTGTGAGTGTAGGAAGTTTTTTATGGTCATGTTAAATTATAGATGGTAACTCATAAATATAATAGGACTTTGATATCAAATGATAGAAATCACAAAATCAGATTTTATAAAATTAGAATACCAAAAGATTTAAGCATACCTGTTGAAGATATAATTCTTGATTTCTATCTTCCTTCTTGCTTGCTTCGATATTCTTGCAAAGTTTGGTTTTACACAATTTCTCGAGATCTACGCAATGACATCTCATTTGACATATTTTATCTTTCATTAACATAGTTCAAATTTACAACAATAGTTCCATTTTTTTTTTACAAATTTGAATTATGTTTGTGAGAGAAGAAATATGTCAAATGAGGTGTCATTGCGTAAATCTCAAAAAGTTATGTGAAATAAAAAAAATCATCTGATTTGGATACCCAAAACAAAAGTTATGGTCTTTCGAAGTTTTACGGTAACAGGACAAACGGAATTGTGCCACTTGGCACAATCGCGTGAGTTCCCCAGGGAAGGGGTGGTGGCACTCAATTAAAAAAATAATAATAAAAGAAGTGTGAGTGATGCAGGGGAGGTGTGCGGCACTCAGAGACGCCGGGTCCCCTTGTATCACTAAATGACCCCGATTGGTAAATACGTGAACCAAATACCTTGTTGATAAGTTAAAATCCCAACAAACCTCAATTGGTCAAAGAGCCTATTATTTTTCTATGTACCATGAAGGCAGATGAGACATATACAAACTTATTAATTCTAGTCTATTTTCCATTATGGATCTATGATTTAGGTCTATACTATTACAAATACTAATCAGTGTTACATATATCCAAATCTAAATCAAATAATCCCTTAATTAAATAAACTTTATCATGACTTAACCTATTTTTATTAAAATAATAAAAACTACAATAAATTTAAACCTATAATAATTATAAAAAATTCTAACATTTAGAAATATGAGCCTTCGAAATCAAGAAGGAGGGTACAATAATATAAGGTTTTATATTTGCCGTGCTTGCTTTGTAGGAGTAGTTCTGTGATTGCAATTTACAAGCTAATGAAGGACCCACCAATTAGAAGCTCCACATGATGAGGTCAGAAGCGTATACCAACAGAGGAAGGCCATAGGTCGATTAGGAGCTTCACGTATATAGTTTCATGACATTGACTTTTTCGCGTTGGGATCCTGTTTGTTGGTATTAATATTGGGTTTATCCTTTATGATATCATATGACCATAAAAAATTTCCTACACACATAATATTTTATGGGATCCGTAGCAAAAAAAAAATTCTGGCACGCAAAACGAATCTTTATAACATAACAGAATCACTTTTCCTATAATATAACTATTATAAAACTCATTAATATTTATGAAAGTAAAAACAAGTAGATGCGCGCGCGTTCAATTGATGAGTAGGAAAAGAAAATAATTTTTTATGGATTTTATATATTTTTATTTATCATATAAATATTTTAAGTAAATAAATTTTATTAGATAAAAGTTAATAAAATATTTTAAAATTTATTTACATATATATATTTTTTTAAGAAAGTTGAAATCTTAATAATTGCTTTAATTTTTCACTTTATTCTTAATCTTTTTTCTTTTGTATATCATATCAACCTGTAGGCAAGTGCATGTTCAAGTGTATAACATAGAACAACACGTATCAAGTTCAAGTGTCTACGCGTATAATTGCACGCTAGGCAAGTGCATGTTTCATGTGCTAACAAATATTCCTCATTCTTTCTAATCGCGCCAATTTTCCAACGCGTCCCCGACCTGCATTAGTTTTGATCGGTCAAACGAATCACTGACCTTTCCCTTTTTCCAATTTGCTATCCTTCAATTTTGTAGCATATTTTGTTGGTTCTTTCCCGTAGAATACAATTTTTTTCTTTAGTCTAGTACGGTTACGTCATTATCGTTTATGATAATTTGAACGCCACACTACACGAAAATATTTGTCATGATCCATGATCACTCAATGATTTGGTGCTCACTAACAAAACTGTATGAAAATTGTAATATTCAACTTAATGAACACTTTACACTATTATGTGTTTATATACAACACAAGGAAAATAACAACGTGAAAACAGAAAGGTTACTAATGCTAACAAACTCTAACAGACTCTAACCAAAAGTAATTAAGCTAACTAACTCTAATAATAACAAACTCTAACAGTTTTAACAAAAGGTCTGTTGAGATTTTATCTATCATGATCTGTTCTCTGTTTATGGACACCCGAAGCTTCTTGAGCATGTTGAGAATTAACACACTCTGGTATTACCCCCCCACAAGATGGGCGTAAGATGCTGAGAATGCCCAACTTGGAAATATTAGAACAGAAAGAAGAAGGAGGCAAGGGCTTAGTAAATACATCAGCCAGTTGATCAACAGATGAAACCGGAAGCAAGCGAACAAGACCAGAAACAAGTTTCTCACGAATAACATGGCAGTCAAGTTCTATGTGTTTAGAACGCTCATGGAAAGTGGGATTGTGGGCCAAATATATCGCGGAACGATTATCACAATAAATGGAAGCTGGTTTCTGCCAGGGAATGCATAAATCGTCAAGAAGATATCTGAACCACTGTAACTCGCAGGTAAGACTTGCAAGAGCACGGTATTCTGCTTCAGAAGAAGAGCGAGAAACTGTTGATTGCTTCTTGGATTTCCATGACACTAAGGAAGATCCTATAAAAACACAGAACCCAGTAACTGAGCGACGAGTATCTGGACAACAAGCCCAATCAGCATCAGCAAAGGCTTTGACATGTAGACTGCCAGAAGTAGGAAAGAACAATCCAGTACTAGGAGAATTCTTCAAATACTTGAGGATACGATGGGCAGCATTCATGTGAACAACAGTAGGTGCAGAAACAAATTGCGAGAGATGATGCACAGCAAAACATATATCTGGACGCGTGGTTGTTAGATAAAGTAAACGACCAATCAATCGTCGATAAGAAGCTGGATCAGGTAGAAGAGAACCTTGAGAACGACTGAGTCGCAGCTGAGCATCCATGGGAGTAGAGAATGGCTTAGAAGCCAGGAAGCCAACATCTTCAAGTATTTCTAAAGTATACTTGCGCTGATTCAAAGAAATACCAGTCTTTGATCGAGCAACTTCCAATCCTAGAAAGAAGCGAAGATTCCCAAGGTCCTTTATTTTGAATCTCTCATCCAAGAAGCCTTTAACCCGCTGAATCTCAGTAAGAGAGTTTCCTGAAAGAATAATATCATCCACGTACACCAAGAGGACAGTGAATGAAGAAGGAGTATCTAGAACAAACATTGAGTGATCGGCCTTAGCTTGTGTGTAACCAAGAGAAAGCAAAGCTGAAGACAACTTAGCATACCATTGTCTGCTTGCTTGCTTGAGACCATAAAGAGACTTTTTTAGTTTGCAAACAAGCTTGGGATTGGACTGTGCAGAGAGACCTGGAGGCTGCTCCATGTAAACATCCTCATAAAGATCACCATGCAAAAAAGCATTGTTCACATCTAGTTGTTCAAGATGCCACCCTTTTATAGCAGCAACAGCAAGTAATGTCCTTACAGATGTAAGCTTTGCAACAGGAGAAAACGTATCAAAATAATCTACTCCTTCCTGTTGAGTGAATCCCTTAGCAACTAAACGTGCTTTGTAACGTTCAATAACACCATCAGATCGATATTTGACCTTAAAGACCCATTTGCAACCTATGGGCTGTTTTCCATCAGGTAGTTCAACAAGAGACCATGTATGATTTTGTGCAAGTGCAGACAATTCAGCTTGCATAGCCTTTTGCCAATGTTCATGCTTGGATGCTTGAGAATAGGTTCGAGGCTCAAAATGGATTGAAGAGTTAAGACAAAAATGTTTATATGAAGGGCAACAAATATCATAAGATATGACATTAGATAGTGAGTGTTTAGGATTACCTGAAGACTGATTGGTATTATGAGCAGCTAAGAGACCATAGTGATAGTCTAAGAGATAATGAGGAGCAGTGCGTATACGTGAAGATCGACGAAGAGGAGCTGTCTCAACTGGATCAGTATGATCTGCATTCACTGTGTCAGTATGAGTTGCTTCTGTATGATCTGATGTGGCTGGCAAGTTAACTTGTTCTATGGGAAAAGGGGCTATAATATTTGGGTCAATGTGATGTGTAGTAGGTATTATTGGATTTTGTACAGTATCATGATCTGTAGACTGTGGTTCGGCTGGTATAGCTTCTGGTGTAACATGTAGGTTAGGATGTGAAGTAAAGGTGGATATAGGTTCTGTGTGAATAGGTGTAAAGTCGAGATTTAAATCTGGAGTAGGTTGGTGATGTTTATTGAGATGTGATTGGGTTTGTTGAAAAGGAAAGCAACTTTCATAGAATACCACATTCCTAGAGATAAACAAAGAATGAGATGTGAGATCATAAAGCAAAAAACCTTTGGTTCCTTCTCTGTAACCAAGGAAAACAGTCCTTCTAGCTCGTGGAGTAAATTTTGTACGATGGGACTTGATAGTTGAGGCATAACACAAACTTCCAAAAACTCTGAGATGGGATAGAATGGGTAAAGATCCATAAAGCAATTCATAAGGAGTCTTTTGGCCAAGGTTGGGAGAAGAGGTGCGGTTTATTAGGTGAGCTGCATGTGTGACAGCATAAGGCCATAAAGTGATGGGTAAGGATGCTTGGAAATACAATGCTCGAGCTACATTAAGTAGATGCTGATGTTTGCGTTCTACTACTGCGTTTTGCTCTGGAGTTTCAACACAAGTTACTTGATGGATGATACCTTTTTCTGAGAAAAACTGATTCATGGAAAATTCACTTCCATTATCACTACGAATAATCTTCACTGAAGTCTGAAATTGATTCTCAACATAAGCTAGGAAATATCTGATATGTGTTCGCGTTTCACCTTTATTTTTCATTAACACAACCCAAGTAAAGCGAGAATATCCATCCACTAAAGTCAGAAAATATTTGAAACCATGTATTGATAAGCTGGTAAAGGGACCCCATATATCTACATGTAAAACATCAAATATCTTCTCTGTCTTATTCTGACTTAAAGAGAAAGGAAGCCGTTTCTGTTTGGCAAAGTGGCATGCATCACAAGGCTTTACATGAGTGTGTTGAATAAAAGGAAATTGAGAAGACATGGCACGTAATACATTGTCTGAGGCATGACCTAAACGTCTATGCCATAAAGATGAACTCTCAGCAATACATGAAGAATTATTGACTGTACAATTATTCTTGGTGTGCAATCTGCATCCATATTTGGTATTATCTCTATCCTTGACTATCACATAAAGGCCTCCCCTTTGCTCAGCAGTACCAATCGTCTCCTGGGATTGGTTCTGTTTAATATGGCAAAAGGAATCAAAGAAGGTAAGAAAACAATCGGTAGATTTCAAGAGCTTAGTAACAGATATCAAGTTAACATGAAAACTTGGTACTAAAAGCACATCTGTTAGTATCATTTTAGGTGACAAATGAACAGAACCAGAATGATGTGAGACAACTTGTGTGCCATCTGGTAGATTAATGCTAATCGGGTTTATTTTGTGAAGGTTTATGAAACATGATGCAAGGTGAGAGATGTGATCAGTGGCTCCAGTATCTACAATCCACTGATCACTTGAAATACCTGATACACTGGTCTCAATGTTTGATGCTTGAACTACATTTGCATGATGAGAAGTTGTTGATGCTTGAACTACATTTGCATGATGAGAAGTTGTTGCAACAGCTGCATTATCAGGATTACTGTTGTGCAAAATGGAAAGAATATGTTGATACTGATCTTGTGAAATCTGATTACCAGCGGTCACATTGGGATTACTTGCTTCAGTAGACACATTATTCGCAGAATGATTATCTGTAGTTCTAGAATGATATCCAGGAGGAAACCCGTGTAATTGATAGCATGTTTCTATAGTGTGGTTCGATCTACCACAGTGTGTGCAAATTCTTCCTCCAGATGCACGTCCCATTCCAGAATTGAACCTTCCACCAGTGAATCCACGTCCACCATTGAAACCACGTCCTCTTCCATTCCTTCCTCCATTTCCAGGAAAAGGTCTACGAGCATTGTTATTCACAGTATTGGTATTGAACATGGCAAATGATTGAGAATTTGTTGAAATACTACTACCTGATTCAGATCCAAGTTGTCTTTCTTGTTGAACAATCATGGAAAATGCCTTATTAATATTAGGCATTGGATCAAGAATCATGATCTGTGATCGGATTGAATTATATGATTCATTGAGTCCCTTCAAGAACCGGATTACACGATCTTTGTCACAATATGCTCTTATCCTCAACATGGCTCCACAGGCACATGGAGGAACACATTCACACGTAGGAAGAGGATTTAAGTTCTCCAACTCATCCCATATAGTTTTAAGTTCTGTAAAATAATCAGCCACAGAACGTTCACCTTGCTGTAATTTGCACAACTCTTCCTGGAGATCTGATATACGAAAAGCATCAGTTTGAGAGAATCTTTCTTTGAGATCCAACCAAGCTTCACGAGCAGACTCAATCCAGATAATGGATCTTGCAATAGACTCAGATATTGATCTATGAATCCATGCCAAAACGGTTGTGTTGCACCGCTGCCATTGAGAATACACTGGATCATCAGCATCAGGAGTAACAATGTTTCCATTAATTAAACCGATCTTGTTCTTTGAAAGAAGCGCAACTGTCATGCTTCTAGCCCATGTATGGTAGTTATTGCCAGTGAGTGGAGGTGACACCAGAATCTGAGAGGGACTTTCATTTGGATGTAAGTATAGCGGATGAGAAAGATTGGTGTTGAAATCAAGAGGAAAAGCCATTGAAGAGAGGAAGACGAACAGCAACGTTTAAGCAGAATACCAGAGCTCTAAGGAGAGCTTTGATACCATAACAAAACTGTATGAAAATTGTAATATTCAACTTAATGAACACTTTACACTATTATGTGTTTATATACAACACAAGGAAAATAACAACGTGAAAACAGAAAGGTTACTAATGCTAACAAACTCTAACAGACTCTAACCAAAAGTAATTAAGCTAACTAACTCTAATAATAACAAACTCTAACAGTTTTAACAAAAGGTCTGTTGAGATTTTATCTATCATGATCTGTTCTCTGTTTATGGACACCCGAAGCTTCTTGAGCATGTTGAGAATTAACACACTCTGGTATTACTCACTCTCACAACACTAATTCTTTCTTTCTCTTTTTACCCCTGTTATTTTTTTTCTTTTCTAATTTTTCCCTCTCATTTACACTAAGGGACCACCTAAAAAATGGTGATCCTGAATCACAATAAATTCTCTCCACACTACACATCTGTGTTTGATCGTGGCAAAACCAGGTAATCTTTTCTGACAATCTGCATGCAACACAATAGGTCATGTTAGATCTAGCTGTCCACGTCTCTTCCACGTTATACATGCATGTAGTTGATGCGCAATTATACGTGTAGACACCTGATATATTTGACCAAAATTCTAAATAGGTGAAATTAAATATTTCAAAAAGTGCAATAATACGTTCAATGTCTTATATTTGCCATGCTTTCTATGTGGCGACTTATATATGATGTTCCTTGTGGTTGATTATATAGTATTGAGTGTTTATATTATTTGACTATTGTTGGGTTGCCAATGACTTAGTCCTTGCAGAGAAACTCATTCGTTGCCAAGAAGATAACTCAGTCGCACAAGTGCATGCATCAAGTAATAAATGAGAGTATTAATATCCAAATTATCGTTCCTATGGAGAAAATATAGGCTAGGTTAATATTTTAATTTGCGTAAAAAAAATAAAGGTTGGTTAACAGTATTGAACTATTCTAATTTTTCATTCCCTATTATCTCAGTGGCGTCCCTCTAAGACAATAGGTTCATACCAACATAAATAATTTCTCGCGTCATTATATACTAATTTCATCCTAACAATAGGAGGAACAACAAGTCGTAGGAATAATTTGTTTGTGGTGTGGGTTGAGAGTGAAAAGTAAAAAAAAAAAGAGCAACTACAAGAAGTAATAACAAAAGAGTCAATAGTGTGAGGTGTTTAGCAGAACGATGGATACAAAAGGAGAACAGTCCCACTGATCCATTGTTATATAATTTAAATCCAATTATAACAAAGTGATGGTAAGAGGTGGTACGAAAATAAAAAATGATTAATATAACCTATGTCATAGCTAATCAATTTATTGTTATATTTCCTATGAATTATTATTTTATGGAAAAAATATTTATCCTTTTAAATGATATAATTTATATCTTTTTACTCTCACAAAGAGGTGGGACGCACACCTTTATTTTTTTATCAACTCTCTTTCCTCCTTTATATATCTCTTTTTCTCTCTTAAAATGACACAATTTTACATCCTTTAAAATGACACACACTTTACTCTTATTTTATATATATAACCTAAATGCAAGTTTATGAATCTGTCTCTTTTAAATTTGTAATTTAAATATAAAGGGATGACAAAGTTAGCAGAATGTGTCTCAAGAATCAGTCCTAGATTAAATCTCCAAGTTTTTAGGATTAAAAGCAAAAAATTTACACTCTAAGTCTCGATAGAGAATTAATCCCACCTTATCAATGAGAAGCTAACTTTGGAACCATGTTCCGAAAACAAGATGACTAGAAATGATTAAGTGATGATACATTTTGAGTTTATAACAAAAGGTTGAACCCATTAGGAGGCCTCCCTACTAATTAACTAAAATTTTTAATTTTTTTAATTTATAAATTCTCTAACTCAATAATAATAATAATAATAATAAATTTTATGTCTAAATAACTCTAATAATAGAAGATTACCGAGTTGGTAGGCTAACCCATTGACAAACAAAGGTCGGGTTGTTACGCTCATGACAAGTATATCGGTCGTACAATAAAATGATAATTAAGATATCGTTCCTACAAGGATTGATTTATCAAATACTATTTTCACTACTCTACTAAAGTTGGATCAACCAGAATAATAATTGTGGATTTGATTAAAATATAAAAATGCAAGCTATAACTATCAAAGAACGGTCAAGAACAAGAACAGGAACACAAACTAAAAATAGGAATAAGAATTAATTATGCAAAAATGTAGCTAGGTTTCAACTTCCCCAATTTTTTCCTAATCAATCTACCCTTTCCTTCAATTAACACTCAAACTCATGATGAAAAGTTCATTACAAATTAATTAAAATTCAATCTCTTGGTATTTCAATTTTTTGAACTATTAGGAATCTTAATCCCTCAGAAATTTCGCTTGCCTTCAACGCAGCTGCATGCAAGGATGGGAAAAAAATTGACACTTTGCCACAGCAAAAAATTGAATAAGAAAACACCAAATTAAAAGGAACTTGATTTACCCGGTCAATAAAGTTAAGTTGGAAAGAGAGACTAGATGGAGATGGTGAGGTTGCCGGCGGTGGATAAGGAACACTTTTGAGTGGTTAAGTTAGCGATTATGGACGGAGATTGGGGTTTTCAGTGAGAAGGAAGAGACAGAAGACGGTGAGGATGTTTACAACGATTATGGACGAGGTGGGTTTTTTGATTTTGGGGGTTTGGTTGAATTGGCTAGCGGTTTCCAGCGACTGTCCATGGTGAGGGAGACGGAGACAGAGACAAATTGAGGGAGAGACAAAAATGGAAAGAGATGCATGAGTGTGACAAATGAATTTTTTTAACTAAACACACGCGTTTACGACGGGTTTAGTATTAACTATCGTTGCAAATAATGGACGCAATTGAGTGGGATATCATTTCACATTCCGATGCGCAATCCCTCGCAAATTTCATTGCGAATTACGAAGGAAATAAAAAATGATAAATTTCGATGCAGTTTGCGATGGATTACAATTAGACCGCAGAATTTGGCACCTTTTTTGAATATTACAAATTTTGCAAATGCCTCATAAAATATGACGGAACTATATCCGTCACAAACTGTCAGTGAAAATCTTCAAATTCAAATTTCACAAGACTCTACTTTTTATATATGTTCTGCGACAAAAATGTTTGTCACAATTTTCTATGGGTAATAGTACAGTCGCAAGATTCGTCGAAGTTGCAGCAAAATACAGTTTCTGTCGCAGTTATTGACCCAATTTGTGTAATTAAATGATGACATTCTTATTTTTGTTAAATCTTAAAGTGAAATCCTTGATGAATAAGTCTCACTAAAAGTGTGACTTTATGTACAGACAACCCAATGAATACAATAATTGATATGAGGATGTTGATTTATTGATGTCTTGTTATACTTGACATGCATGCCTGATGAATAAGTTATACTAAGAGTGGACCAATTATATCCTTTCATTTCTTTTTAGCTACCGAGTTACATGGATGGATCACTTACTTGGCATCGAGCCTGCTCATTCAGCAATATATGAAACTCCATATATATATACATTGGCGGACGCAGGAATTTTATTGAGAGGGGGCAAAAAAAATACATCTTCATAAATAAAAGGACTTCAAATACAATACAGACCTAATATGCAAAAAATTGAAAAAAAATCTATTACAGAAATTAAGATCACTTCACTTGACTCTTACTCTATGTGTTTTCATATTGTTAAACTCATCTACAATAAAAATAGATCCTGAAAATGCTTAAATAAATTATAGATAAATAAATAAATTAAAAAAATATATGTTGAAATGCATTGTACCTAAATGATGCTTGGACACACTGATGAATCCAGTAAAATTATTCAAATATAATCATCAAGATATATTTTAGAAAAATACTCCAGCAAGCTAACCAACATGAAAAGTAAACACTTCTAGATCTCAGAGTCCAAAAAATAAGAAAATACATAATAAAAAATTACATTAACAAATTAGTAAATGAAGCATTTGAAAATTTGAAATATTATTAGTCCCCAATAAATATGTTGTTATGCTCTATTGTATTTCACCTTGATTTTTGTTTATTTATTTTTTTAATTTATTGGTTCATCCATATTTTGAAAAAAAAATTAACTTATTTTTCCAACATAATTTATTCTTTCAGTTTGAAAAATAATCCTTAATGAAACATTAAAGCATTAAAAAATATTAACGCATTCGGTATAAAAAATGTTAATCAATGGAAGATAATGAGTCGAAACAAAATATTCAAAACATGGGGATGATATGAACGAATTTTGAAATAAAACAATCGAATAATAGAAGCATTGTTAATTTCATAAAAAAATAGAGATAGTGAGAGACATTAGCTAAGAAAATTTGTTAAAATTGAGAAAGAGAGAGGGGTTTTTTACATGGGGATGCAGATGGGGCCAGAATTGAGTGTAGTATGATATCTTATGGTGACATGTGGAATAATTTTATATTATACAATTTTTAAAATAAATAATTTAATAATATTACTAAAATTTTATTATATATATATATATATATATATATTTAAAAAAAGTTTCTTTAAATTTAGGGGGTCGGTGGCCCACCATAGCCCCCCTAGATGCACCTATATATATATATATATATATATATATATATATATATATATATATATATATATATATATTACCAAGTTATTAATTTGTTGAGCGCACACCTACAACGAACAATAATATGGACAATTGACCGAGTTAGTACGACTTTATGTACAAGTAACCTAATTAGTACGAAATTGATCAAGATGTTGATAATAAATGTTATGAAATGCCTAGTCTTTACATTGCTGTGACTTATCGGGGGCATTAGATGGAAGTTACACATGACGGTATGAAGCATAATTACATTGGTACTTTGTGTATAACAAAATGCATGATATTTTAACTGTTGCGACGGAATTTTACTACCGTCGTGAATTCCCACGCAAACCTTCACCAAATATACCATCACAACATCCACCACAAATTGCGACGGATAAATATCAATAACCCTCGCAAAATAAGCCCTCCAGATTTGCGTGGAATTTTCTCGTCATAAATTTGTCCATCGTAAATAATCGTCGCAAAGTTTTCACTTTTGCGAAAGTCTCAAATTGCAACGGATTTGCGTTGTATCTGCGACGGAATTTTCGTCCATTTTTTTGGCGTCAAAATTATGGACCCATTTTCGTCGCCGTTTGTAAATCGATGCAAATTGCGTCTGGTTTTTTCCGTTGCAAAATTTCCATCGCTAGGTCCAGAACAACGACGTTAAAATGTACTTGTAAATATACATATTTTCCATATATATATGGTAAAATCATTTCTGCAGCCGCTTTACGTACACCAACGACAGGTGTATGGTTATGACTCCCCTCATTTAATGCATTCATCTTTTGTATGGTTATGATTCCTTGCATTTAATGTTTTCACACACACACACACACACACATATATATATATATATCAAGTATTTGATTGTTGCACGTACAGCAGCTGCAAGTCTTACTCTCTATCTCAACCGTTGATTTCTGTCCATCTAACGGTTATCTATACCAATTAATTAATTATTAATTTCAAATAAATAATAACAGTTAGATGAACGGAAATCAAAGATTGAGATAAGTCTTACTCTAGAGTCAAAATATCCCTCCCCATATATATATATTCTTAATTTTAAGTTACAATGTAGTTTTAATATATAAAAATTTAAAAGTATTCTTACTTATTATATTTTATATTTTATAGACAAATTTTTTTTAAAGAAATTTTAAAAAAAAAATGTGACTGAGAATAAGAATGTTACCTTGATCAAAACCCAAATTAGCTGATGACAATATTGTTTTAAGTATACAAAAATAATAAGATATAAGAAGTTAATAGAAACAATAAACTTTTCTACGCTCAAACGAGGACGAGAATTGGAAATCCAGAAGGCGTGCAATAAATTTTGCAAACTAAATTAACAGCTAACATATTAATATTTTAATGCAAAGGAATTATGCTCATATTATTATTAAAAATTTGAAATTTAGGTCATCTATGTTTTTCTCTCTGCTAGGGCAAACGAGATGGGTTCCTCCAACGAAAGTCACGGCGGTCCAGCATCAACAACAACACAACCTGAATCAAACGATCTAATGAGGAAGAGTATCAAGCGTTCCAATAACGGAGAGGAATTTTCTCCAGATTCATCTAACAGAGGTGCAAGTTTAGGCAACATCTCTGAACGTATTCCCTCTGGGAAAATGATGTCTTTCGTTGCAGCCCTTAGATCCAGCGACAATACTAAGGGTGAAGAAGACTCTTGGCAAGCCGATCTAACAGAGGAAGTGAGTGAACCTCTTGACCCGAGTCTAGGGGTAATCAATGAACAAGGGTTCCAGACCATTTACGGAGCAGATGGGTCAGTGAGAATAAGATGCACGGAGGAAGCTAAACAAAGACTTAGAAGCCCCTGGAAAAATGCAATCATAGTCAAACTTCTGGGCAAGAAGGTAGGAGTGATGTATATGAAGACCAAGCTTGCTAACCTATGGGCAAAAGCGGGTCCTCTAACTGTAGCCGACTTAGGAAATGATTTCTTCTCGGTGAAGTTCACAAGCGTTGAAGATCTGAACCTGGCTCTTACCGGCGGCCCATGGGTTTTGATGGGGCACTATCTGGCAATCAGGAAGTGGGAACCTTTTTTTGATCCATTCAAAGCCAACATTCATAGAATTGCTGCGTGGATTCGTCTTCCAGGTATTCCCCAAGAATTCTGTGTGATGTCTTTTCTGAAAATCATTGGTGATACTATTGGGAAAGTGTTAAAGGTTGATAGAAATACATCTACGGGTGATAGGGGAAATTTGCGATAGTCTGTGTTGAATTGGATTTATCCAAAACCCTGAGAGGAGAATATATTTTGGAGGATAAAATCTTTAAGGTGGAATACGAGAGTCTTTACTTAATTTGCGTAAAGTGTGGAAAGTATGGGCACAATAAAGAGCAATGCAATCAGAATATGAACCCTGCTGAAGTGCAACCTAATCGGAGCACGAATGTGTCTGATACAGAAAAAACTTCAGAGAACCAGAGTGTGGGGCCCTGGATGGTTGTGCAGAAGAAGAAATTCCAGAAAAATTTCTCTCAAAAGATGAAGGATACAAAAGAAGAGCGAACTTTTGGAGCTGATATCTGTAATAATGGGAGTTCCTCTAACCAGAAAAAAGGAGATAAGGAAGGATCCTGAAAATACAGAGCTGATTAGCTCAGTTTCGAAAACCCTTCTGGGGGAACAAAAGGAGAACAAGGGGGGCAGCTCCTCTCTGCTTAGTAGCCCAGCAGCTAATGTGAAGCTCCAGTCTGGGGGAAAAAAGCCACAGGTAAAAACATACACAAAACTAAAGGGAAAGACAAGATCAATTCCTTTGTGTTCACCACTGCATCTCCTCAAAGTGGGTCTAGCTCAAAACCAATAGAGCTCCCTTCATCCAATAAGATAACTTGGAAGAGCAAACCAAGACAAGAATCTCCAGGCCCTACTATCAAACCTCTCATTAATAGTAAGGCTCACTCCAATGTGAAAACTGAAATAGAGCATTGTTCCAAGATAGCTGCCACTCAGTCAACAAACATTGAAGGTGGTCAGGATGTTGGTGAGCTATGTGAGACTGTTGCCATTCCTGCAGAGATGGAAATTTCCAATTCGGGCAGTGAGGAGACCTCGTGGAAAGCTGAACCTCCAGATAGAGCTTCAGAAGATGGGATGGAGATGGAGAATCCAAACAGGGAAGATGCCTCTGAGCAGAGGACACAAAGTAACCAGGTACTTTGCAAACCTGGGACCAATTTAGTTATTTAATGAATTGCCTTGTATGGAATTTAGGGGCGCTGCAAAAAAGTCATTTAAGACATCCCTAAGAAATTTCATCAAAAAGTACAGGATTGGCATGGTTGCCATCCTAGAGCCTAGGATCAGTGGTGTAGCAGCCCTGAAGAAAATAAAACAACTTGGTTTCAACCAGTATGTTCTAGTAGATGCTATTGGTTTTTCGGGTGGTATTTGGATTCTTTGGAAAGAAGAAAGGTTCAATATATCTGTCATAGAGAAATCTAATCAATTCATTCACTTGTCTTGTTCTGTTAATCATGGTCCTTCCTTTCATTTCACTGTGGTTTATGCCAATCCTAGAGAGGAAGTCCGTGATGAGCTTTGGACGGATCTGAGAAGAATCAGTGGTAGCATGATGGGACCCTGGGCCATGATGGGGGATTTCAATGAGATAGCTTCCTCAAAAGAGAAAAGAGGGGGAGCCCCTGTGAATATTGCTAGATGTCAGAAGTTTTCCTACATGTTAAATGACTGTCATATGCTGGATCTGGGTTGTAGAGGCTCTAAATTCACTTGGAGGGGACCCAAATGGCTTCATCTTGATAGAGTCTTCAAGAGACTTGACAGAATTTGTTCAAATGCAGCTTGGACAACCACTTTTGGAGATGCGAATGTTAGAGCTTTACCAAGACTAAACTCGGATCATAATCCTCTTCTTCTTTCTCTTTTCCCCAATGAGAACCAGTGGAAAGAGAGACCTTTCAGATTCCTGGTAGCTTGGCAGAGTCATAGCACTTTTGTTCACTTTCTCAAGTTTATCTGGAACCACCATACCAATATTGTCACTTGCCTGGAAAACCTAATTGATCCGCTTAAATCTTGGAATAAAAGAGTTTTTGCTTGTATCCAAGTTAGGAAGGATTACCTTTTAAAAAGAATCCAAGAGACCCAGATTAACCACACCAACCAGCATGATATTGCCCAATCTGATCTTGATTTTGCTCTTCAGGATGAGTTGAATAGAGTTTTAGAACAAGAAGAAGCTCTTTGGTTTCAAAAGGCTAGATGCAAATGGATTGAGGATGGGGATCGTAACACAAGATTCTATCATACAACTACCATAATTAGAAGAGTCAGAAACAAAATTTTAGAGCTCAAGAATGATGAGGGTCATATGGTTAGAGAAGAAGACAGCCTGAACAAGATTATTCATGATTTCTTCACTAATCTTTTTACTGAAGAAGATCACTCCAGACCTTGGGAAGTCACCAATACTTGCTGGCCTGCATTAGAGGAGACTGAGTTGACAGCCTTGAAGGATCCTATCTCAGAATTGAGTATCAAGGAAGATTTCTTCTCCGTGAATGCTCTTAAAGCTCCTGGTCCAGATGGCTTCCCAGCTTTTTTCTTCCAAAAAAACTGGGATATTATGAAAAAACAAGTGGTTGATTGTATGCATCAGATTTGGGAGAAGCCGGATGAGGTGAAGGATCTAAATAAAACCTTTCTGGTTCTCATTCCAAAACTGGAAAAACCAGAAAAGATTAACCAATTTCTCCCGATTGCTCTGTGTTCTGTTCTTTATAAAGGTATCAGCAAGATTATAGTGAGCAAGCTGAAACCCCTTCTCAACAAACTGATTTCTCCTCAACAAGTCAGTTTCGTTCCTAAAAGACAAATCCAGGACAATATTATCATTGCTCAAGAGATGGTTCACTCTATGAATAGAATGAAGGGGAAAAGGGGATTCTTCACAACCAAAATCGACTTAGAGAAAGCCTATGATAGGATGTCTTGGAATTTTATATACAAAGTGTTGTCTGAGATAAACATCCCAGAATCTCTGGTGAATATCATAATGCAGTGCATCACTTCAGCTGAACTTCAAATCCTCTGGAATGGTTCCAAGGCTGGTAGCATCCTTCCGAGCAGAGGTTTGAGGCAAGGAGATCTAATATCTCCCTAAATTTTCGTGCTATGTATGGAAAAACTGACACACTTGATTTCTGATGCAATTGCAAAGAAAGAGTGGAAGCCAATGGCAGCTGGTAGAGGTGGACCATCCATATCTCATCTCCTCTTCGCTGACGATTTGTTACTCTTTGGAGAAGCCAACATTGACCAAATCAAGACAGTAATGGAGTGCCTCACAAAGTTTGGGATCATGTCTGGTCAGAAGGTGAGTTACCCAAAATCTAATATCTTCTTCTTCAAAAATGTTCCAATTGATGTTGCTAATGAGATAGTGAAGATTAGTGGTTTTGCACAAACAAAAAACTTGGGCAGATACCTGGGATACAGAATGAAACATGGCCGGACTAGTAAACTTCACTATGGAGAGATCATTGATAGGGTTAACAATAGGCTCAATGGTTGGAAAAATCAGTGTCTATCTATGGCAGGTAGAGTGACTCTAGCAAAATCGGTCATCTCCACTATCCCTATGTTCCACATGCAAAACAGCTTATTACCTGTGGGAACACCTTCAACTCCCTAAAAACCAGGGTGGGTTAGGTATTCTCAATCTCCGCAGCCAGAATGAAGCTTTCATCCAAAAGTGTGCTTGGAATATGGTTCAGTCTCCATCTCAGCTTTGGGTCCAAGTCTTGCTATCCAAATATGGCAGGAGAAAAGATATGCTAAAAGAGGTAGTTAGTAAACCTTATGATTCTCACTTGTGGAAAAGCATTTGTAAGGTCTGGCCTCAAATGATAAGCAATACTTCTTGGCAAATAGGTAATGGCAAGAAGATTGATTTTTGGAAAGACAATTGGACTGGTCTCAGCCCAAACCTCCTTGCTCATACTCATACCCTTCCTTCTCAAGAGGTCTTGGATTTAAAGATTAGCAACAGTATTTTCCTTTCTGAAGGAGGCTGGAATGTGCATTATCTTGTGAACCATTTTGACCTTAATGTGGTGAACAAAATTCTTGTCATTCCTCATCCAGATGATGAAGCCGAGGAGGATAGCATAGCTTGGACTAACTGGAACCCTGGGCATTCCATAGTTAAGCTGGCATACAATAACTTGTTAAATTCTAGCAATCCTTCACACATTGACTGTTGGGACCGTATTTGGAAGTGGAAAGGCAAGGAAAGAGTCAAAATGCTTATTTGGAAAATGCTTCATGATAGAATGTTAACAAGAGAGTCAATATCAAAGTGGAGTGGTAGTTCCAATAAGTGCCCTTTCTGCCCTGAAGTGATTGAAGATTGCCTTCATGTGTTTAGAGATTGTTGGAAGGCAAGAAAGTGCTGGCTGTTGCCCATGTTGCACCCTCTTCCACCGAGATTCCTCACTGTGATTTCTTTTAGGGAGTGGATGATTCTGAATCTCACTTCAAACAACAGCAATCTCAAGGATTTGAGAGACTCTTTCTTTACCACTTGCTACTGTTTGTGGTTATGGAGGAATAAGGAAATTCACGAAGAAGGTTTCCAGCGTCCTGAGGATCCTTCAAAGGCTATTGCTGTAGAAATTGAGGAAAATAGGTTCTGTTTGGCTAAGTTTAAAAAAACATTTTCAGGAACTTCTCACTCTCAACTTCCTACATCGTGGATTAGGCCTGCGGAGGACTTTCTGAAATTAAATGTGGATGGGGCTGTGCAAGGTAATCGGGCAGCTTGTGGTGATCTCTTGAGGGATAGGAATGGATTATGGTGTGGCGGTTTCTCAGCCTTCATTGGCTCTTGCATTCCTCTGCATGCTGAACTTTGGGCTCTCCTTTATGGACTTGATTTCACCTGGAAGCATGGCTGGAGGAAACTAGTGTTGGAAACTGATTCTTCTCAAGCGTTTTGCCTTCTTATCAATCATGGTAATGATACTCGAAAGCTGCCATTGGTAGCTAAGATTCGAGTCTTTTTAATGAAAGAGTGGACTGTCTTATTGAATAAAATTCCTAGGAGTAGCAACACCTGTGCGGATTGGATTGCGAAGAAGGCTTTGGATGATTCCTTTGGGCTCAAATCAATCTCCTCCCCTCACAGCGATCTGTTAAATCTTCTTGCTGCTGATCTTTTGGATCCGGGTCTGAATAAGGTGGCTGCTAGGAGAAATACAGGATGATGCTTGTTCCTGGCTTTCTGCTAGTGTTTGATGTTTTGTTTTCTGCTATTTCTTGTTCTGTTTTTTTCCTTCCTTCTTGTTTGCTGTTCTTTTTTTTTGTGGGGGCATTGCCCCTTTCTGTAACCAAAAAAAAAAAGGAATTATGCTCATTATTTTATTTATTTTTTATATTAAATAATACTGTATTAATTATAAATTTATTAAGTTGCTAACGTGACGCCACAAGAACGCATTGATGCTAGAGGACTGTTAACTAGTTAATATCACCAAAGAAGTGATACAGATCCTTCACGTGTCAGTGATAGCATGACAAGTGGCAACATGACAAGGAGAAAGTCAGAGAGAAAAAGTAGTTGATTTTTTTTTTCTTTAGTACAAAAAAGTGCTGATTTTATGATCTGTATTCATGAAAATGCTATCTATCATTTTCCTTTACATTAATGCAAGCAGGTGCAGCAACGATTGAGTATGGCCATGTGACTCGAATGCACGTACACCTGAAACATACTTAATTTTTGTCCTTAAATTATGCTTCATTAAATTTTTTTTTACCTTAAATTTAGTGATTCAAAAAAATATGAAAAATGTGTAATAATTATTTTACGAATATATTTTTGTGGAGTTTTTTAGGGAAGCAATATTTAATCAAATGTGCATATTCTAATAATATTACACAGGATGTTGTGACACCATTACTAACCGAAAAAAAAAAGCCAAAAATTGAAGAAACAAGACACAGGTAATCGCAACTGGAAATGCACATGGTATATTCTACATCCTCAGCACTTAATAGAAAATCCTACTATCTTAGGAGAGAGCTTATTCTTTGCTGTTATTGTGAATATCATATTCTTCCACGTCCATGTTTTGACAAATCGTCAATATCATATTCTTCCACGTCCATGTTGTGGTAACTATTTACGGTCATATTTTATCATGAACTACTATCAGTCCATCATGGATCCAACAATGGCCTCGTAGCTTCGCAATCTTCGGTGGTTTCTGATGGCTTTGACTGAGTCATCTTTTGAATTTCTTTGCTTTTACCCCATAGCACCGCATATAGTCCAACCACAATTAGCACTGATCCAATCGCACTATAATAACATAAAAACCAAAATAAAATTGAATTAATTCATGAATCCTAAGGCCAGCAATATATATATATATATATATATATATATATATATATATATAATTATGAATATGTATATTCATATTTAGTTGGGAAAAAAATATATATATATATATATATATATATATATATATATATATATAATTATGAATATGTATATTCATATTTAGTTGGGAAAAAAAAGTAGTGCATACCTTCCCAAATATAATTTTTCATCCAACGTCAAAGAAGCAACGATAGCCACAAGCACAAGCATTAGAGGGTTGAAAGAAGATGCAAATAAAGGGCCTCTCACTCGTATGCAATATGCAATGAAAATAATCATAAATCCGGAGGCCATAATTCCCTGTAAATAACACATTAACTCACATAAAATATCATTCATAATTAGCATATTCATGTAGTTCACAAGTCATGATTAGAGTGCTAGATAACAATGAGTATACCGAGTACGCCGCAGTTAGGAGCCTGACATCCCAACCCATTTTCCATTGGTTCCAATCCCTCTCAACACAAAGACCAAAAATAATGGATTGTATTGCTCCTATTGTGCACATCAAAGCTATGCTTGTGTAATAGCATGGATATACTTCATTTATCTTAGCCTGTGCAATATAAAGTAATTAATCAATGAACAAGAAACACCGCAAGTCAAATGACAGCTTCACAAGACATCAAAGTTATTTTTTTTTAATTTTTTTGCAGGAATTCCGGCATGAGAAATTTTTTTGCCTAAGTGTATATATATATATATATATATATATATATATATATATATATATATATATGGGGCGAGATATTTTTATACCGGTGTAAGAGTTAGAAGTCTTACACCCAATCTTGACCATTGATCCACTTGTATCAATGGCTCACATTACTAAAAAATTAGAGCCCTTAGATATAAGTGGAATCAACGAACAAGATTAAGAGTGTAACTTACACCAGTGTAAAATGATCCTGACCCTATATATATATATAATATGCAACTAGGTTATAGAAACACAAGTTCACCTGAATGATCAGCCACACAGAGAAACAGAAGCAGCTCGCTATGACGCTTAGAGCACCCAACAATTCATTACTACCAGTGTTCTCGTGCCCAGTTTGGTCCAATAGTGAATAAAGGTTGAAATGAAAAGGCCAAATATCAAATACTATCCCTTTGTAAAAGGCCAGCACCATTGCCCCAACAAGTCCACTTATAGTTCCGAACACCTTGGCCTTTCCTGCTGCTGCTCCCCAATTTAATTTTTCGAAACTATAGAAACACGGTATCATTTAGATATGAAAAAAAAATTGATCAGTTTAAATAAATTAAAATTTTAAAACAAATATGAATAATATGAAAAAAGAAATTTAGATAAAATATCATTTTAAATAAAATATGTATAATTTCAGTTTGATTTAGATTAGATCAGCTTTTAAATTCAGATCTGCAAATTGATCCAATTCAATTAATTTTTAATCTATTCAATTTTAGAGTTTTGACTCAATTTTTTATATCATTAAATGGATTCGGTGTTAAACACCCAAAGCCAAGACCTTTGGGGTTGTCCTAGTTAGATTTATTTTGTTCATCGATCAAGCCAAGTCTTGTTGGGATTTTCAACATTAATTCAAGAAAGAAGATCCAAGTATATATAGTGCCAAGGTGAGTAAACGTACCCGATGGAAATGGCCAAGATGAAGGTGATGGAAGGAATAAGGTTGTAGAGTGCGGACACCAAGGTTGCTGGCGCCAATGTCATGGCTCCGTAGAATAAGTTTTGAAATAAAGTTCCACTGTTCCATTATATATATATTCATATAAGTTTTTTTTAATGAATCATCAATTAATATTGTACGTACACGACGAAAGTTGTGACATGGAGCAAATAGTAGAATTTAGGTAATACATACCCAAACAATCCACTGAGAAATGCCAAACCAAACACCTTCCAAGTCATGTTTGGTCTCTTCCTGTAAAGCAGAAAAAAAAAATGCAAAACCAATAGGACAAGTTAATCTATTGCCCAAGTTTCAAGTTGAAAGAAACTCTAATGTTTGTCTCTTTCCAATTTAATTTAAGTATGTTAGGGAAGTCACATCATTAGTCATGATAACTAATCATAATAATAGTCTTTTAATTAGTAATACCATTGAATTAAGGGTTTTATAATTCTCATGTTGTAGAGATAAAAAGTATATGGGACCCATATGTTAGAAAAAATTATATGTAGGACCCATATCAGCACGAAAATTGAAGGGTGTGTAGGAAAATTGTAATTCTCATGTTGAATGAGAATTATAAAACCCTTGAATTAATATACTAAATTTCCTTATGCAAGTTGCAAAATAAACACTAACCTCTCAAAAACTAAAGCAAGGGGAATAGTGGTAAGCGCCGCGAAGGCAAGACGGTAGGCTGAAAGAATAATAGTGCTCATTCCATCATAAATGGTAAGCTTGTAGAGTATATTGCAAGCAGCAAATGTGACCTGCACTATCGCCATTAGCACCGCTGGTCTCCATTTATCCCACATGCCGCCCTTCATCTTCAAGAATAATGGGCCCTAACCTGCGTTTGAGATCCAAATGCATATATATAAAGAAAGGAAATTTGGATCAAACTTTGCCAGTTGTTGATAACCACGAAAATATAATAACAACAAAATAAATATAAAGGAAATATTTTCACCAAAAAAAAAATATAAAGGAAATATAAGTGTCACGAGTCACGCGACCCGGGAAATGAGGGAGAAAAAAAAAATCATTACTAATTTTTTATTGGGTTGTAAAAAAAAGACTGCGAAGCTCTTAAAGGCATGTTTGGATGACTTTTCTTTCTAGGAAAAAAAAACACTTATATTATAAAATTTGTTTTGATGTTTGCTTTTAAAAGTCTTTTTGGAGTGTTTTTAAGATAAAAGCTTTTTAAACTAAACCTAGAAAAAAAGCTAAAAACTGTTTAGTAATTATATAAAACTTTTAGCTTAAAAGTCACTTAAAAGCTCAAACCTCATTTCATTTGGATGGTCTTTTTTCTCTTCAAAAGTTATTTTTTTCTTGAATCATTTTTAGTTCGTTGGGATATTTGTTTTTAAAAAAACAGAAGTCATAAAAAAGCCAAAAATCTGCTTTTTTTTTAAGCTGAAAAATTTAACTTCTCAAAAAAGCAGAAGTCAAAAGCCAAATATTTTTATAAAAATATAAATAACTTTAAATTTTGTAAAAAAACTTCTAAAATAAGGAAGAGATAAAAGTTACTTTTTTAAGAAGGGGGAAACAAAGCTCCTTTTAGGAGCTTTTGGCTTTTGATTTTTTTTCTGATAAAAAAAGTTTTTTATTATAAGAGCTTTTGAAAAAACTTGTTTAGCCTAGCTTCTACCTATAAATGGAAGAGAAGTTAAAAAAGAAAAAAAAAATGAGGATTCAATCCGGCACTAAAAAAAAACAGTAGTCAACAAAAAAAAAACCCTTAAAAACCTACTTTTTTTTTAAGTTAAACATTTTAGTTTATAAAAAAAGGAAAATTCAAAAGAAAAATAATTTTTTTAAAACCAAATAAATATATATATATATTTTTTTTGAAATTTAAATAGTTTTACTTTTATAAAAAGCACTTCCAAAAGGAATAAGAAATAAATTTTTTTTTTACCCGCCCAGCCAAACGGACAGTAAGTATCGAAAAGCTGCTGAATTAGATTGGATTGCATTGATTTAATATTATTAAATCGATCTAAAGTAGTTTTGATTGGATTAGTTTTTTGATTTTTTTAGAGAGGCAATAAATAAAGGATAAAGTGTGTATCATTTTAAAGGATGTGAGGTTGTGTCATTTTAAGAGAGAGAAAGATGTAGATAAATGATGAGAGAGTTGACAAAAAAATAAAGGTATGGGTCCCACCTCTTTGTGATAGTGAAATGATATAAGTTGTGTCATTTAAAAGGATAAATATTTTTCTCATAAATAAACTCCAAAAAATACATACCAAAGGTGACAAAAACTAATTCAAACACCAAAAAAAAAGTGTTTGGTATGGATATATATATATATATATATATATATATATATATATATATATATATATATATATATCTCGGAAATATAATTCTACTGCGACTGTCACAGAAGTTTTTTTACAGATGACCCATCGAGAAACGTGCAATGCATTTTTGTATTTTTTTTTTCTTTTTAATGAAACGGGACTCACATAATTTTGTCTTAGTAACAGGAGAAGAGAAATTTTGCTGATACATGAGAAGTGATAACCTATATATATATATATATATATGGACAGGATCCGTTTATAAATTTTTTGGAATTTTTTTACAAATTACACGATATTCTCCCGGGAGAACATAGTGTAATTTGCAAAAGTTTGTATTCTTCCGCTAGAATATAGTGCAGTTTGTAAACAAAAAGTTTAAAAATATAACCTGCATATATATATATATATATATATATATATATATATATATATATATATATATATATGGGTAAGATATTCTTACACCGGTGTAAGAGTTAGAAGTCTTACACTCAATCTTGACCATTGATCCACTTGTATCCAATGGCTCACATTACTAAAAAAAATTGAGCCCTTAGATATGAGTGAGATTAACGGACAAGATTAAGAGTGTAACTTACACTGGTGTAAAATGATCCTGACTCATATATATATACATATATATATATATATATATGGGCAGGATATTCTTACACCGGTGTAAGAGTTAGAAGTCTTACACTCAATCTTGACCATTGATCTACCTGTATCCAATGGCTCACGTTACTAAAAAAATTTTGAGCCCTTAGATATAAGTGAGATTAACAGATAAGATTAATTAAGAGTGTAACTTACACTGCTGTAAAATGATCCTGACCCTATATATATATATGGGATAGGATATTGTGACACTCAAGTTATATTACACCCATGTGACACCCAGTCAATCTCACCGTTAGATTGTTTATATATATATATATATATATATATATATATATATATATATATATATATATATATATCTTTTTTATTGGTACATAACTTTTTATAGCTACTTTAGATAAAGTTATCTACAACTATCCTTTATCTACAGTTATGTGTACCTGTAGTATATAATTATAATATTAAAGTTACTTTTATTTTCTCAGCAGGTCAGCAGACATGTTCTGAAAAAATAACTGAGAAGAGAGGAAAAAAATAACTTTAATGTTATAATTAGTACTACCGGTAGTACGTAATTATAAAGGATAACTGTAGATAACCTTATCTAAAATGGTAGGAGTAGAACTATATATATATATATATATATATATATATATATATATATATAAACAATATTTTTACTGCCACTTTTTTTATTGGTATATAACCTAGAATGGCGGCTGTAGAAATATTTACCCATATAATTTCTTAAATAAAAGTTTGATTTGGTTAGAATTGGATCAATTTTTAAAATCTGAATTAAAAGTTTTTTAATTAGTTGTAATAATAATAATAATAATAATAATAATAGTAATATTATTATTATTATTATTATTATTATTGTCATCGTCGTCGTTAAATCGATCTAAAGCTTTTACCACAAAAAAAGAATGGATTAAAGTAGTTTTGAATCTTGATTGGATTAATTTTTTGATTTTTTTTAAAGAGGCAATAAATGAACTCAAAAAATACATACTAAAGATAACAAAAAATAATTCAAAATCTTAAAAATAAAATAAGAAAACATGAGATACAATAACATATTTCAAACTAATTTATAACTGAAAAACTTATAAATTAATAAGATGTAAATTAAGGAATAAAGCCATAGGAAAAATAATTTGTAAAAACTGGTGCAGACAACAACAAACTACAAAGTAAAGTGTTCGGTATCTGTACCAAAAAAAAAAAAAAAGTGTTCGGTATCCACACCAGAAAAAAACAATTTTTAAAATCATAATTAAAAGTTTGATCCAATGCATTGAGAAAATTCAGTTTTCTTATTTGATTTTAAATTTGGGTTTTTTATTTCCGATAAATTAGATTAATTTGAACATCTCTATTGATTATGCCCGTGAATAATAAAATTTAAATCTTACTACGTTTTTAATATATTTATTTTAAATAATTACGCTAAATCGATCGTACAAATGAATTAATACCATAAAAATATCTATTTTCTTCCTCAAAGCAAGCAACATCAAATAAAACTAAATATTTACAAAACGCCAAAAGAAAAACTGATTTACAAAAAATTATTACATTCTAGCAGGACTTGCGATTTATATATCGTTAGTGCAATGAATTTTTCTTTTTCTTTTTGGTGCAAAGTGCATTGAAAATCTATATCTAACGTGATTTAAAAAAAAAAATGTTGGTAAATTAGTATATAATCAATATTCTATTTTATAAAATAAATTCACTCACGCAAATGCTTGAAGATAACATCAAGTTCTATAATAAATCCGTATATAAATCGATTGACATTGAAAGTTCTATAAAGCCATATATAATCAATATTGAGGACTATAAGACTATTGCATAAATTCATAAATCATAAGGACTTTAAAGAACTTATTTGATAGTTAAAATTTTATTTGATCAAGTCATGCAAGCAATAAAATAAGCAAAATTGATAGTTAAAATTTTATTTGATCAAGTCATGCAAGCAATAAAATAAGCAAAATAATAATAATAAGGGTTTTATAAGAGTTATGTGGTAGGAAAAGTGTTTGTGTTATGTTATAGAGATTCGTTTTGTGTGCTAACATTTTTATTTTTATTTTTGCTGTGGGCCCCACAAAATGTTGTGAGTGAAGAAAAAATTTTCTAATCATGTTAAATTAATAGATGATAAACCATAATAATAATAATAACAACAATAAGGAAAAACTATTCTCATGTTACATGAGATTTTTTCTTTTACACATCCTTCGATATAACTGTGCCATCTTTTTTTTTTTTCAAGTGGTGAAGCCCATAAATTTATCTCTATTACATGAGATAACTTATTTTTTTAACATGAGATTAATAAAATCCTAATAATAATCGGTGTTCAAGGAACAAACCTTAATACAAAACTCGTTGTAAACTCAATCTATAATTTTGTTGGGTTCAAACTAAGGGAACGACGCTTACAGTACCGATGATAACTCGTACAATCATTTCTATATTAATAATAATATTATGGAGAATCTAAAACTTTTAAAGGATGTAAAATTGTTTCATTTTAAGTGGGAGAAAGAGATAGATAAAGGAGGAGAGAGGATTGACAGAAAAAAATAAAGATGTGGGTCTCACTTCTTTGTGAGAGTGAAAGGATATAAATTGTGTCATTTAAAATGACAAACACTTTTCCCATTTTTTCTATTATACTTTTCATACCAAAAAAATTAATTAAAAAATATTTTAAAAGTTCAATAATAGTCAAATAAGTACTTTAAAAAAGTGAAATTAAGAAAATAATATTTTTCTTTAAAATTTGTTTTAAAAAAATAAAATAAAAAATACCTTAAACAGTCTTTGTATCTCCAGCAATGCGAAAGAAGAGGTGAAAAGGGTGCAGAGAGGTTGAAGATTGTGTTTGGTTGACGCTGGTTTTCAGTGGTGGCTTATGGCTGAGATGGGTGGTTTCCGCCGGTGGTTTTGATCTGTTTGTAGTGGTTGATTTCGGTGTTGGGTCTCTGGATGTGAATTTGGTTTGGAAGAGTTTCTGAGTTCAGTGTAGGTTCTGGCTGAGGTCGCGTCTGCAAAGGTTATGGGGTTTTGTTCGGTGATTTACTCAGATGTGGAAGGTTGCTGTTTTTTGTGGTTGACGGGTTGGAGTAATTTCACTTCAAAATCGATGTTGCAATTTCTGGAATTTTTTTGTGAAGATGGAACAATAAGGCAGAGGACAGCGTGCAAATCGTGCTGTGCTCTTTAAGAGAGATGATGTGTTTGTAAGGCGCTGCACAAAGGCATTTATAGAGGGAGGTAGAAAATATAAAAATATAAAAAAATTAAAAAAATAATAATAATATCTCAACTACAGTTAAAGAGTTATATTTATCTCATTTACATAAGTAAAATTTTTCCCTATAAGGAGTGGATCCCACCACTTTTTTTTCTCTCTCCTTTTATATGTGGATCACACTTATAAATTTATTTCTACAACGTAAAATAATTATTTTCCAACAACATAAGAAAGATATTTTCCTTTATTAAAAATAATACAAAGTATTTACGATATGTATTTATAAAAAGTAAATATCATTTTGGGTCCCTAATAAAAAACACGGTCCCCACTTTAGTCCTTACGAAAATAAATTAGTCTTGAGTCCCTAAGAAATTTAAAATGGACCCATTTTAGTCCATTTGAGGGATTAATGTGGATCTTTTTTGAATTTGTGAGGAACCGCGATTTTAATTAAATGGGTCTATTTTAAATTTCTTAAGGATCTCAAAACTAATTTTCATTTTATAAAGGACTAAAGCGGAGACCGTATTTTTTATTAAGTATCCAAAGAATATTTATTCATTTATAAATCTGACATTTGTATAGGAGGTAGATTTTGACTTTTGACGTATGTAAATTATTTCATATTTCTTTAATATATATTTATAAATTTGAACAATAATTTACTTATTTATCACTTATAAAACAAAAAAATGAATTCTAATTTTTTATGTCACGTTATTATACCATAAGCTTAAAGAGAAAGATTTATTTTCATTTGAAACATGCAATTAATTTAGAAAATAATATTTCTGGTACCGAAGAAAAAATTATATTCAATAACCAAAAATAACGTCGTTATGGTATTTAGAGAAAAAATATAGAGGTTAACCAAAAAAAAAAAAGAGAGAGAAGAAATATAGAGTATTTTGAAATTTTTATTTTCGATTTGCATCATAAATTTTATTAAAATACCTTGTTATTTTTTTTCATACTCCAAAAGAATATTATTTTGAAATTATAAGAGATAAGTTTATCTTTTATTGTATGAAAAAAGTTAATCCCATTAATTTAATCTATTGTATTATTAGTAAGAATTTACTATTTATTTTTAAAGTCCAACTTAAGGCTTTTTTTATGGAAAAAATAACTCTCATGTTAAATAAGATAGCTTCCCTAGTATTCTAGATACAAAATATGTGGAGTTTACCAATTTTTTTGAAAAAAAAAAAAAAAACTCAAACACATTTTTTAATGAGTATGTAGGATCAAAAATATGAGGAGGATATTTTGACTATCAAAATTTTCTACTACTAACTTACTACCAATCTAATCATCATTGGATCAAAGAGAGAGAGTGCTAAAAAAATTATGAAGAGACAGAAAATATTGATCCAATGATGATTAGACAGGTTATAAATTGGTAGTGAAAAAATTTGATAGTAAGAATATCCTTTTTCCAAAAATATATATTTTTTCTGATGTAAGATGAGTAAGATACCCTTTTCTTTATGAGTTTTATTAATATTATGTTACATAATTTAAGTGTTGTTTCCTACTCTCACATCAAAAGGGAGAGAGAAAGTGGAATGATGAAAGAGAAAGAAAAACATGTGAACCCCACCTCTTTAATGTGTGTAGGAAAGTGAAGTTATATTATGTTACATGATAAACATAAAACCATTTTCTTATAGCGAAACTTGGTTCTTGCTTGCAGGGCATGGGGACATAGTCGTGCTGGTGGGTAGCCAAAGCCATTATTTAAGAGAGTAATTGAGATGGTGCATACACTTAATTTTAGTCCACTGGTATTGCATTATTGGTATATTTTTCCAATTTTTAAAAACCCAAAATTTAGGTTATTTCATTTAGCTCCTAATACCATTTGCAAATGCTGGTTGGTGCCAAGTTTAAATGGCCAAGGACCATATTTTTACCCAAAAAAAAAGTTTCAGGACCATACCAATAAATTGTGATCCTTCTCACACCAAATGATCATTTTTATTTTTATTTTTTTGGTAAAATCAATCAAATGATCATTTTATTTTATTTTATTTTTACCAAATTCCCCATTTCATCTCCTCTATATAGGGTTGTCTACCATAAAAAGAGATCTCGAGTTCTAGAGGGGCCCGTAGGCCGTAATTCACGCTGCCGCACATGAAAGAGTTCATGTTCAAACATGTCCACACATGCAATATTTTTTTATCTTAAAATTAAAACATGATTAATATATAAAACCATCTTGTTTTATGTTGAAATTTTATTTTTACGAAAAAATAAATCAATAATTATAAAAATATTAATATTATATATCCTAAGAAATAAGTATTTCACAAACTCCGTTAATGCATATAAATGATTTTATTTTTCGGACAGTCCAAAGCACAAGTATAGGGAAATAAGATATACTACTTTGAGCTCGATAACGCTCCACGTAGTTTGGCAGCAAGGGGGACCAAAAGATATGGTTGATTTTGTAATTGTGACAGATAATTTATTACATTAACAAGGAATAAGATCTACTTGTCATATTTCAGGGGCCAACTTTATAATTGCAAGTAGGAAAAATTTCACCTGTTACGAAAACGACGGGTAATTAAATATCAAAGGCTGGTGTTCATCCTCTTGTAATTATATATATGAGTTCGCTTTTTCTATAATTAAGTTATCTGTTAATAAATCTAATATAATGTTATTTTGGGATAGAAATCATGGTATTTTTGTAATTTTAATTTATTTCAGGATTATAATAATCTTCATATTAATATTTTTTTTAAGATTTCAATACCAAAACGACATCATTTTAGGAATAAATGCAGATAACTTATTTGCATTAAATCCAGAAACATTTTTCCCTTTATATATTTAGATGAAAAACTGTGTATCATTTTTAAATGATATAAAATTATGTCATTATAAGTGAGAAAAAGAGATAGATCATGAGGAAGAGAGAGTGAACAATAAAAATTAAAGTTGTCAATGTCACCTCTTTATGAGAGTGAAATGACATAATTTATGTCATTTAAAATGATAAATATTTTTTCCTATTTAGATACGGGTATGTGTGGTTCAATTCAATTAGATTTTTTTGTCAAATCAAATTTAATTGGAAAAAAAAAATATTCACTTCTTAGAAGTGAATTGGTTTATTAGTTCAGTTCAATTTTGGTTCATAATGAGTTCCGCTCAAAATCAGTTTTGAATTAGTTTTTAAAACTAATTTTAAGTACAAATAAAAAATACAAAATGATTGAAGGAAAAAACTACAAAATTAATATATATATATATATATATATATATGTGTGTGTGTGTGTGTGTGTGTGAGAGAGAGATAGGGAAAATTAAAAAAAGTAATAAATATTTAAAAATAAATAAGAAATAAAAATACATAAGAGATAAAGAATAAAATAAAATAAAAAATAAAGAAATAAATAAAAAAATTAAAAAGAAGGGGAAAAATAAATAAATAAGAGAAGTGAAGTAGAGAGGAAAAAATAAAAATAAATGAAAAGAAGAAAAAAATATGGTTGGATTCCTGAATTGATTTTCAATTCAGGAACTAGTTTTTAAAATTAGTTTAGTTTAAGAACTGATTTTTTTAAATTAGTTTTTTTAAGGGTAATATTTTTTATGGTTCTTTTACACCTTCTAAACTGGTTTTTGAACCAGTTATGAAACTATATGAAAGGTATAAATATATTGAGGAAAAAATAAAATATTATAAATAAAATAATGCCATAAATTTGAAAAAAAAAGCAATAAACAATTAAAAAATAAAATAAGGTAAAAATAAGAGAGAAAATGTATAAGAGAAAAAAGAAAAGAAAATAATAAAAAAATTAAAGTAATAAAAATAAAGATAAAAAGGAAAAAAATAGAGAAAAATATATAAAAAATAATTGAAGAAGAAGAAAAAAAGAAATTCATTTTATGGTTTTTCAAAATCAGTTCGATTCTTAAATTTGATTTTGAAATTCAATTTGGTTTATTAACCAATTCGATTTATGAATTTATTTTTCAAAAATAATTCAGTTTAAGAACTGATTTTTAAAAAGTAATTTAGATCAAGAATTTAATTTTAAAATCTAAATTTTTTTAAGTGCAGTTTAATTCAGATTCTTTTATACAAAAAAAATGTGTTTCCTTTTAAAGAATACAAACTTAAATCCTCTTAAGGGAGAGAAAGACACAAAGTGGTAGGGGACCCACTAAAAAATTAAAAAAAAAATAAAGGTATGAATCTTATCTCTTTGTGTCTATCTTTTTCTTAAAATAACTTAAATTTATGTCATTTAGAAAGACAAATAATTTTTCTTATTTTATATATTTGTATATTTAGAACATGTTTAAATTCTCTATTTTTTAAGTTAAAAACTACTTTTACGATAAAGCTAAAAAAGAGCTTATAAAAATTTAAAAATTGGTGAATAAATAAAAATTTTAACTTAAAAGTTATTTAAAAACTTACATTTCAGTAAAATCCTATCTCTCTATTTCTATGACTTTTTATTTAAAAAAAACACACAATTTAAAAAAAGGTTTTAAGAATTTTAAAAAAGTTCCTAGTAGAAATTTTTTATTTTTTGACTTTTTTTCATTATTACTTTTTTTTTCATTATAAGAATTTTTTTAAAAATTTATTTAACCTAATTTATATTTATAGCTAATTTATAACTTAAAAATAAGAGTATATAAAGAGAATTCATATGCTCCGACCAAGACTTTGTTATAAAGAGAATTCATATGCTCCGACCAAGACTTTGTGAGCTGTTGACGTATGCAATGACTGACAGTGAGGATGATGTGGAGGTACAATAATTGGTGCGTGGCTGAGCTGGCAATGTGATATTAATTTAGATGCAGACATATTTTTGGTGCATTTATCTTTGTATATTTTTTAGACTGATAATATTTACGAAATTCTTTTTAGTCCCTAACAATAAAAAAAGATTAAATTAGTCCCTAAAATTATGAAAAAATGACCACTTTAGTATTTCTGTCAATTGTAATAAGTATTCCTTGGTCCTTTTTTCATCATTTTAGAGACCAATTTGATCCTTTTTTATTGTCAGGGACTAAAAAGAATTTCGTGGATATTGCCCGGAACAAAAAAAAAGGTGTTTACTCTTTTTTTAATTGGGCAAAAGATTTATTTATATTTTTTTTATAAACTTACAAATTAAATTATATTTGATCAGTAATATTCTATTCAATAATATATTATTAGTCAGATATAATATAGTTTATAAATAAAAAATTAGTAAATATAATCTTTCTATTTTTTTATATTTGAAAAAATTTCATCTTTTTTAAAAAAAGATTCCCTCACAATGAAAAAAAATTCTTTTAGAAAAAAATAATATTCAATCGAATACATCTGATACACCAAAAACCTATTCTTACCAGCTCTCGTTTGAAGATAGGATTCCTCTCATTTCGTAAGGAACATGCAAGGAACATGTGGTGTTTGTGTATTGCAAGGCGTAAGTAGCATAGCTTGTCTTGTCATAGGAGCTGATTCTATTTTTACCTTCCATTTTTTATACACTCTATTTTATGTTCATTGTTTTTTTTTTATGTTTCTCCCTTTGTCTTCGGTCAATACCATTTGATTTCATTTTATTTTATTTCATTTCTTGGCACGACATGGATCGATGAGCATGATGCACGGGCATTTCGTCTTTTTGGATTTTCACATTTTTTTAATTCATAATTTTTTTTCACACAAACATAACAAAACAATACCAGTAATTACCGCCTACTATCACAAAAGTCGGTACTCAACACCAAATATTTAAAATAATGAGAAAGGAGTACTTACCAAAAAAAAAAAATTGAGAAAGGAGAGGTTATACTTACGACCCATTTTTTTTTTTACAATCAATATTTTAACCGTTGATTTCTCTCAATCAATGGTTAAGATTTATTGTAAATTAATAATTAATTAATAAATTGTATTGGCGAAAATCTTAACGAAAATCTTAACCGTTGATTGACAAAAATCAACGGTTAAGATATTGGTTGTAAGAGGCTGTAAAGAAAAATAGGTTGTAAGTATAACTTCCCCTAATAAGAATTAATCAGAAAATTATTTGTTTCATAATTTTCACCTATGTAGCACCGACACTAACATGCGACACGTGACACGATACGACACGACACTCCGACACGTTAATTTTAAAAAATGTTAAATTTCGACACGTTAGGACACGTTTTGATATTAAATAATATTTTTAATTTATGTGGTGTATATTGTATTTAATATTCAATAATTTAATAAAATAATGAATCTAAACTTATAATATTCATAAATTTTGCAAAAAAACATAAGATATCTCAAATATTTATATTAAACTCAATAAAATAGTAATCGTAATCCAACGAATCTAATAGTTGGAACTAAAAACTCAATGCAATGTAACATTTAAACATTTTTTTGAATTTCTATAACGTGTGTTGGAGTGTCGGGGAGTGTCAGAATATCCGAAAGTGTCGGAGTGTCCGAGAGTATCAAGAAGTGTCAAACAAGATACATCAGAATTTTTGAAGTGTCGGTACTTAATAGATTTTCACCGTGACTACACAATGACACCATTACGATTAAATCACCTGCTCCAACATAAGTTATAGAGCAAGAAACTTTTTATTTATTTTTTATCCTTAAATGTTGCCATAAGTAAAATTATCTCAAATTATCTTTATATATTCTAAAAAAGAAATTCTACCCTTGGATTTGCACTAAAATGACAGGTCATAATCATATGTACCAGCGACAAAATTATTTCAGAAAACAGCTTTTAGAATTCGGCCGCACAATATTTTACAAAAGTACAATAATTTTCCAACATACATCCAATCATCATAAGCATAAGGTCATATAAAACCAAGTAAAATTATGCGTTTTATAATTCTAAATTTTTTTACACGATTTTCATACTGACATGGGTTCTACATATAATTTTTTTAACACATGAATCCCACATATTTTTTATCTCTATAACATGAGATTTCAATTCTCATTCAAGATGAGAATTATAAAACCTTAAAACTACAAATCAGGGGCGGCATAATAGAAATTATTTTAACCATTTTAAAATCTTGAAATGGCATATAAATGAGGGTTTTATAAGAGTTATGTTGTAGGAAAAATGATTATGTAATTTTATAGAGATTTGTTTTACGTGCCATAATTTCTTTTTTTTTTCTTTTTTCTTTAAAAAATGTGGGTCCCACAAAATGTTATGTATGTAGGAAAATTTATTGTGTCATGTTAAATGACAAATGTAAACCCCTATAAATAATAAGAAAAATGTTTGTCAATTTAAATAACACAAAGTTATGTCATTTTTAATGAAACTACGTCGTTTTGGTAAGTTTTTACATTCTCTCTCCTCCATTTTCTTTTTATTTTTAATTTTATAAATTAGAAAAAATGACAAAAACACACTAAAATGACGTAATTTAATTAAAAATGACACAAAATTATGTCATTTAAAATGACAAATACTAAATCCATAAATAATTTCATGTGTCTTAAAACATTAAAAATCTCCAACATATAATACAAGGCGAGTGAAGCATGCATGCTAGGAAAAAAAAAAACATAAATTAATTTCCAAACTATAATTTCTATTTCCTTTTCCTGAAACAATTCAAATTCCCATTTCCTGAAACAATGCAAGGCGAGTTTAAAAATAATGCAACGAGGGCATGAACCGAAAAGGCTTCATGCATCAGGCAAGGTGATCCTTTATCCTGTACCTTATAAACGAGGCGGTGGTGAGGAAGTGGAAACCGATAGTACTAAGAAAAGGGGGACCTCCATTGTCCCTGCTATTTGCTAAGGCTTCCATCGAACAAGCCAAAATTATTTCGCGGGTTTTGGATTGTTTCTGTGGAGCGTCCGGTCAGAAGAAGATAAGCAGGGAGAAAACTATGTGTCTTTCTTACGCTTTTCTTTTTTTTATTATTTTTTATATGATATTAAACAAACATGAACTTGTAACGTCGTTAAGGAAATGTATAGTTGGCGTGGAAGTGTCAGAGTTATAGAGAAGACTCTGGAAAAGTTGGGACTGCTCTTGAGGTTGCACAATGAAGGACCACGGCGTCCCCTGCTACCAAATGAAAGTGACAATACACTTTACATTTAAAATATGGGTTTTATAAGAGTTATGTAGTAGGAAAAGTGATTGTGTAATGTTATAGAGATTCGTTTTGCATGTCAGAGTTTTTTTTTTGCTGCCGGCCCCACAAAATGTTGTGAGTGTAGGAAAATTTTTCTGGTCATGTTAAATGATAAATGATAAATCCTTAAAATATTAATGACAACTTGTAAGAATTATAATTTGTCCCCAATAAAATCTAAATAATATAAACAGTAACTCTATAGTCTCATACACCAAATGCCACATCAGGTTTTTTAATCACTTAAATTGCATTAATGAAAATTATTTAGTGTAAGAAATCACAAAATAGGATTACATGAAATTAGAATACTAAAACATTTAGAATGCATTTGGTAGAGGAATTTTTTTTTACCAGACAAATATAATTATTAGGAATATGGTGGGAAAGTGAGTTTGGTAGAAAAAAAAAAAAAAAAATATTGTTTAATAGGCTGAAATATTACCTAAAAACGGATTAAATTTTCTCGGTCTATATTTGATTAAAGGTCAAATATTGATGGGATAATTGGTTTAAATTATGAAATTAACCCTTTTAACTTTTAAATCTGAAATTAGAAACTAACCCTTGCCTAAAATATTCGTCCCTCTATCATCTTTCTCTCTGTCCAATGTTCATGTTCGCTGAAAACGTATAAGAAGTTTGAGATTTATGTGCTCTCAAAAGGTGAAGGTTGTTGTCGTCATACTGCCATCGATTTTTTTTTTTTCTTGTTGATATTGGATAGCAGAGAAAGTTTGCATCAGTAAGTTAATTTTAAAATGATGCTGAATACAATATAATGGCAACTTAAACCCAAGAAATTAAATATACCATTCAAATTTCCCAGAACTCTCTTCAGTGCTCCAACACATCCTTCACAAGACATACCAACTTTGAGAACAACAGTCTGCAATCATTATGCAAAAATTTCAGATTAAATGGGAGAAAAAGGGAAAATTATCATAAGAATAAATAACCATATTTCACCGGCAAGTATACCGATTCCACAAGTAATACAGTGATAAGAAAATTATCGTCTCCACAGGAATTGGGATCGAATATCAAATAATTGTCCTTTTGAGATGGGAGGAATTCAAATAGGTATGTGAAAATTATTGTTAATTTGAATAAAAATAAGAACTAAAAGTAAAGACTTATTTTTGGAATTTTTGTATTGAATAATAAAAATAAAAATGATAATTGATTTTGTAAAAATATGAGAAAGGCGTTGTAGCTAGAGTGCACTCACCAAATGATTCCCACTTCTTACTCTGGATTGATTTACAATACTCATTTATATAATTACTCAAATAAATTATTATCTAAAAATATTAATAGTTAACCCCAATTCCTTGCAATGTTTCTCATGGCTTTAAGCAATGAACTCAATAATTTAAGCATCTGCAATTAAATAGACATCTATTCCTAGCATGCATATAAATTGTTATCCTGCCCCTTTTAAGATCAAAACCCCAATATTCCTATCCAGGGTTCTAACCCTCAGACTATCATCAACTATTAGATTGACCAGTAATGCGCACAGGGTGGAGATAAAGATAATTATATAAACGAATAATCATAAACCAATCCGTTGTAACAAGGGTTCACATAAGGTTCGGGACCCTAACTACAATAAAAAGAACTAGTCAACCATTATCATGGCTAAAAATCAAATATTCAACATAAACTGATAAATCAAAGGGAAGAAGATGAAATGGATCTTTGCAAGACTCCCTCTCTGAGCACTACCGTCGGCTCTCTTCTGAATAGAATAGGATTGGATACCTAATTCTGTCACGGGCATCCTATTTATACGCCTCTTTCATTCTTCCAAAATTTCCCTTCGGATAACACGATATATTTTTCTCGCACAACGGCGCGGGTTGACGCCGTACTTCTGTCGAATTGCAAAACCGGACTCCAAAGCTCGCAAACCGGCGCGGGTTGGCGCCGGTGTGGCGCCAACTCGCGCCACTTTCCTGTAACAGCGTCCTTGAAATTGCAACATGGCACGGGTTGGCGCCGGTGTGGCACCAACTTGCACCACTTCTGGAAGACCGTCTAAAAGTTCGAACAACGGCGCGGGTCTGTGCCATGGTGACGCCAGTCCGCTCCAATTTACTGGAATTTATACCACGCGGTCTTGGAAGTTCGCAACCCGACACGGGTTGGCACCGGTGTGGCGCCAACTTGCGCCAACTCTCTGTATTTTGGTCCAAGGTTTACCGTGTAGAGTCGCGTCAGCAAACTTTTTACAATTTTGTAGTTTTCACTTCTTCTACCTATATAAACACAACCAATAGATGAGAAATATCATTGACATAGAAAGAATCAATATAATAGGCAAATATGTATTTAAATTGCTCTTATATGACTCAATTCGTATCAATTTTAACTTAGAAAACTACATCTGCGAAAGGCACATCACTTATCAAGACCAAAATTCATAAAAAAATCTAGATCTCATCTCAATTCATTACGAATCAATTTGGCCAACATTTCAAAGTTAGCTTTGTTATTTTATATCTCAAAAGTATATTTATCACATACAATGCAGGGCAATTAAGAAATTTCAACAAAATAATTAGTATATTATAAATTCCCCTCTGGGCAGAGTATACAATACACAATTATTTTGCATTATTTAAAATTTTATCTACATGTAAGTTTCAAAATTTGTTGCATGCAATAACCCCCTTTCTACAAGTAATTGCATATACTAATTTTTACTAATAAAGAATTCTCACAATTTATAAATAACATTTGAAATAATCATTCAAAAATAATATAAATAACTTATAAAATGTGTTTCCAAAATTTATATGGCATTCTATAAACTACAATTTATACCACAAAATCTCATGCCCAACATCAACAATTATTCACTTAGCTCACTGATTAAATTCAATTGAGAGAATACATAAAATCAATGATAAATTAAGGAGAGTAAGTTATGACATTATAATCACCATAATCTATAATAATTTTTTTATTGATTACTGTTTTAAAAAAGACGAACATAAATATTTATTTGTGTCAAAAATTAAGTATTTCAAGAACATTAAACAAGAAATTATCTACATACACTTACAAATTGACTCAAAGAAAAAATTAATAGAAAAAGTATAATCTTAAGGCAGAACAGGAATGCATCAGAATAAATTGCAGGACAATATAAATTTTCAATTAAAACAAGATATCATAATAAGGCCAACATAATAGTACATTTTCTTTTGGGTAGAATGCACCAACCAAGATTGTCACCCAGGTCAGAACCTTGGATAAGTTAATCAATGAGCATAACAGGTTTTCATAACAAAACCAACATAATAGTACATTCCTCTTTGGCAAGAATACACAAACTAATGTCAAAATCTCAGATGAATTAATCAATGAACACAACATTTGAGTTTGAAACTCCATCCCCTTTGGGCAGATGGATTCCTGGAACAGTGAGCCTACAATTGCTTTATGTTGGCAATTCGGCAAGTGTACCGATCGCACAAGTAATAAAGTAGTAAGTAAGATCGTCTCCACAGAGATTGTAAAACAATTACTACGATAACCAGTCCTCTTAAGTTAGATGAATCGATTGTTGTTTAACAAATATTGTAACTTAAATTAATTGAAAAGTAAAAGACTTGTTTTTAGATTTTTTTGTGAGAAAGAATAAAATAAGAATGTGAATGAATATTTTTGTAAAAGATGTGAGAAAATATTGTAGCCAGGGTACATTCACCAAATGATCCCAATTTTACTTTGGATTGATTCACAATATTTATCGAAATTAATAACTCAGACAAATTATCATCTTTAGAATAATTAGTTAAATCTCAATCCCTTGGTGATCTAACCCTTTAATTCAATTGGAACCCTAATCCCTTAGTAATCCCGCATGAAATTAAGCATTACGCAGATAAATCCAACGACTGCGATTTATACAAGTCTATTCCTAAAACATGCATAAATCGCCATCTTTGTCTCCTTTTAGAATCAGAATTCCAACATTCCTATTGTAAACCCTAATCCCCAGAATATCATCCCCTATTAGGTTGATCAGATCTAACAGAAATAATATCAATACGCACAAGATAAAGATGAAGTATATTAAAATCAACAAATAAAGTGATTCAATCCTTCGTACCAATTGTTCACAAAGGGATCATGACCCTGACTACAGAAAATAGATCTAGCCAATCAACATCATGATCGCTGATCTGAGATTCAACATAAAATTAAAATAACAGAGAAAGAAAAATACAAGAACTGGACGACGAACACGAAGAACGACTTCCTCTCCTCTCCAAGCCGGATCTGCTTTAGGTATTTCTGTATATCACTCCACAAGGTTGAGTCTCTTATTTATAAGAGACTTTGACCTAATTCTTCAAATTCAAATCTTCAATCTTTCGCGCCTCCCACGCTGACAGCGCCATTCCCGCGCTGTGGGCGTGGGAGCCTCTGCCAATTTTTGTTCCCCCGTGTTGCAAGCGCGGGCCTCACGCTCTCAGCGCGGGGTTTCTGTCCAATTTATGCTTCTCACGCTGTGAGTGCCATTCCCACACTGGCAGCGTGGGCTTTTAGTTTTTCTTTGTCCTTTTTGACTTCATTTTATGCATTTTCCTGTGAAATCAATACAAAATCAGTATAACACCTGATATTCAGATATTGGACAATTTTAACAGTTATTCTGCCTTTCTTGCATCAGATTGAGTCACATTCTTCTTCTTTTTGTCTTATAATTCCTTATATGCTGATCGCATATCACTTTATATACAACCTCAAAGAAAAGTTGCTCAATAAGCATACACTGGCTTTAGAAATTTGTCCTCTTTGGGCAGACAGATCGCCTAAACCTATACATCTCCATTAACTTCATCCCAAACAAATTCACAAGTTCCTAGTTATAACATGCACAATCATTCCTTTTGGGCAGAAAATTGCATGAAATAACCATAAGAATTACTCAAATTTACAAAAAAAAAAAATTCACAAACCAATATAAGCAATCGCACTTTGGTGGTAATTTACACATAGTTATTCATGAAAACTCTTGCAAGTGAATTAATTTTCTCTTGCCCATTATCATGATATATTACATAAGAAATTGTAACACCCTTACTAATCATGAATTCAAAATAATAGCATTCTCAAACAAGTTTTTCACTTAACCAATTAATTCAATTCAAGCGGAAGCATACACTTCAATAAAAAAAATATTAGAGCAACCATTACTGACATGTATCAAAACACAAAACAATGAGCATTATTCTTGAATGCAAATATTATAAATTAATTTTTTAATATATTTTTCTTTAAAATGTGTAGCCATCAAAATTTCAAATCAAATATTGATAATAACAAAATCTGTCTAAATATAAACATATAAATTTCATATGCATTATTCAATAAATTTGTAACTAGTTTGACCTTTGATGTATATATCTACCTAACTAACTCAGCTCCCAATATAAATAAAAAGTATCCGATAAATACTTTTCTCATTCAACTTTATTTTCTTAAACATGTATTGAAAGTACAAATTACCATAATAATTAAAAGGGAGCAATAATAAATAATTCATAATAGTATTATATTTACAAGTTGCCCACAAATATAATATTATGACATGCTTTCTTTTATTTTTATTTTATTTGACTTATATGTAAATAGCTATATAGTTAGAATCTACAAAACAAATTTTATAAAACGACAATGTACTAGTACTACATGAATGTTATTATTATTATTATTATTATTATTAATTATTAGAATTAACATGCCGTTGCCACTTTAATTGCTTTCTTTATTGGTCCCAACTTTACTTGCTTTCTTTATTGGTCCCAACTTTACTTGCTTTCTTTATTATTTCTCTCTCTCTCTGCACCTCTTTTTTTAAATGATTAATAATTTTACCTTCCAAAATAAAAGGGAACAAGAACACAGTCGACTGGAAATATTGTCCAAGAAAATAGCTAAACCACATCTAAAACTTCTTGAAAAATAAAACACGATAAAAAAAACGCAGATGTTGATAGAAATCATGGATTTCAAACATCACAATCATCAAAAAAATAATATGATGCAACAAATCTGTAATCGGCTTAAAAGAACAATTCAACTTTTATCATTAGAAAATCACGCTTAACAAAAAAACTTTATAAAATTTGGGTTTTAATTTATTAAAAAAAACGTTTGATTTAAAAGTCGTATATTCAAGATCAGAGGCAGATAGCTAAAACAATCCCAAAAATCTAATCATGTCTAATAACAAAAAATCGAGTTTTAAATCATATAATTAGGCTCTGATATTAAATAGAGTAAATATCCAAATTGATCCCGACAATAGACTCGGTACCCATTTTAGTCCCTAATACAAAAATAAATTATCTAGAAAGTCCCCAACAAACACAAATAGGTCTCACGTTAATCCTTCTGTTAATCCAAAACATACGGCATCATTGACGGAGTTGATGTGTAACGTTAATGGGAAAGGTCACTGCCACGTTGTAGGGGAAACGATGTCGTCTGAAAAAACTTGTTTCCATGTTGTTGTTCAGTTCTCCTTCCTCTCAATTGAAGAAACAAATTGGACGTTCAGTTCTCCTTCCCTCTCAATTTCATCAAAGGAACGTCGTTGTATGCTTTAGGGTTCTTCTTAAACCAGAAAGAAAGGGATTGAATCAAAGATTGAACGTTTAGAGTTTGGGGATTACTGATTTAGGGTTTATCTTCATTTTGTGCGTTATTTGAAACTTGGTGTTTAAGAGATGGATATTTCTTCTTGGAGGGGGAGCTCAAGCCCTTGTAGTTCATTTCGGTCCAGAAGTGAAAAAAGGAGAGTTGTTTCATTGTTCAAATGTGGGAGGCACATTGTTGTTTACATCTCCAAGACCATTAGAAACCCAAATAGAGCATTTGTTGGGTGCCCCAATTTCAAGGTGAGGTATTTTTGTTGCATACGTTCTTTGTCTAATTTGAATGTTATTAAAAATTTGGTTTAATTTGGTGTTAGGAAAAGAAGCCACACTGCAACTTTTTTACATTGGTGGATGATGCTACATCTGATACCATGTAGCTGAAATAGAATTCAAGTTGAACTTTGTGGACATGAAGCTCAATAATGAACTGTAGCTGGAGGTGAATGACCACAAAAAGAAGATTAATGAGCACAATATAAAGATTGATGAACTATCAGTGAAGATGCAGGCAGAGTTTGAAAGGGCGGAGAAGGAAATTAAGCATGTGCGTAGGTGTGCTAGGGTGTTTGCTGGATCCATTATTGTTGTGTTTGTAATATGTATATATCTTGCAAGTAGGGTGGAGTGAAATGAAAAATTGTGGTTCTGTTGAGATTTGCTGGTGTATATACCATTACATGTTGTAATAATTTTGGAATGTAAGGATGTAATGGAAGGGCCAGTGTTGAAATATAATGAATTGTTGTTCGTACAATGTATATACCTTGGCTTATTTATTTGAAGTTATGTTAAGAGGCATACAAAGTGTTGTATAAACTTGATGCAGATAAAAAAAATTGGAAACAATGTATGAACACTAAAGTAAGAATGTGATGGTGTGAATTATGCAGAAGTTAATTGCGTTAGTCATGACTGATATCAGCATGAATAAGGGGAAATGACATTGTTGGTATGTTATAGCAAATGTACATTCTTGTTAACAGAACTTTAGCAGGGACTGAAAAGGGCCCCTGGTAAAATTATAAGGGACCATAATGGACCTATGAGTTAGAAAATAAGGACTAAAAAGTCCTCGATAGAAAATGTTGAGGGCTGATGGCTTACTAATGCAATGAAGCTACACATGACCCGTAAAATGACATAGTAAACAGAACAAAAATACCATTGTTGACATAAACCAGAAAGTGTATCAGCAGACAGATGGTGTGGACCAAAATTTAAAAATTGCAGCTTTGAATACATTAATTACAGCAAAGACAGATAGAAAGCAAACATTTTGCATTCATTTCATCACATTCTAGCTACAATTACTAACCATGGCCAACATGCCACAGTGATACAAAAAAATCCCACTAACATATTTTCATGAAGGCCACTACATATGTGTACCAAAAAAGCATAATGCTCATACTAACTATGGTCATAACAAGAGGCATACAAAAAATGACCTAATGACATATTTCAACAGGGCCAATACTGAAGTATTTCCAAAAAATACCCTAATTAAAATTCCAATCAATTCCCATTTCAGAGGCATCCAAAAAATGACCTAATGTATTACACAATATTCCAATCAATTTTGTGGGGATGGTCTTGGTGGCTTGAACCATGGTGTAGACATGAAGCTCGTGAATCTGGCCCTGGTGCCATTACTTGCTGCAGTTATTGTCTCATTGGTCACCCAACAAAAATACATCACCTTGAAATTGGGGCACCCAAAAAATGCTCTATTTGGATTTCTAATGGTCTTGGAGGTGTAAACAACACTGTGCCTCCCACATTTACACAATGGACCAGCTCTCATTCTTTCACTTCTGGACCGAAAATATCTACAAGGGCTTGAGCTCCCCTTCCCATGAGAAATATTCATCTCCTGAACACCAAGTTTCAAATAATGCATAAAATGAAGGATAAACCCTAAATCAGTAATCCTCAAACCCTAAACGTTCAATCTTCGATTAAATCCCCTTCTTTCTGGTTTAAGAAGAACCCTAAAGCATATGACGACGTTCCTTTGATGAAATTGAGAGGGAAGGAGAACTGAACGTCCAATTTGTTTCTTCAATTGAGAGGGAGGGAGAACTGAACAGCAACGTGGAAGCAAGTTTCTTCATACGACGTTGTTTCCCCTCCAACGTGGCAGTGACCTTTCCCATTAACGTTACACATTAGCCCCGTCAATGACGCCGTGTGTTTTGGATTAACAGAAGGACTAACGTGAGACCTAGTTGTGTTTGTTGGGGACTTTCCAGCTAATTTATTTTTGTTATGGACTAAAATGGGTACCGAGTTTATTGTCAGGGACCAATTTGGGTATTTACTATATTAAATATAAGAAATTATAAAATTGGATTTTATGTAATTAAAACACGAAAAGGTTAATCCATATTTGTTAAAATATGATTTTTGATTCCTATCTTGCTTCTTGCTTACTCCAATATTCTTATAAAGTTTGAAAAATCAGGATCTTGCTCTACAGTTCACAACACTCCCAAATCATAGCGGTTGATGGAACAATTTGTGGAACACTGTTTTTTGTATGTACCGTGAATGTAGAGGAGACATAGCCAAACTTTTTAATCCTAATCCGCTTTTCATCATAGGCCTATGAATTAAGACTGCATTATTGTTCATACTAATCAATGTTATTAGTATTCAAACCTAAATCAAAAGATCACTTGACTTTAACATGACTTAGTCCATTTTTATTAAAATAATAAAAATTACAATTAATTTAAGTCCATAATAATTATGAAAAATTCTAAACATTTAAAAATGTGAGCTTTCAAAATCAAGGAGAGAGGTTCAATAATATAGGATTTTATATTGGGATTTGATTTTCTCATGTTGCATGAGAATTCAATTCTCATGTTGTGACTCAACTAGTGGTGGGCCTCACATTTATTAAAAAGAGAAAAATAAAAGAAAAATTTTGCACACAAATCAAAAGATCACAACATGAGAATTCAATGCAATATGAGAAAATATTTTCCTTTTATATTTATATTTGCCATGTTACTTACTTAATAGGAGTAGGTCTGTGATTGCAGGCTAATAAAGGACCCACCAATTAGAAGCTTCACATGATGAGGTCAAAAGCGTGTACCAACAGAGGCACGCCTTAGGTCGATTAGGACCAAAAAGGGAGGACATATGTAGTTCTTATGGCATTGACTTTTTCTCGTTGGGATCGCGTTTGTTGGTATTGATATTTATGAAAGAAAAACAAGTAGATGTGCGTGAGTTGTCGTGGTGCCCACAAAAATTAATTCCCCTCTCAGGCTCTCATTCAAATGATGAGTAGGAAAAGAAAATAAATTCTTATGGATTTTATATATTTTCATTTATCATATAAATATTTTAAGTAAATAAATTTTATTAGATAAAAAATAATAATATAATTTAAAATTTATTTACAAATATATATATATATGTATAATATTATAGAAATTTATTTTACATGTCATAGTTTTTTTTTTCTATTTCAAAAGGTGTGTGCCCCACAAAAGATTGTGTGTGTAGGAAACTTTTTATAGTTACGTTAAATGATAAATGCAAATATCATGTTTTTTTTTTATAATCTATAACTTTTCCTGCAACATTATATATATATATATATATATATGGGATTTGACTTTTTCATGTTGCATGAGAACTCGTGTTATGATTCAACTAGTGGTGGGCCCCACATTTAGTAAAAAAAGAAAAGAAAAGAAAAGTTTTACACTTAAATCAAAGAATCACAACATAAAAATTAAATTCTCATGCAACATCAGAAAATATTTTTCATATATATATATATATATATATAAAGAGAATTCAAACCTATCATATCTTGAAAAGTAAGTGTCAACCGGAGATAATTTTTTTAAGTGTCAACCGGAGATAATTTATTTGCAAACAGCATGAGATTAATAGAATCCACATATAGAATATTAAAAAATGCTTTATGATCGCGCAAATTTTCCACCGCGTCACCGACCTACATCACCGACCTTTCCCGTTTTCCAATTTGCTTTCCTCCAATTTTGTGGCATCTTTTGTTGGTTCTTTCCCATGGAATACAATTTTTTCCATTAGTCCAGTCTGGCCTGTTTCTCCGTGTTACTGTCAGAACTGTAACATCTTACCGGGATAATTCTTTGGTCAAACTAATGACCCAGAAAAATGCAAAAAGTCACCCACATGATTTTAACGTTTTAAGACACATAAGGGATGCGCGTTTTTTTGTCTCAGAATGATGAGACACGCTAGAAATGGCACCAAGCAAGTGTAACGTGAGCAGCTTTTCAATTTAATAAAAGACATGATGCACCTAAAATTATGCAGATCAAAAGCATTCATTAACAATTTTTTCCAAATATAAACTAATTAAATGAAATAATAAGTCGATTTCAGTTATATATTTTTTCCATATATATATATATTGCCCAAATTATGCTGTATACATTTATAATTATTTAATCTTTAAATTTATCTTGGTGTAATGAGATTGTCTTTTTCATTTTATTTTTAAAAAATTTCCCTATTTAATCATATATATTTTTATTTCCAATTTGAAGACGTTAACCTTAATTTATATTTTCTAATTTTATTTCATATTTAAAGTATCACTACTTTATTTTGAGCTGCAGGAAAGTGATAATGACATGATAGTATTATCTCATTACAATTAAAGACGTCCACTTTATTGTCTCACTTCAATAAATTGGTTAATGAATATAAGAGGTTACAGTACTTTTGGGGTTCGTACGAGACACGTTATACTATGTGCAGAATATCTTTTGCTATTGTTAAAAAATAATAATAATAATAATAATCTTTGCTAAATTAAAAATCTGCTGACATTTTCTTCCCTTCTTTCAAATATAATAAATGCGGCAGTAGTTGCCACGCGTCTCTGCTGATTTAAACACAATATTATGTGCGCGTCTTAACGCGTTAAAATCAGATTCGTGAATTATGAGTAATTAGTTTGGTTCACCAATATACGTGTAGACACCTGATGTGCGTCTTCCTACTGATAATATATTTGACTAAAAGTCTAAATAGGTGAAATATTTCAAAAAACATATTGATACGGTCAAGGCCTTATATTGGGCATGCTTTTTGTGTGGTGATTTATATATGATGTTCCTTGCAGTTGACTACATAACATTAAGTATTTATATTATTTTACTATCATTTTCTTTGTTTTGGAGGCTCTACTATTGAATAGATGCAATATTGAATGCCAAGTTTGTAGCGGAACTATTTGAATTTACCTGCATAAATGTTATGATATTCATTTTTTGTTGAGTTAATAGCTAATGAGGGAAACCTTCAAAAAAAAAAAAAAAAAAAGAAGCTAATGAGGGAAAGTTATATACTTATTAATTTTTTTTCTTACTGTCTCTTACCATCCATTCTATTATCATTGAATAAAAATTAAATCAACCGTTACAAAATAACTTTAAGAGTCATTGATTTGATTTTAATCTAATTATAACAAAGTGATGGTAAGAGGTGGTATGAAAAAAAAAAATTGATTAATATAACCTATCTCATAGCTAATCAATTTACTGTTATATTTCCTATGAATTATTATTTTATATATGATACCTATATGCAAGTTTATGAATATGTCTCTTTTAATTTTGTAATTCAAATAAAAAGGGATGGCAGAGTTAGCAGAATGTGTCTCAAGAATCGGTCCTAGATTAAATCCCCAGGTTTTTAAGATTAAAACCAAAATGTTTACACTTAATAATGTTAACCTTTATAACCAAAAATATTTTATTGGTACGGTTTACCATAAAATGACTTTTTATGGTTAACCATTACAGTCAACAATGTTAACCATTATAACCAAAAATATTTTATCACTATGCACAATGAACATGTGAGGTAACAAGATTAAAGTTAGCCCTTTTCATAACATAGGGCGATAGAAGTGTTGCTATATAATGTTAACCATGGAACAAGGCTAACGATTAAACATGCCATTTCAAAGGTAACCATTCTTGTATCAAGGTTAACCATTATGACTAATAAGAAATAACCCTGGACTATAATGCATAGAGAATATGAAAATGAATCTCTTAACAACTGAGTTTGTTTTTCAAAAAAGTATTTTTTTTTCTTTCATATATGATTAAAGAAGACACTTTAAACAACAAAATTGAAAGTTGGATTTTTTTTAAAAGAAGGTAATTTTATGTGGATAAAGAACCAAGCCAAGAAACACATGTGAATCGAGTTGTGGACTTCATATAACAATTAGACATGAAGAATAGCTAATGTTTAGATCAGTGAAAGATGCAACAATAGAAGCACTAGAACATTATACAAAAGTGACAACAAAATGTACTGTTAATCTTGGAATTTTTCATTAATGGAAGTTATGAAAATACAGAAAGGTACTACAAGAATATATAGACAAGAAGAAAAAGAAGCTGAAAAATACATGTGATGAATATAGCGTCCCTAACAAATTATCTAACTAATCAGAACCTGGATAACTCAATTAGTTCTAGGGCTCTATGCTTTCTGACATGGTACGTTCTTCTTCTGAAGTGGCATTGTTTAACTATTTAGAATGGAGAGAGTATGGTAATACCCCCATCACAAGTTGGACTATGGATGTTAACTAGTCCTAACTTGGAGACATCATCTAAAATATAGTGGCAAGGAACTATTTGGTAAAAACATTCGCGAATTGACTAGAGAAGGCAATTAGCAGAAGGTGAATCAGACCTGTATTAACTTTCTCACGAACAACATAACAATTAAGTTCCACATGCTTACTATGCTCGTGAAAAATGGGGTTACGTGCGAGATAGATTGCAAAAGCGCTACCGTAGTAGATAAAGGCGAGCTGAGTTTGAGGAAAGTGAAGGTCCTTAAGCAAGTAAGACATTCACTACTACTCACACGATAGGCTAGCCAACGTCCTATATTCGGCTTCACAAGAGTATCAAGAAACAGTTACTTGCTTCTTTGATTTTCATGAGATAAGTGATGAGCCAAGGAAGACACAATGACATGTGATGGAGCGTCGAGTATCTGGGAAATAAGCATATTCTGAGTCTGAGTAACCCGAAAGCTTCAACAAATTGGTAGATGAGAAAAATAACCCAGTTCTTGGAGACCATTTTATGTATCTCAAAACATGAAGTGCAGCATCATGATGAACATCAGTGGGAGCTGAGACAAATTGGCTCAGCTGCTAAACTGAAAAAAGATATGTTGCGTCTTGTAGTGGTTTGTTACAAAAGTCTGACAACAAGTCTTAGATTGTTGGAAGCATATGTTAAAGGTTCACCCACAGAACGACCATGCTTGGAAACCTCCATGGGCGTTGAAGCTGGCTTGACAGCGAGTAGACCACTATTAGATAAAAGTTCCAAAGCGTTCTTACACTGATTGAGGATGATGCCCCTCTTTGACCGAGAAATCTCGAAACCAAGAAATAAATGGAGAGACCCAGAATCTTTGATGCGAAAGCTTTGATTAAGAAAAGTTTTAACACATTGGATTTTGCTCATGTTATCACCTGTTAGGACAATGTCATCAATATAGATGAGAAGAGTAGTGAAATGTGAGTCATGCTTGATTGTAAATAAAGAGTGACCAGTAGAAGATTGGGTATATCCCAAAGACTTAAGTGTTGAAATGAGTTTGTGATGCAATTGTCATCTATCTTAGTTGAGGCCGTATAGTGACTTGAGCAATTTGTAGACGTGGTTAGGCTGGGCATTGATAACACTAGGAGGGAGATTCATGTAGACTTCTTCATTTAGATCTCCATGGAGAAAGGCATTGTTGATGTCTAACTGCTCAAGAAACCAATTATTTGCAGCTACAAGAGCCAGGATAGTTTGAATAGTGGTTAAATTTGCCACTGAAGAGAATGTATTGAAGTAATCTACTTGGGTATATCCCTTTCCAATGAGCCTTCCTCTATGTCTTTTAATAGATCCATTAGCATTGTATTTGGTTTTGTAAATCCACTTGCATCCATTGGGTATCTTCCTGTGTGGTAAATCGATCTGTTGCCATGTGTTGTTCAAAGCCAAAACTGCTAGCTTAACACTCATTGCTTCCTGCCAACGACTTTATTTAACACTTGAGCATATGTTTTTGGGTATACCTGCATAGAAACAAAAATTCTAAAATTTGGGTGAGCATGAATCATAGGTAAGGACATTGTGTAGTGGATATTGAGGAAAATTTGCACTAGTTTAAGTTGAGTTACAATGGAAGTCTCGAAGGTAGGTAGGAGGATTTTTAGGTCTGGAAGATTGATGTGGCAAAGAATGAGACATATTATTTGACATGATAGAAGGATAAGAGGAATTAGAAGGACAATGTTAGGTGTACCTACTCGTGTTTGGTTTGGTTCATTGAAGGTAACAAGTGTAGGACGCGTAAGTGTATTTACTAGTGTTTGGTTTGGTTCATCGAAGATAATGGGTTTAGGATGAGGAAAAATGGAGAATTGAGTCAATTTGATTAGAGGAGGAAGTATAATGAGAAAAAGGAAAGTTAGACTCAGAGAGGATGGTGTTTCGTGAGATGAAGATTTGTTTTGATGCAATGTCATATAGGATGTAACCCTTGGTTGTTTTGGAATGGCCAAGATAGACACACTTACGTTCTCTTAATGATATTTTGTTTCTTTGTGAGACTAAGGTGGATGCATAAGAGAGGCAACCGAAGACACGTAATTGAATGAGAATTGGTGGTTTCTTATACAGAATTTCGTAAGGAGACTTCTGACATAACAAGGGTGTAGGAAGACTATTAACGATTAAGACAACACGTGCAACAACATAGTTCCAAAGCAATCGTGGCAGGTGACTTAAATGCAAATGCATGGGTAACATTCATTATGTGCTAATGTTTTCGTTCCACCAAACCATGTTGTTGTGTAATCGTTACACGACTGGTTTGATGTATTATTCCCTTTTGTGCATAAATTTCAGACATCAAGAATTACTTCCCATTGTCTGAAAGAATACACTTCAAGTATGTAATGAACTGGTTGTAGATGAACGAAAAAAAATATTGCAAAATATTATGAGTCTCACTTTTATTAGTTATGAACTTAACCTAAGTAAAACGGGAAAAGTCATCAACGAGTGTCAAGAAGTGTCAACATCCATGGATGGAGGGAACCAAAAATGGTCCCCAAATGTTAGCATGTAAAGCTCGAATATCTTAGTTGTCTCAGAATTACTTGAAGAAAAGAGGAGTCTCTTGTGTTTGGCGAAGTGGCATATACACAAGGCTTTATATGTACATAAAAAAAGGGAAATTGTGTAGATACATGCTTTAACACATTTTCTGAAACATGTCCTAATTGAAGGTGCTATATCAAAGACTCATCTTTATTACATTGAAATGAAGTGCTAAAATTCATGCTTTGTAAAGTTGAGCTTGCTGTAGCATTCATAACGAATATACCATCAATTCTTTTAGCTATACCAATCATCCTCTATGTAAATTTCTGCTTGATCAAATAGCATGAGGCATCAAACATTAAAGAAAAATCTAAATCATCCAATAGCTTTGTCATATAGATTAGATTAACTTTGAATTCTGGCACAAACAACATGTTCTATAAAGTGAGGGAGGGAGTGATATTAACAATACCAGAATATAATGCAATAATAGAGGATCCATTTGGCAAATAAACAAGTAGAGGCTTAATCTTGTGAATTGATGAAAATATTAGACAAAGATGTGTAATGTGGTTTGTTGCTATGGTATCTAGGAAATTGATATATGTGAATGTTCGAAACTGATATATGTGAATGTAAGAAACTTCTGCAATTAACAAATGGATGAATTATATTACCTTCTTGTTCTTGAACGACATTGTTAGCAGTATGTTCTTGTTGTGAATTCTTGGATCGATAGACTTGAGGGAAACCATGCTTAAAATAGCATGTTTCAATGGTGTGATTGGTCTATTTATATTTAATGCAGTATTTGTTTCTTGCACTTTGACCTCTACCAGCATTGGAACGACCTTTCATTTTACATGAAGTGTTTTGGCCACGAAAACTATCAGATGAGCTTGCAAAATTCTTCATTTAATTCATATCACCATGAATTTCTGTTTGAAACTGTCTTTCCCCGTTAAATAACTAAGGAAATAGCTTTGTTGATGTTTGGAAGAGGATTCATTAACATAATCTGAGAGCAAACATGACCGAATTGTTCATTGATTCCTTTTAAGAATCTCATCACCTGATCTATCTCCTTGTATTCTCGCATTTGAACCAAAGTTCCATATGTACAAGCTGGTAGTGGCCTGAGATTATGCATCTCGTCCCACAACGTTTTCAAACTTATGAAATAATCTATAACATATTTATCTCCCTGGTACAACTGATATACATATTCCAACAGATCTGAGATTCAGAACATATCTGATTCGGAGAACCTATCTTTCAGATTGCTCCGGACTTCATAAGCTTTGTCGATCCAAAGAATGGATTGCACAATAAAATCGGCTATGGAATGATGCGGCCATGATAAGACCATCATGTTAAGGTAGCAGTCATTGCACGTGACCATGCATGGCAGTTCTTGCCGTTCAACATTGATGACACCATAATCAAAGATGGAAATTTGCTTGGATGCAGAAATTAAGCATCTGCAAGTTGACTTTGCTTAGCCACGTCTTCAAGAATGAGCTTCAAGAATGAAAGAGTTTTAAGAAAACAGGTTTGGCTGAAGGTGGATGGACCAAAGCTCTCAGATAAGCTCTGATAGCATCTTATGAATCTTGGAATTTTTTATTAATGGAAGTTATGAAAGACATAAAGGTATTATATGAATATATAGTCAAGAAGAAAAAGAATGAAAGCAGAGAAATACACGTAATGAATATAATAACCCTAACAACGTATCTAACTAATCAAAAACCAACTAACTGTATTAGTTTTAAGGCTCTACGCTTTCTAACGTGGTAAGTTCTTCTTTTGACGTTGCACTCTTTGGCATTTTAGAATGGAGAGAGTGTGGTAACAAAATGCAAACTGAGTAGGATATTTTGGAAGAAATAAATTCATTATTGGATTGGCAACGGTTGGCATATAAGGTTATGATCTTTTTCTTTAGGGGGTGCTCGATAGATGAGAAATCTTTTTGTACCCGAGAATCACGATTCCCAAGAATTTGCTGGGAAAGTAAATTTTTCAGGAATGTGACGAAAAAGTTATTTGGTAGGATAAAATATTCCAAGGAATCTTGGCTCAAGTTTTCTGATTCTATGTTTGGTTGATTGTCAATTATTGCTGGAAATATGGGGTGATTTTAATAAACTAACACTTGTGTTTGTTTGTCAATCTAAAGATTTATGATTTGCTCTTGGGGCTTCAGCCTTTTTTATCCTCCAATAGTTTTAATAGCACCTTTTTATTTGGACTTCTTGCTAAACATACACAAAGATGTTACCCACTTTCCATGGTATGTATGTATTGTGATAAACCCTTGGTTTACCATATTTGTAGGCTAATTTAAACAATAATTACATAGTGAATTGCATGGAATTAGGGTTTTACATTATAAAATCACTAAGATTGGATTTTTAGCTAACATGTTGTGATCTTGCTTATGTTAAAGGTATTTTTACATAAAATGATGCTTTGTGAAGCAAAGGAATGAAAGGAGATGCTTGAATACCAAAGAAATTAAGTTACAAGCAATTCACAGGCTAGTGAAGAGCGCTTTAGTGCTCAACAACGCGCTAATAAAGCAAAATAGCCAAAATCCACTGGAGGAGCGCATTTTAACGCGCTACAGACCGCCAAAATGCACTGGCAGCAACAAAAGTAGAGAGCTTTTTAGCGCCCTGATGAGTGTTAAAATGCTCTAAGGTAGACAGAATTATCCTGTTCAGCGCGTTTAAATATGGGGAGCGCTAAAACGCTCTATACGTCAAAGCTCAGGCCTAATTGTTATCAATATCCAATTTAATATATGGAGAAGATTTGAATGAAAAAAATGTATGTTTATTCTCTATAAATAAAGGGCCTTGTGACAAAGAGAAATGAGCTTATCAAGGATCGAAAGGTTGAAAGTTTGAAGAATCAAGAGGAGGAATCCTGTTGCGGAGCATTGGAGCACTGAAGAGTCAAGACAATATCACATCAATGGAGTCTTGGGGAATTATTTTCTTTCCAATTGTTTTTGAATTCAATATGCTAGGCTAAGTTTTTATGTAGTTAGGGGTAAATGGAACCCAATTGTATCTTGTGTTATGAATTAAATTGTCTCTAAATTCTTCTCTTTTTATATTTGAATGAATTTATATGTTTTTAATGTTTTCTATGAGTTTGCTTCTTATAGATTGATTTAGGGGAATTGTATGACAATAGAGGTGTTGGTGGATGAACTCTGATTTGATAAATTCATCATAACCTTGTGATCTAGGGATGGACATAGGGCAATTGTGCAATCTTTGAATTCTTGATCTTAATGCATGTTTTCTTGGGGAATAACCGGGGAACTAGGGTTCTTCTAAGATCACATAGATTTAGGGTAATAAGAAATTGACCCTAATTAATTTAGAAAGAATTATTTGGCATTATATTAAAAGCATATTTTTGACTATTTAATTCATTGCATAAAGAGGAAATTAGGGGAAGTCGAAACCCTAACTACGCTCGTTCTTGATCTTTAAACCAATCATCTTTTTAATTGTTTTTAATTCTGAATTTACATGTTATTGATTGTTTTTAGTTTAAATTCTCTTTATCTCAATCTTGGTTGTCCAACTAAGCCGCGTTTAGTGAACTAGTGTTTGAAACCAATCCTCGTGAGAATGATCTCGTACTCCAGTACACTTTATTACTTCACGACCGATGCACTTGTCAAGTCGCAACATATTCATGCCAACTTAAACTCTCATTCGGTAAGTTCTTGTGAAAATGGTGATGTTAAAACATAAATAAAGAAATAGAAGAAAGACAAAAATGGAGCAGGGGATCCTTGTTGGCTCAATGAATGATTAATAGCCAAAGATTTTAATGAAGGCAAGAAGTTGATTAATCAAAAGCAAATCAATAAGATCAAGCTGAATTGATAAGACATTAGAGTTGGCGACGGATTTGGACTCCCTTTGCCCTTGACGATAACATCTTTCTTCTTGGTTCCGTCCTTCACCCGCGTCTGGCGGCACGCGACAGCGATGGCAGCTTTTTTTTTGGAAGAGGAGAAGAACCTTCCTTTGAATACTATGCTTAGATGCAGCCCAAGCAACATGGTGCTGTGAATGCGACATTGAGAGAGAGATAATGAACAAAGAGAAAGAAAGAGGATTTTTGATTATAGAGTGAGAAGGTTGAAATGGTTGGTTAGTGGTTTTGTTCAAAGGTTTTCATTGATGAATTGAATGCGGACTTTGTATTTTGGCAAAAAGAGAAGAACTAAGAATGAAAGAAGAAGAATAGACAGGGTAAATTATGTCCAAAAGATGTGCAAAATATTCCCACCGGATGAAAATCCGAAAATACCACCTACCTGGTGATATTCTTCAATGGGATTTTGCTTTACAAAAATAAATCATGGGAATCTGATTTTTCTAGGAAATTTTTCACAATCCTTATATCAAATGTGGGTAAATAGGATTTTCAATGTTAGTTTCCTAAAAATCTAAAATTTATCTCTCTACAAAACACCCTTAAAGAACCTATGAAACTGAGCATGCTGGAATTCTCATAATAAAGCGGTGCTACTAATTAAATAAACAAGTGTGAGATGAGAATGGATTATTATGCTTTAGAATTCTAATGTTTGTTTATTAGAAAACTAAACTAACTGTAAGGCTTAGGGATGTGCATGGAGCGGTTCATAACCGATTTTGACAAAAACCGAACCACACTAGTTTTAAACGATTTTGTTTTAAAACTGAACCAGTTTTTTTTTTTTTTTTAAAAAAACCGGTTTTTAAAATGTCCAAACCGGTTCTAAAACCGGTGTATGGTTCATAACCAGTTTAGATTTAAAAATTGTTTTTGAATTGATTTTAATTCAATTTTTTTTTAAATCAAAATTAATTATGACCTATAAACTGCTTATAAGTTTAAAATTGATTTTATAATAAATTCAAAATTAATTTTCGATAAGTTGTGCTATTTGTTATTTTATTTTTGAGTCTTGTGAGGGAAAAAAACAAGTTTTAAGAATTGATGCATATATATTAACTTACACATCATCATCACTGAAGTAGAAGTAAGGGGAATCATTATCGGCAAATTAATAAAATTGAAGCATAGACAACCAATATGCCATCTCTTTCCGCCTAAGATAGTGGATATTTTGTAATTTGGGTATTTAATATATTTTATATTAAATACATTAAGTTATTTTGTTAATAATTTTTTTTTGGATATAGTCTTTTAATAAATAAATATTGAAATTTCAACCATTTGAAACCTGATATTTATTTAAATGGAAGAGTGTTTATCCTTTTAATTGACACAACTTATATCCTTTCACTCTCACAAAGAGGTGGGACCCACATCTTTATTTTTTTATCAACTCTCTCTCCTCCTTTATCTATCTCTTTCTCTCTCTTAAAATAACACAACCTTACATCCTTTGAAATTACACACACTTTACCCTTATTTAAATTATAATTCAATGAAATAATTTGATATTGAAATATGAAATTAATATATTTATAAATGAAAGATGCTCCTAATTACATGTTAATTTTAAACGATAAAAATACATTTTTCATGCTGTTAACAATGCCTTTCCATTCTATAGACCCCATCGCCTATTGAGTATAGTCATTTGATTTTATTTTATTTTTATAACCCGAAGGTATCCCCATTCAACCTTCTTTAGTCTCCTTACCCTCGGGGTACGGCCCTGTAGGCTAGCCCCTCATTGGAACAGCGGGTGCATTGAGCTTTCGCTACGAGAGAAAGGATGAGACTAATTCCCCAACCGAGAAGGAGACACTTTCCTCCTCTGGCCCCCAAAAATTTTCCAAGAATTTATTTGAGGCAGAGTTTGAACCCCTGACTCAAATAAACCATTGGAAGCTCAGTTGCCAACGGAGCTACCCTTTGGGGTTATACTACTCATTTGATTTTACCACATGATAATTGTGTATCTCTCTAATGTGTAATTATTTGGGCAAAACGAAGTCTTTAATACAAAATTAGATATTATTATTCAATCAATATAATTTGAAGCTATTATTAAAAATTATACAATTAATTATACATAAAAGATATTAAAAAAATTTATGAAAGAGATTTTTGAAAGTTTTGAAATAAATCATATGCAAATGGATTATTAAGCCTATTTACGTTAGCCTTCGAACATTCACTAAAGCAAAAGCATAGCAGTGTGGATTGGAAATTGGATAATCACAGATATCCGTTTGTAAAATAGGGGATAACCGAATTGTTTTACAATCAAGAAGCGGTTTTAGTTTAAAATTGGTTTAAAAAAAGAAATTGGATTTTTAAGTATGGATCAGTTTGTATCTGGTTCGGTTTGGATAATTTGGATATTTTGAACAACCTAACAAAGCTACATAAACCTTATATGGACAAGGAGGTGTAGGTAGAGGTCTTTACATGCTAGATGATGCCTTTTCTGATAACCAAGTCTAAGAATAACTTTTTTATTGATGAAAGTTATAGTAACAACTCTTTTCATCTCGCAATACATGTGGATACTGGTGTCATTGCTGTAGCCATGGAACTGCCTTCCCAAATTGAAATTGAAAAACCATGACAAATACAAACATTAGTTGAATTCCCAATTTTCCCGTAGCAACGACAATGATGCTGATACACTAGCTCCACATAATATTAAATAATTCGTTCCTTATAAATAGTGGTTGATATCATTCTTTTTGGACTCATCGTACAAGCGACACAAAGTAGCAAAAAAGACAAGTTAACAATGATAACAAAAATTAATTTTCCAACAAATTAAATTGATCAACGTAAAATCATGTTAATGAACAAAACATCAAAATGATAGAGAGAATTGGACAGCTTAATGGTACCAGAATAATGAGCAACCACTTTACCGTGTTTGGTAATTGGTATTATATTTATGAGTTTTATTAATCTCATGTTAAAGGAGATAAGTTATCTCATGTCATATAGACAAATTTGTGGACTCCACCATCTAAAAAATAAAAAAGAAAAGAAAAGAAAAAGGTGGTACAATTATCGAAGGGTGTGTATGAGAGAAAATTACCACATGTAACATAAAACTAGTATTTCCCTACATTTATGAAGGAAAGAAAAGTAGGTGTTGATTGGATTTCTTCGTGCCCACAAAAACTAATTCCTCCTTCGTTGGATAGACAAGGATGGAAAAATAATATTTTTTGTGAATTTTATACTAAATTTTATTTATCTATTAAAATAAATTGATTTTATTCTATATAAAGTGATTTAATATTTAGTATTTTTTTATTTTTCCAGAACATCTTCAGTGAAATAACAAAAGAAAAGAATAACATATTGCTTAACTTTTTTTGCTATTATTTTTTAACTTTTTAATCAATAAGAACAAAAAAAAAAAAAAATAACCTCGCTACTCTTGGTTGGAATTGGCATTGCCATTCCCATTATACTTACGAAGGAAAGGAAACGAAGAACGTCTGAACGTGCGATGCCGAGCCCACAAAAGTTAAACGAGGGTGAGCCAGAATTTTTTTTTTATGAATTATATATATTTTTCATAATTTATTTAAACTATATTATTTGAAATATATTTATTTTCTTAAATGATAAAATAACTTAATATCAATAAAGTCCATTTTTATTTTTGCAATAATTTAAAAAAGAATAATAATTCCTTAAAATTTAATATTTATATTTAGATTTTATTATTATTTATAATATATTAAGTAAGGTTTTAATATTTTTTATGACGTAATAGACAAAATTATTTTCTATACATATATAAAAATATATCGGATGCATGTAAAAAAAAAGAAGAAAAAAAATGAATTCTATATATTTTATGGGGTTTGCATTTGTCATTTAACATGACACAACAAACTTTCCTACACACACAACATTTTGTAGGACCCACATTTTTAAAAGAAAAAAAAATGACGGCATGCAAAACGAATCTCTATAACATTACGCAATCACTTTTCTTACAACATAACTCTTATAAAACTCATTTTATATGGATAAAAATAATTTTATCTCTTATAATAACAGAAATATTAAAACCATTAAATGAAATTGAACTTGTTACACGGTTAGGGAAATATATGGTGACTCTTTGACGCAAAGGGTTTTTTGGAGGTTTTAATGCATCATTTGATGATGGTATTTACCAATGTGGATCATTCAGTGTTGTAAGGGATCTAGCAACACGAGTGTCGCGACCCTCTTTAATGTCACACACATAATTTTTCTTTCTTTTTTTACAATTGAGTGATGTCCCCACCCCAATCCAGCACTCATAGGATTGTATCAAGTGACACAATCTCATTAATCCTGTCACTTTAAAATTTCGGAAGACCATAATTTTTGACTCGGGTATCAAAATTATATATATTTTTATTTCATATAACTTTTTGAGAGATCTACGTAATGACATATCATTTGACATATTTTATCTTCATAAACAGTTCAAATTTGCAATAATAGTTTCACATTTTTATAAATTTGAACTATGTTTGTGAGAGATAAAATATGTCAAATGAAGTGTCATTGCATAGATATCAAAAAATCATGTGAAATAAAATAAAATTCTTCTTATTTGCATATCCAAGTTAAAAGTTATGATTTTTTTAAAATTTTACAATATCAGAACTAATAAGATTGTGCCGAGTGGCAATAATGGAAATTTTTTAATATGTTTCAGAATCACCGTGATCTTTCCATTCAAAATTTGATACCTGTATTAAATTTTATTTTTTTTCTCTTCTCTCTCCTCAATTTTCTCTTTCTTTCTCTCACCTTAGTCTCACCTAATTTTTTGAACTCCTGGCCACATTAACTTCACTCACTCAATCTTACGAGTGCCGGAGGGATGGGGCGTCACTTAATTAATAAGAGAAAATGTGTAAGTGATGCATGGAAGAGTAGACACTCAATACCCCTATTGGTAAATATCGAAAATCAACTACCATATTAAAAAATTAAAAGGATAAAATTTCCAAATGGCTCAAAGAGCGAATGTATGGCTGGCGTGGAACTGTCAAGAGTTCTGGAGAGAAGACTCGTGTGAAGTGGGGGACTCCTCTTGTGGTTGCGGAATGAAGGAACATGGCGTCCCCTGCTCCCAAATGAAAGTGACAAGGGAATGCATGGTTGGCGTGGAAGCATCAGAGTTCTGGAGAAGGAGAACATTTTCAGTAATACCGTTGATATGTGATACTTTAAAATGAGATTATAAATTATATATTCGGAAAATACAAATTTTTATTTTCTTATCTTCAAGAAATATATAAGTTAATGTGTTATATTTATGGGTATTATTAACGGAGATAAATTATCTCATGTCATAGAAAAAAATATATAGGTCCCACCACCTAAAAAAAGTTGCACAATTATCAAAAGATGTGTAGAAGAGAAAATTAATCTTATTTAACATAAAAATAGTTTTTTCCTATATTTATATTGGTAAATATATGTGATGGTACGTACATCAATTTTTCTTTTGCAGAAGGAAGGAGCATGACGTCCCCTGCTCTCAAATGAAAGTGATGAGGAAATGTTATTTGAGTAAAGCATCTTTTGGGTTTTTTAACAAAAAAAAATATGATAACTATTTCAGTCCCTCATAAAAGAAAATTAATTCCAAGATTCCTAACAAATGTAAAGTGAATTTATCTAGTTGAAATCGTGATGTCTCATAAATTTTTAAAAAAAAATCACATTAATCCCTTAAAAGAACTAAAATGGGTGCATTTTAAATTTCATAAGACCAGACAACTATTTTTTTGTAAGGGACTAAAGTGAGGATCATAATTTTCATTACGAACTCAAAAAAATACTTTACTCATATTTTTTTATTTTTTTTGTAATCAACTTTAGTCATTATTTCTATGTTCCATCCACATTGATGGTGGATATAGAATATAATTTGATATTTTAATTTAAATAATATTTTAATATATATAATATAATTAATACTTAATATCTATAATAGCTCATAATAAGTCATATAAATAAAATATTATTACTTCTTTATATCTCGAATATGAAAATTATATTGATAAATTTTTTTCACAAACTTAAAAATTATATTATATCTTACCAATAAAGACTTCACTCAAAAGTGTTTTATCGATAAAAAATATTTTTGTAAATATAACGATGCTTCATCTCAAATTAGCTCAACCTGCTAAGTTTCACCTTTTTTTGGAGGAAGAATCCCGTTACTTTTCTTTACTGTAATTAGGGAAAAAAAATATTTGTTTATTGGTTTGTTTATGCCTATCAACAATTATAAAAATAATTAAAATAATAATATTTTATTACTAAAATATTAAATTTATAGTAATTAATATGAAAGAAAATTTGCATTTGTGGCATAAATTTTTATCTGTCACAAAAAAAGGAAATAAAGTCCATTAATTACCATAATTTTTCTTATTATGAGTTTCTCTTTCTCCTTTTTTTTTTATATGTAATAAGTAAAAAATTTCTGCAATGCAAAAAGTATTTTGTAACATCGTCTACCATTCACATTAATTCTCAAGTGAAATTCTAATGCAGCGGATATAAAATAAGACATATGATAAAATATTTTTAAAATCTAATTATACAGAAGTCAAGTTCACTATTACATCATAAATACATCTGTTTAAAGTGAAAAGAAACATTTTTCTTTCTATTAATTTGTTCCACTGAACTTCTTAGAGTCTTCAAAGTCTTTAACTATAGTACTTTATCCTACTCCAAAGCTACACATACTCGCCCATTTACTCTGGAAAGGTTAGCACAAAAACAAACACGCGTGAGATAAATCTCAGTAATATTGAGGTTTTCGAACTATAATAAATCCAGTCACTTTAGTGGAAAATATTATTCTCACAGAATAAAATTTATAATAAGAAAATAATATAATAAGCAACAAATATAAGCCCAGACCTTTGTGGGTTCTTCCTTCAGCTATACCAAACCTTTGTGGGTTCTACCCAAACATTGTAGGTCCTAGATACAAACATATATAAGAACGTATAATCTTTAACTGAAATGACTAATGCTCAATTATGGAGCGCCCAAATTCTGTGGAATCTATATGTGAAAGGTTATGTACGATGGAGCTCAAGCCATTATAAGCCCTTACCTTATAACCATTAGAATCATTCAATAAAATATTATATATTATGTTACTGTCAGTTTGGTATCCAAGAAATCTTTTAGTTCTATAATCTTGTTACTTATCATTCTAATAATCAATATTAATAATTTCATCAAATTCACAAAATTTAATATAGAAAGTAAACCAAAATAGTCGAAAGAATCCATAAAATAATTTGGCAGAGTAATAACATCTTTATAACTTTTAAAGAAATGATTTTAAAATACCAACTTTAAACATAACTAGATAACAATAGAACCAACATATTTTTCTAAAATATCTAAAAATTAATTTTAAAATAAAAAAGAGCATGAGTTGTTTACTCCCAATATCACCTTTTTCTTTCTCTTTCTCTCTCTTTCTCTTTCTTTCCTTCTGTCTTGTTCTTCTTAAGTTTCTAAGGGGGAGGTTTGTATAGAATTTCAAAAAGGAATATAATCATTATTTTTATAAAAATTTAAAGAATATAACCATTACTTTTATAAAAATCTAAAAAATCTTAATCATTATCTTTATAAAATTCTAAGGAATCTAATCATTATTTTTAAAATATCTAAGATATTTTGTTAAATATCTAATATATTTTATATTTTATTTATTATTATTGTTTTGAAATATTACATATTTTCCCCTTAATGTGAGATAAGTCCAGTTTTATAAAAGAAAGTCTATAAGTTATTTTTTTAGTAATTTTTTTTAAGATCCAAATCAATTTTATTTTATTAAATATATTAGATTTATAAATTTGACAGTAGGCCACGCTCGATCTATTTAATTATATTCTTGATACAGAATATAAGATTAATTTATTAAAGTATTTTGTAAGTAACAATATAAAATTATTTTAAAAAATTTACACATAATATTTTTGATTTTTGATTTTTTTTATTAATTTAAATAATAATGTTCTATCTTAGAAAACCGCAATGATATACCGTATGGTATGCGTTTAGAAATACCTAATTATAGGTTTTCAGATTGATTTATAGCCAATACTCCAATGAATGCGTACAAGCAATAGACTTATAGCCAAGATGTGAGTATGTGCACAGTGTTGGTAGCAATAATAAATAAGTCAGAAGTGTGTACCTGGAGTCTTAAGCCTTGTATTTATAGGTGTTACTTTTTGGGCTATATAGATCTCCGAGTTATAGTAGGACTTGACTCCTTTTCTGTTCGGATAGATATTCTAACCTTAGTAGCTTTCTTATTTCACAGGATAATTGATTTATTATTTTTTAAGAGATTCTTGGATAAGTAATTAGGATTTGGAATATATTTAAAACAAATAATAATAATAATAATAATCAACTAAGTTTGAATTACTTAAAATACGTTTTTTCAATTTCATTATTTTTTAAAGGGTTTGCTTTTGCTGTAGTTATTGCATATAAATTATCTGTAGTACACCCAACACAACATCGTTTTGAATCATGATGTTTTTATAATTTTAATTTATTTCAGGATTATAATAATCTTTATATTTATAATTTTTTAAAATTTCAATACCAAAATGACCTTATTTTGTGAGTAATGTGTAGATAATTATCTACATTAACTGCAGAAATACTTTTTCCTTTATTAAATAATTAAAAAGAGGGTTACAATCAATAAACTCATATGGACAGAAGGTTCCAGAGTGAAGAGGCCTATATAAAGTTGGCCATTCGCTGACGAGAAAACAGGAATTAACAAAAAAAAAAAAAAAAGTTGATCAAGAGGAAGGTAGTAGAAGAATCCATAGTATTGTGTAGTTAAAATTTGGATTTAAAGCTGCAATTTTATGATTTTTTTAATCACAACAATTTTTTTAAAATTCAATTGTTAAAATTCTAAATACTTTTAGGTTTTTATAATTTTTTTATCTCAGGATTTTATGTTTTACTATTTTTTATTCTCCATTAAATTTTAGATAAAATCCTAATTTTAATTATTATAATCCTCTCTCGGTGTCGCAAACATTTGGTTCTGCTATTTAAATTCCCTTTGTTATCAAAAATAAAATAAAAAATAAAAAATTCCCTTATCCTCTCCTCACTCAATCAAGAATAAAACAATAAAAGCTTTCCCTGCGTTATTATTCTTCTTTGCGCTCTGCAATTCGTTCTCGTTTGGTTTCGACCTTCGCATTCCAAGCCGAGATAAACCAACTACTCAGCCTTATTATCAACACCTTTTCCAGCAAGGAAATTTTCCTTCGCCAACTCATCAGCAATGTCTCCGATGTGAAATATTTTTTTATTAATATTATTTTAATTTTATAAAAATATCAAAAATTTATATTTTTAACATTTAATCAAATCAAACATAATCAAAATCGCGTGTTGAAATAATTAATGGCTCTAGATGATTGCATGTCGGAGGTATGTCAGATGTGTCACTTTTTAACACACATTTTTACAGGATATTTTCAGACCGCGATAATAAGAGTTAGAATTCTTACACTCAATCTTGACCATTGATTCACTTGTATGCAATAGCTCACATTATTAAAAAAATTGAGCTCTTAGATATAAGTGGAATCAAAGAACAAGATTGAGATGTAACTTATACCAGTGTAAAATGATACTAACCCATATAAATTATATGTTTAAGAATATATAATTATAATATTAAAAAATAATTTCTGATGTGTTAATTTTGTATTTATGAAATATACATACCAATATTATATTTTCGTGGATTTGAGTTTGCAGAATGAAGGACCATGACGTCCGCTACTCCCAAATGAAAGTGACAAGGAAAGGTATGGTTGGGGTGGAAGTGTCACTGTCAGAGTTCTGAAGAAGACTCGTGAGAAGTTGGGACTCCTCTTGATGGAAATAATTTTTTGTATTCCAGTAACACAATGATTTGGTGCTCCCTATCATAATATTAATTTTTTTCTTCTTTTTACCCCTATTATTCTTTTTCTTTTCTAATTTTACCCTCTATTTATATTAAGAGACCACCCAAAAAATGGTGGTCCCGGTCCATGATAAATCCTCTCCCTCTTGAGGTTCCAGAATGAAAGGGGAAAATTTAATACGCTCTAGGTCCATCAATTATGTAGGGTTTTATAATTCTCATGTTGAAGGAGAATTGAAATCTTATGTTGTAAGATAAAAAACATGTGGGATCCATGTGTTAAAAAAAATTATATGTAGAACCCATGTTAGTACGAAAATTGAAGAGTGTGTAAGAAAATTGTAATTCTTATGTTAAATGAGAATTATAAAACCCAATTATTTAATGGTTTCTTTTTGTATAAATGGAAAATCTTCTTCTATTTTCATTCCTCTTTTTTTCTTTTTTTTTTCCTCCATCCCATTTTTTTTTCTATTTTAAGAAAGGACCACCATGATCCAAACTCATCAAATACCTTGGGCAATGATGGACCATTGCGTCCCCTGCTCTCAAGAGAAAGTGACAAGCAAATGAATGTGAACCGCACACGTATGATGTGCCAGTCACGTTACATTTAAAAAATTCATGACAACTTGTAAGAATTATAAATTGTCCCCATTAAAATCTAATTATTATAAACAGCAGTATCCACAAATTTTTTGTATTTATCCCTTTCATTATATATTAAATAGATGAGATCTAATTATTAATAAAAAAATAATATAAAAAATAATACGATCAAATCATATAAAATTTTAAGAGTGAAGTTTTTTTTGGATCCATAACAAAAAACATGATTTTCACATTCATCCCGTGTAAAAAAAAAGTTAATTTTTGATCCCTTTACAATTTCAGGTCTTCGAAAATATGGTCTCTTAGAAATTCAATGAAGATCTAATTTAGTTCATAAAAAGGACTAATATGATAATTTTTTTTTTGTAAAAAATGAAAGTGTGGATCATATTTTTTTATTAGGGATAAAAAAAAATTTATTCAAATTTTAATATAAGAAGATTCATTCCTAGTGGTACAGACGTATAATGATGTAGGACTTTATATCTTCCATGCTTGTTGTGTAGAACTAAGGACTTTGATTCTAAGTAGGGATGTGCATAGGTCAAATCGAACCGGATTTTTTGAAAAATCGAGCCGAATTGGTTTAAATGGTTCGGTTCAAAACTGGTTCGGTTCGGAAGTGGTTCGGTTCGAAATCGGTTCGGGTCGATCCTCTTATGAAAAGAAAAAAATTAAAAAATAAAGTTATAAAAATTATTTTGGTTTGATTTGAAAATGGTTCGGTTCAGTTCAGAAACGATTCGGTTCTTAAACTGGTTCTAAAAACCGGTTCGGTTCTTACATCGGTTCTAAAAACCGATTCGGTTCTTAAATCGGTTCTAAAAACCGGTTCAGTTCATGAACTAATTTTTAAAAATCGGTTATTTTATGGGACGGTTCGATTTGGTTCATGGTTCAACCCAATTTTTTGGTTATTTACACACCCCTGGTTGTAAGCTAACAAAGTATTTCCAATTTGAAGCTTCATATAACAAGGCTTGTTAGAGAATAATATAAATTACTAAAAAAATCATCACCCAATAGCATAAGCTTTTATGTTGAATTGGTAATTTATATGGTATCAGAGTTTCAGTGACCATAAGATCACAAGTTCGATCTTCATTATTCCCTATTTTCGAGTGAAATTAAAATAAGCATAAGGTAAAAACAAAAATATTGGACTTGTACAATATCCATACTCCAAGCCCAAAGGGCTTTTGTGTGAGAGGATTTGTTAGAGAATAATATAAACCATTAAAAAGACTCTCATCTAACACCTTAAGATTTTGGGTTAAAATATTAAAGCATATACCAACATAGAGGATATATATAGTCTTATACATTGACTTTTTATTATTTGTTGGTATAATATTTATGAAAGAAAAGCAATTAGATGTGTGTTAGTTATCGTGGTGCCCACACAAATTAATCCCCCTCTCATTCATATGATGAGTATGAATTTCTTTTTTATATAGATTTTATATTTTTTCTTTTATAATATAAATATTTAATTAAATAATTTTATTAGATAAAAGTGAATAAAAAAAATTATAATTAAAATTAATTTCTTTTTTCTTTTTTCTTTTCTATATGATATCAACCTGTAGACCCAAATAATTAGGAATAAATAATATGAAGAAGGAAAGCAATCTATGAGAAGGACACATATAATCAGGCATAACATTGCATCAAACCAGTAATTTAGAGCATATGCTCAGGAGAGTACTATGCTAAGCATGAATGGATTCCTCTTTTGAGAGCTTCAAACAACACTTCTTTAGTTTTTAAGGGGAATAGAATATAACTTGAGTACCCCTCACTACGATAAATAATACACTCGTCATTCAAGTGATTTGGGGGTATGATCACTCACTCATTAGTGTAATAACATTACTATAGGCTTGATCCTATTCTCAAGTTCCTAATGATGACGAACACAGGTAACATGTATAAATTGATCAAATTTTTTTTTTCAAGGTTGCAACGTGGCCTGGTATGGGGGTATGAATATTTAGGATGTGGCTTGAGGTTAAAAATTATGAGTCCAATGTAAGATCAATCAATTCTCATACAACCTTTCGCAACTTCTTCTCCACTATTTTCTTATTTTCCGAATTGCTGCCTTTTCAGAAACTTATAATAACAAATGCGTTTTTTTTTTCTTTTTTTGCGTGTGTGCTTTAAATTGAAATAACTAATAGCAGCTTTATTTTGTTTTTCTTCCTAACCTTACTCGTTTTTACCTTATGACCACTCAACATACTTATGAATAACTTTACCTTGAACTTTTAATGATCGGCATTCCGATCTCATTCACAGGTAGGATAGTTAGGGACATAGGTTGAGTAAAAGTGTGGGATAAGTAAACAAAATAAGTCTCAGCCTCAAAGGGGCTAGCAATGAAAAATCATTTTCAGTGGTATATTTAGGCAAGTGGTGTATAGAATAAAATGTCTTTATCCGCCCAATCTATGTATGCATGAAACAAGTTCTAAAGTACTATTACAGTGAGGTTTCTCAAGAAAAATCATGTTGTTTAGACTCAAACCTCACGTGTTGTGGAACCAAGCTAGAAAATTATTCCCTATTTTTCTAAATCAAAGTATCATTAAAAAATCCTCAAAAAGAAAATCACTCAAACAAGCAATCATATTCTCTTATACGAGGTTCAATGCTACATCGAGAAAGTAAAAAAAAATAGCTTATGAATTGTCATAGTGTCACTTGGGCTTCCTGAAGTTTATTCATGTCTATCAACCTATTAAGCTCATGCTAGAAAGAACATATAAAGACTAGTAGATCAATAAAAGAAAAAAGAAAAAAGAAAAATAAAAATCAAAGGATTGAGATATCTCCCCTGATTAAAAAATTCAGATTAGTGTCTCTCTCGTGGTGTCTATTCCTCAGCCAGAGAACACTACTCACCCCACAATTCCTAGATCTAGAACATTGTTGTCCTCAGCAATGAACTCTAAACCAGATGTAAAGTGAATCAATTATTCATACTTGGAAAACACAGATTAAAACAACAATAACATGATAATACCAATATCAATATCAGAGTGATTACATACCTTAATATAGTACCAAAATATAACTGAAATAAAATAAAATAAAATAAAGACTAACAAGAGGTGGTGGCTTAAGGTAGGTGCAGCGCTCATTCAGAAGTGAATTTTCTAGCGCTAGTAGCACGATAGAACAGTAACCACGGGGAAGGCTAGCGCTACTGGCTCGGTGAAACAGTGAGTAAGAGTGAGATTAGCGCCCAAGTGCGGCCAAACATAAACTTATTGTACTTTATAACGCTGCTAACCAGCGGTTGGCGCTATGGTGCTGCAAAACAGCGAGCAAGTTGATGTTGGCGTTATTAGCAGCATGGCAGCAATATTAACATTGTGGTCAACTTGAAAAGAAATGGATTGCTACATACAAACACATCATCTCTTACCAAAACTAGAATTAAAGACAAAACTAAGATAAAGCAAATTAAGAAATTGATAAGAAATGAATAAAAAAAACATTGGATTGCCTCCTAATCAACATTTGTTTTACGTCCCGGGCCTGATGTGACAACTTTTGATTATGGCGACGGGTAGCATGAGTCAAGTAATGACATTATCCCCTTGCTCAAAATTTGTTCCCAACCATGGTTTTAGTTATACACATGTGGATCAAGAGGAATGGCTTCAGAAACTCTAAACTTACTATTTACGTGTTTCCTTTTGCTCTTGAGTTTTTCCAGCTTAACCTTTGGATTGCGTTCCTCATATAGCTGATGGACTTCCTTTTTCTTTCCTTCCTCACTTTTCTTTTCACCAATGCAGCAAACTTGATCTTCATGTTTTCTAATCAATTTAACTAACTCTTCTTCTCGTTCATTTGAAACTTCAACTGAATCGATGGCTTTAAGTACCTTTGTCAGTAGATCATCATTGTGCAGCTCTGAGGAGTGAAAAACTTTTGCCAACTATTCTTCAATAGTGGAAGGGTTTGCTTCTTCAAGAATCTTCTCAAAAATAGCCTTATCTATCTCGTCAATCTGAAAAAAACATCCTTTGTCTTTAGGATGCTTCAAAGCCTCAAAATCATTCACCTTGAACTGACCACCTTTGCCCTAGCAGTTGCTAAAAGTGGTCTTCTTAAGATCAGAGGCATATCGATATCTTTCTCCATGTTAAGAACCATGAAGTTAGCTGGGAAGACAAAATCATTCACCTTTACCAAGAAATCTTTAAGAACTCTTTCTCTTGATGAATTTATCTACAAATTGGAGAAACATCAGTGTAGACTTTATCTCAATGATCCCCAAGTACTTTGTAGAAGAGAGGGACGTTAAGTTGATGTTTGCCCCCAAATCACATATGGCTCTTCTTGCTTGCGCATTATCGGTCATACATAAGATATTAAAGCTGCCAAGATATTTGATCTTTGGTGGCATTCCTTTTTTTATCATTGTACTACTCTCTTTCGTCAGATCCATAATTTCCATCTCCCTCAGCTTGTGCTTGTTTAATAGCATACCTTTCATGACCTTAGCATGGAGAGACATATTCTCCAAAACTTCAGAGAAAGGGATGTTAAATTGCATGTTTTTGAACATCTCTATGAACTTTGAATACTACTGCTTCTCTTTTTCTTGCTTTTTTCGAAGAGGGTACGGAGCTTTAGGATATGGAGAAACTTCCTTCGGTTAACTGATGCTCTTAAGAGGTTTCTTTGAAATACTCTTGTCATTTTTTATCTCTCCCCCAATATATATCGCATGATCATCATCTTTAGGAATCTCATCTTACTTACTGTTCTCCTCTTTCGGCTTTTCCTCTTTTATATTTTCCTCATCTACCTTGGTTGGTTTTCTTGAGGTTAGATTTCTTTTCCACTAGGAGTGGTGATGGCCTTGAAAAACTCCTTCGGGTTAACCAAAGTGTCACTAGGCATTGTCCACGAAAGTCTCTCATTCAAAACACCTTTGCCAGTTGTCCAATTTACATGTCGAGATTCCTGATGCCTCTTGATTCTTCATCGATGCTTCTTGAGTCTTGAAGTTCGACCTTGTCTCTTGGATAAAAGCGTTAGTGGTTGAGGCCATTGTCTCAAAAAGCTTTTCCAAGGTTAAAGATGAATTGGGCTACACAGGTTTTCGCAATTGTTGTGGTTGTCGATTGTATGAAAACGCCGCAATATTCTTCCACCTCATGTTGCCATTTCCTTGGTAGTTATTCATTTGTGGATTCCCCATGTAGTTGACTTCAGCAGGTTAAGCCAACATGCAGCTTGGAGTTGGGTGTCCCTCAACACATATATCACAGACCACCGGCTCTTCAGCATTGATAGTAGAAATCTTATTCTCAGCAACCAACTTTATAAGAGATTCAACCTGTTTCTGCATAATTGTTGGTTTCTTCTATTCTCTCCTCGTGCACATATGTTTGGATCCAATTAGCATGGAACACCATCGGTGATTATTCTAACTTATAGAAAGAGGACCGCCTGACGCATGTTTCAACTATATTTAACTTAGTGGCTAACATTTTTTTTGGAAGGCTATTATATTTGTCTTATTCATTTGTTGCAACAAATGAAACAAACTTTTACTCTTATCTATTTCTCTTACCAATAATCAAGAGCTTACAACCATCCACTTGAAGTATGCCCCTCTACAAAGTAGGTACATCATCATTTTCTTCAGTGGCAAAGTCTTCAATGAGTTGTAGAGACACACTTGGAGCCTTGGTGACTAGAGATCCATTAGCAGCCGCATTCAGAAATCTCCTATCGGTAGGGCAAATGCCATGGCAGAAGAACCTCACTTTGTCTCCCGCTTGAAGAGTATGTCGTGGACATGTTGTCAGCAAATCTTTGAATCTCCTCCATGTTGGTAGTTGTAAAAGTATAGAATCCAAAAAGAATTCAAGTATTGTTCACAGGGAGTGGGAAATTTAATTTCTTTTATTTATTCTTTTTCAGTTTTTTTGAAGGTGAATGTGATGACTTTCTTTAATGAAAAATATAATTTCTAAAATGTAAACTAAAACAAAAATAGTAAGAACACGTTCAAATGAGTAAGAATGAAGATTAAAACTCTAGAATTCCGATTTCAATGACTTCCCTTTAAAATTTGCATGTCTGCGTTTTAACTGCTGTAGCAACTATCTTAATGGTATCTGATTTTTGTAGAACTTAACTAAACTTTCCCAAATTCAATTCTAAAATTGATTCATATTAATCTCTTAATCTTGAATCAATCAGTTATGACTTATAATCAAGTTCCTTCCAAATTATTCCTAAACTTTGAATCTTGAATTAATGAAATTCATAAATTCAAATTTCCCAATACAAGTTCATGCAAGAATTGTTAAGTCCATTCCTATAGAACTTAAACCAAGAAAGTTTCACCAATCAAACATCAAGAACACGCACAACAGTTTGAATCAATTAATGGGTACTTGTGATCTTCATCAGAATTCTAGAAAAAGAAATTAGCAATGCATGTTGAAGATTATAGCAAAAATGAAACTAAACATAACAGAAACCATGTTTTTCATTCACAAAGATCAGAAATAGTAAAGATTTAAAGGTAACAGACCAATTTAGTTCTTCAAATTCAAGTTGCTAAAACGAAGAAAAGCTTAACCACAGTTCTACAAATCCAAAAGCATTCACGCGAAAATCCCTCTTCTTGAATCCTTTCAAGAATGAAGTCCTTCCTTGTGCATGTATCTCCAAGAACTTACAAAGAAAACTAGAGGGCTAAAAAAAGAAAATTGTCTGCAACAAAATTTTCTTTTCTTCTCAGTTCTATTACAAACGAAGACTTTTACTTAAACTAAATCTTCAAGTTGTCCATTAGATTAAATGAACATCCAACGATTCTCACATTGCCATATGAGCTTCTCTTTTTCTTTTAATCTGCCATGTGTCATTTTCTGCAAGTAAAATGTGGATATAATAAGTGAAAAGTTAAATTATCTTTTTCTACCTCTTTTACCAACTTGGGCTACTTCTTTAGGTTTGGCCCAATTTTACCTGCACTTTAACAGAATTCAGCCTAGAAAATATAGGAGAATTACCACTAAATTAAGTAGAATTTAAGACTAACACTCTATACAACGCCAAATGACTTGTCATCATTCTGAGAAAAGTGTTCAATCTCCCTTTTCTTTTGCATGAATTTAGAAAAAGTGAAGTATTTCTTGCTAAATTTAGCTACTAGATTGTCCCAAGAAGTGATGCTCCTTTTCTGTTCGTTCCTCAGCCATTCTTTTGCTCTTCTTTTCAACGAGAAGGGGAAGAGTAGGAGACAGATTGCTTTGATGCTAACCCCATTGTGCTTGTGAAGCTGGCACATATCCAGAAATACTGACACGTGTAGATTGGAATCATAGTCATCCTCTACGGAGAATTGATTGTTCTGGGACAATTGCAAGAAAGCAGGATGTATCTCAAAATTATTGGCTTGAATGAGTGGAAGGACAATTGTAGATAAAGCGGGAGAGTAGGATGGTTGAGAAATTGCTCCATGGTATCCACATGTGGGGTTGGTTTTTCAGCCATGGTCACTTGTTCCACTAGTTCAGATTTGGCTGCCTCTTATTGCCTTATTTCCCTTGCATGCTTCCTATTTCTTTTTGCGGATTTTTCTAGTCAATGGTACCTCACATAAACCAAAAAATAGATTAATTAAGTAAAACAAAAATTGAATAAAAATAACAAAAACAAAATTAAATGACAGGAATTAAAAGTCCAATCTAAAGTATTGATATCTACCACTAAGTTGAAATAAACTAATCCCCGACAATGGCACCAGAAATTTGTTAAAATAAATATGGGAATTGTTTGATGAGCTTCCAACTTGCTATATATTAAGGGTCATATTGAGCATGTAATTAATCCAATTGTAATCAAAAGACATGAGAATTATAATTAAATTGTTAATTTACTAAGAGTATTTTCATAAAATTCTTGTGTTTTTCTAGGGATTTTGGCCCATTGAAAGAAGATCAAGTTGGAGAGCTTAATAGCAATTGAAGGAAGAAAGGAAAGCATGAGAAACGATCAAGCTAGTTCGCGCTAGTAGGGCCAATAGTGGCACTAGAAGCGCCAAATCCATTGAAGCCACTGTCTTGCGACATTAGTAGCGCCAAGAAGGCAACAACACCAAAAATCTTGTTGCGAATACAATAAGTATACCGGTCGTACAAGTAATAAAATGAAGAGTAGAGTATCGTTCCTACGAGGATTAATGTTTCAAGTACTAGTTCATTATTTTTACTTAAGTTGGACAAATCAAAATTAGTTTAAAAAGAATAATTTCTAATTAATATAAAGCCTATTTAAGGATAACAATTAAAAGAACGAATATCAGAAAAAAGATTAAAACAATTAAAACATTGGTTGGAATTGGGTTTATTTCATATCTGATACCCCTTAAGTGATTTAAGTTAATTCAATAATATCTATCTCCATTGTTCCAAACAAATCATCATGTAAAAGATAATTAGTCAAATCCTAATGTCTTAGGTATTTAACCATTTAACCTAATTGGAATCCTAATGTCTTAGAAACTACTTTTAGATTAAGCTTTATGCGCGATGAATTCGCAAGTCTACAATTTCTACATGTCTATGTCTAGAATATGAAAAAATTGATATTTATCCATGTATGGATTAAGATTCCAATATGTCTTTAAGAACCTTAACCTTCTTTATTCTTATATGGTTGGCGAGATCATACAAGGATTTGGAACAAATAATTCAAGACAAACACAACAATTTGAGATAGAATTTATTGAAAAGAAAATTAAACAAATAAGGATTTACGTTGGATCCATATCCCTAATTACAAAGAAAATTATCTAAACATATCTAACTTAAACAAAACAATAAAATAAAAGAGAATAGAAGAAAGGGTTTTATAATAGTTATATTGTAGGAAAAATGATTGTGTTATGTTATAGAGATTCGTTTTGCGTGCCGAAATTTTCTTTTTTACTGTGGGCCCCTCAAAATGTTGTGTGTGTAGTAAATTTTTTGTGTTCATGTTAAATGATAAATGATAAATCTAGAAGAAATCACATAATGAGTGTTGGTTGATCTCCCCAATGATGCTTTTATCTTCCATCTACCCTCCTCCGATGCGTGAACGTCATCCAATTTGTTTCCAAAAACTCTCTTTTTATATTGAGGAAACAATATCTTTTAATTTCTCGTAAGATCTTCAATTATATCCACGATCATCGAACGTTTCACGTGAAGGAGGTGTAGAGTAGCTAGGTGTGGATGTATCCAAGTGTGAAGATACGCTAGATGTTGGGATTCCCCTTTGGGGTAGAACTAACGACTGTGATTGCGTAGTAACAAAGGACCCACCGATTTGAAGCTTTCCCATTATGAGGTCAAAAGCGTATACCAACAAACAGGATATATATAGTCCTTTGACATTGACTTTTTCTCGTTGGGCTCGTGTTTGTTGGTATCATATTTATGAAAGATCATGTGCGTTAGCTGTCGTGGCACCCACAAAAATTAATCCCCCTCTCATTCAAATGATGAGTATGAAAAAAAATAAAAAATTATAAGAGTTATTTGGTAGGAAAAATGATTGTGTTATATTATAGAGATTCATTTTGCGTGCCAGAATTTTTTTTTGCTGCGGGCCCACAAAATATTGTGAGTGTAGGAAAATTTTTGTGATCATGTTAAATGATAGATGATAAACAATTTTTTTTTTTGGATTTTGCATTTTTTTATTTATTTTATGGAAAAATATTTTCTCCCACTAGTGACTCATAGTATAAGTGGGTTCTACTTTGAATTTTTTCCTCTCTCCACTATTTTGTAGACCTCACTTATATTATGAGTCTTTAATGGGAGAAAAATCTTCTTCTTTAAAAGGAGAAAATATTTTCCCTTATTTTATATGAGAAAATTTATTTATCCTTTAAAACGATAATCCTTTTAGTTAAAAAATAATATTTTTTTACTTAAATTTAAATAAAAAAAATCTCATGCTCCCTTTCATGATTTTCATTATTTATTTTTCTCTTATTTAAAATGATATAAATTTATATCTTTTAAAAATAAAAATACTAATTTCATAAATATTTAAATTAAATAAATTATAAAAGATAAAAGCGAATAAAAGAATTTAAAATAAATTTAATTTTTCTTTTCTATATGACATCAACCTGCAGACTGGAACGTTTCACGTGAAGGAAATGTAGAGTAGCTAGGTGTGGATTTGTTTTGGATGATAAACGAGGTGTGGAGGTATCCAAGTGCGAAGATACGTAATATGTTGGTATTCGTCTTGGGGTCAAGGGAGGGAAATTCAGTGAGATATTTCTGGAAATCTGAGCTTTGAAGCAGAATAATAGAGGCGGAATAAATAAAGAGATCGAGTTTTGTATTTGCCATGCTTTCTGTGTGGCGAATTGTATATTGTGTTCCTTGCGGTTGACTACACGGTAAGTGTTTATATTCATTTGACTATCGTTTTCTGTGTTTTGGAGTCTCTAATATTGAATTCTTTTAAGTTTGTAGCGCAACTATTTGAATTTCACTACATAAATGTTATGATATTCAATTTTTGTTAAGTTAATAGCTAATGAGGGAAAGTTATATTAATTAAGATTTTCTTACTATTTTTTTACGACCGATGCTATTATCATTTAATCGAAATTAAATCAATAGTTATAAAATGATTTAATTTGATTTTAATCTAATTATAACAAAGTGATCGTAAAACGTGGTGAAAAAAAAATCTTTATACTTGTAAAATTGCCACTGCAAAAACAGAAAAACCAAAAGTCAACTTTTGAGAACATCTCTCGGTTGTTATGCTTTTTTAGTTTTATTTTTTTTTTTAAAAAAACGAACATTGTTTTCAGAATCATTTTTCAAAACAACCCTTTTCTGACATTATTAATTTTCTTTTAATAAAAAAAACTCAAAACCTATTTTTGAGAATAGAAATCAAATAGGTCCAATCTTCAATTTTTTAGGATTAAAAACAAAATCTTTACGCTCTAAGTCTCAATAGAGAATTAATCCCGCCTTACCAATGAGATGCTAACTCTAGAACTGTGTTCGGAAAACAAGATGACTCGAAATGATTGATTTTGGATCCATTTTGAATTTATATATATATATAGAGAGAGAATAGAAACAAAATAGAAATGAATTTATTCTTTTATTTATAATTTATTAAGCTATCAATATCTATGTAGCACCGATACCGACACGGGACACGTGACACGACACGACACGACACTCCGACACGTTAATTCTAAAAAATGTTAGATTTCGACACGTTAGGACACGTTTTGATATTAAATAATATTTTTAATTTATGTAGTATATATTATATTTAATATTCAATAATTTAACAAAAAAATGAATCTAAACCTATAATATTCACAAATTTTGCAAAGAAACATAACATATCCCAAATATTTATATTAAACTCAATAAAATGATAATTGTAATCCAACGAATCTAATAGTCGGAACTAAAAACTCAACGCAAATCAACATTTGAACCTTTTTTTGAATTTCTATAATGCGTGTTGGAGTGTCGAGGAGTGTCGGAGTGTCCGAGAGTCTCGGGAAGTGTCGGACACGACACGTTGGGATTTTTGAAGTGTCGGTGCTTCATAGATCAATATGATTTCGTAATAAGTTGGTGTGTGTGAATAATTACAAATTCTAAATAAAAAAATCCAAATTTATTCTCTTTTTATCTAACTCACTTCATTTTTTCTTCCCAGCCACTTTATTACCGATTTTAATCTCATGTTTCTATACAATATATATACAAGGGCCTTGAAACCAAATACCACCACATGTAAACATGTTAGTAACAGAACCTTCTTCAAAAAGGTCTAAAGGATTCTGATCTCGTCTTGGGCACTCCCATCTTTTGAGCTAGCTTTTGGGGTGGTGTATCGCAAGGTTCTTTAAATGGTATTAGAGCCTCACTGTCCCCCACTTTCTCTTGTGGACTCTCTTAGCACAGGTAGGTTGGGCCTGTTGCATCATCCACTCTTCAAGTCCAATGGGCTCTCGTGTGAGGGGGCGTGTTGAGATATATAGTCCCACATTGATTGTATGTGCAACTAATGTGGCCTTTATAAGGCATTAGATACTCCCATCCTTTGAGCTAGCTTTTGTGGTGGTATATCCCAAGATTCTTTACAGACTTGATCATCAAGTTCTAGATTATAAGTTGATAACCATAGCCCATTCCCATTTTGGATGTGGGTGGAGCAGATGTATCGATTCTTTGATTCCAAATAGTAAGATAAGAATTGAACTAAGAAATAGATTCTATTCTAGAAGCTTAAAGAAGGTGTCCTAAGCAATTTCAATAATAAGGTTCATTGATATTCCTGGTATAGTAGACGCTATCATAGATATAATCATACTTAATTCGATAGAATTGTTTGATCTTAAATAAGACCTTCTACAATTTCACATGTGAGGAGTTATTTCTTGGTTTCAATAGGACTCCTTATAAGCGTTGTTTCTATGGTTAATAACCCATTAATCTATGAGGCCACCCTACTAATTCACTAATTTTTTTAAAATATTTTTTTTTTTAATTTATAAACTCTCTAACTCAATAATAATAATAATAAGGAAAAAACATTTCTACAGCCACTTTAAATAAGCTTATCTACAGCTAGCCCCAAAACTACGTCGTTTTGATTAATGAAGGGTGTTTATGTAATTCTAGGTGAATTAATGAAAGGTGTTATTGTAATTTTATTTATTTTTCTATTATATACATTTTACTAAAACACCCTTCATTAATTCACCTAAAATTACATAAACACCATTCATTAATCAAAACGGTTTTGGGGCTAGCTGTAGATAAGCTTATCCAAAGTGATTGTAGAAATGTTTACCCCTAATAATAATAATAATAATAATAATAATAATAATAATAATAATAATAATAAAACTTTTTATGTCTAAATAAATCTAATAATATATATGTGAGTCTTGGTTGATATTCTTTGTGGTATGTTTGTAGTCTAACCCATTGACAAACAGAGGTCGGGCCTTGGTTGATATTCTTTGTGGCATGTTTAAAAGGCCAGACCATTCCACTAAGTCACTAACCTGTTACAAATTAAGTCAGTGGATCGAGTTCCCACATTATCCATCTCTAATTATGACCAATTATCCTTGACCATTATGCACAAAAAATATGTGAGTGAAACAAGATTGAAGGTAACCTTTATACATAGGACAGTGAATATGCAACCTTTTTAAAGGGGACAAGATTTGCGATTAACCATAAAATTTTAGAGGTAACAAATAACTTTAACAGTTTTAACCAGTATATATAAGCAATAAGCCTTGGCCATTATGCATGATAAATATGTGAGGCATTGGAGGAGTCAAAAATTTATGTAAAGGGGAAAAATTACAAATATATTTTTCCTTACAAATTCTCAAGTATCTATATAAAAAAATAGAAATAATGTTTATAACTAAAAACTTGTATAATGCACTAAAGATTTAAAAAAGCTTGACCATTGCAGAGGAAAAGGTAATCATTGCATCACATAGTGTAAACCTAAATTATATGTAATCTTTATAAATGGAAATTGGTCGACATAACATTTTATTGTTGGGGTTAACCAATACAGTCATAAAGGTTAACCGTTATAACCAAAAATCTTTGATCATTACGCACAATGAACATGCGAGGTAATAAGATTAAAGGTAGCCATTTCATAGCATAGGGTGATAGGAGTGTTGCATATATATAATGTTAACCACTAAACTCCTTTAGCACAGGTGGTAAGGAGCCTGAACCCCTTAACCAGAGGTCTCGAGTTCGAGTCTGGGAATGGAAAAAAAAATTTGGGAGAGCAGTCCCCGAAAGGGTACGACAGTGCTCGATGGGAATTAGTCTTCGGTTACAGTTGGAGGATACCTTTGAATTTATTCAAAAAAAATAAAAAATGTTAACCATGGAACAGGGCTCACGATTGAATATCCCATTTTAGAGGTAACCATTCTTGTATCAGGGTTAACCATTATGACTAATATATAAGTAATAACCTTTGACCATAATGCCCCGAGAATATGAAAATGAATCTCTTAACAACTATGAGTGAGTTTGTCAAAAGGGTATTTTTTTTTTCCTTTTCATATATGATTAAAGAAGACAATTTAAACAACAAAATTGAAAACTGGATTTTTTTAAAAAGAAGTTAATTTGAAGTATATAAAGAACCAAGCCAAGAAACATATGTGGAGTTGTGACTTGAATAACAATTAGACATGAAGAAGTGCTAATGCTTGGATCAGTGAAAGATGCAATAGCAGAAGCACCAGAACATCATGCAAAAGTGACAACAAAATGAAAACTGAGTAGGATATTAATTTTGGAAGTAATAAATTCATTATTGGATTGGCGGTGGCTGACATTTAAGGTTATGATCTTTTCGTTTAAAGAACCTATAAAAAAGATCATGCTGGAATTCTCATAATAAAGCGATGCTACTAATAAAACACACAAGTGTGAGATGAGAATGGATTACTATACTTTAGAAGACTAATGTCCGTTTATTAGAAAAATGAACTAAGGTTACATAAACCTTACCTGGACAAGGAGGTAGGTAAAGGTCTTTGCATGTTAGAAGATGCCTTTTCTGATAACCAATTCTAAGTAAGAACAACTTTTTATTAATGACAATTGTTATGAAACTTGAGATCACCACTCTAAAAGCTAGCTCAAAGAGTGGGAGTGCTCAAGGCCTTATAAACCCCACATTAGTTTTATAGGAAATCAATATGGGACTTGTGAGAGCCACCTCCGAAAGGGTCCGACGGTGCTCAATGGGGATTAGTCTTCGGTTACGGCAGGAGGATACCTTTGAATTAATTCAAAAAGAAAAAAAATGGGACTTGTAATATTGCCACCCCTTTTAAGGGCTGACGTCCACGACGACTTTCACTCTATCGACACTGACCCGATGGTAGTCCTTTCTCCTTTTGGCGGCTTTACTCACCAATACAATACCACTTTGGGAGGTATTGCACCTTAATTCCGCTTATTGGTAGCCCTTTTCATGATCTTAACTCTCAATGAAAACACCAATTGTTACGGACCTTGAGATCACCACCCAAAAAACTAGCTCAAAGGGTGGGAGTGCCTAAGACTTTATAAATCCCATGTTAGTTGTACATGCAATCAATATGGAACTTGTAACACATGTTCAAAAGTCACCTAGACAAATTTGGATATCAACACAATCTTTTATATAGTCAAAGTGTTACGTGAAAACTGCAATATTAAATGACTTAATTCAACCTATCTTTTTTACCATGAAAATCACAAAATAAATAAATAAACTGCAATGAACAACTTTATTTAACTTTGCCGTGATAAACATTCCCGAATACAGTCACTTCAAAAAGCCTATAGCTATCATCCCCGTATCATCTTTGGTAGGGATTTAAAACTTTAATCTTGGACCTCCGCTGAATAGAATTGTCTCCCGTGGAGGATACACGTGATTTATGAAGGAAAAAAAAGTAAAAGCCTATAGCTCTTTTATACCACTAGCTAGGTCATATACACCATCGTATATTACGTAGTCCTGTTTACTATCAGGGGTACAGACTAGGGTTTTAAGTTTTTGAGACATTACTGGAAGCCATGTCTTTTGTACTTTTCAAGTTTCAACATCATGTATTTCATATCCAATTTTCAATGAATCATCATGAAACCATCGCAACAATATTGCTCTTATAATTGGTGTGGTTACTCTTGTTGCAATCACTATTGTCATTGTTTGTTGTCGTGGTCGACAAGACAACAACCACAGTTGCTTCAAGTGTTGGAATAATTATTCCTTTTAACCTTATAGTAATAACCATAACCAACAAATCAAAATCTATCATACCAAATCATAAAGGAATATTAACATAAAGATGGAGGCATACATGTCTCTATAGCAGCGGAATAACTTCGATCTTCTCCTTTGGGGTATGCGATCTTCCTTTATCGAATAGCCTTAATCATCATTCTTTAGTATGATCTTCTCTTTATGGGGTATGCGATCCTCGTCAATCAAATAGCCCTAATCCTTATTCTTTAGTGTGTTGTCTCTCCCTTGACGAGGAAGAGAAACTAGAGTTATTATTTGACATATTGGGGACCATAACCATTTATTGTATTTTTCTTTATTGTTGGGCCAGTAAGCTCCCATTATATCTAGTTGGTCCAACACTGGTATCCACTCATTTGTCCCACATTCACTTAGGAATCCATTTGGACATTTTTATTTGATCACTATAATTTACCCAATATATATTAAATAGCATGATATAATTATTTATACAATATATAGCCCACAAACACATTAGGAAATATAATTTTCTAACAATCTCCCTCTTGGGTTACACATTGACCGGAGATAATTATATAATATATCTTTAGTGTGCAAATGCATGCTATTTATCCTTAGATACAATCTGGTCCATCAACTATATTAATATGAGATCATGGCGGCTTTTGTCACTGTCAAGAACCTTCCGTGGTCATTACACCAATGTTGTTAAAATCGAGATTTTAAGTAAAATCGGAAGGGAACTAAAAAATCGTAAAACATAAAATCGTAATGTAAGAAAATCGTAAAAACGTAAAAGAGTTTGGAATATTGGTAAAATCATTTTGATGAAAATAAATCGTAAAAACGTAAAATCGTAGTGATAAATCGAGATTTTAACAACTATGCATTACACCAATATATTCAATGACATAGATCAAGTATAGATGAGTGGCATGGGAATTACATGTAATGTGATCTCCACCATGCCTATTTCCAAATGGTCCTATTTTAGTACTTATGAGATCAGTCTTTAATTTTCTGCATACACAAAGCAGAAACACAAGCACAAAATATACACATTCAAAGAGAAAATAACATCAAAATCTTTATTTTGCAGAAAACAAACATATAAATGCTTTTACATAGAATACCAACATAAAGAACTCCCACTAAACCATAGTGTTATCAAATAAAATAACACCCATATGAGCAGTATGCTCGTGAAAGACCTTAGGCACTAAGCCTTTAGTAAGCGGATCCTCAAGCATGGAGTTCGTCCCTATGTGTTCTATGGAAATCTGACCACTCTAAACTCTTTCTTTAACAACCAGAAACTTTACAACACTGCTGACTTATTGTTACAATAAATCTTTATTGGCTTTTCAACACCACTTACTATACGCAGCCCTGTGACAAAATTTCGCAGCCATACCCCATGGTTGGATGCCTCAAAACAAGTTAAAAATTCAGCAACCATAGTAGAGGAAGCTACAAGTGTTTGCTTAGCACTCTTCCAAAATATAGTTTCTCCAGCTAACATGGAGACATAACTTGAGGTGGATCTTTTACCGTCTTGGCATCCAGCAAAATCAGAGTCAGATTACCCAACAATCTCTAATTCACCTGACCTCCAATATATGAGCATGTAATCTTTTGTTTTCTTTAAATATTGCATAACCCTCTTGGCTACTTTCCAATGATCCGCTCCTGGGTTGCTCAAGTATCTACCGAATACTCCCACTATAAATGCGATATCAGGGCGAGTACAAACTTGGACATACATAAGGCTTCCTACCACCGAAGCATAAGGTACCTTTGTCATTTCTATCATCTCAAGCTTACTTTGGGGCATTGACTGAGACTAAACTTGTCTCCATTAGATATAGATGTGTCTCCTGATGTAAAATCCTTCATGTCAAATCTACCCAGAATCTTTTCAATATAGGATTTTTATGATAACCGTAGGATACCTTGAGAGCGATGTCTAAATATTTATATTCCTAAGACAAAAGATGCATCGCCAAGATCCTTCATCTCAAAAATTTTAATGAGAAATTTATTGATTACAATAAGCCTATATCGTTGCTGACAAGTAATACATCATCAACATATAGTATCAGGAATATGAATTTACTCCCACTGAGCTTGTGGTAAACACAATCTTCTACCAAGTTCACCTTAAAGCCATAGGAGATGATAACCTAATAAAACTTTTGATACTATTGACGAGAAGCTTGCTTAAGGTCATAGATGGACTTCTTTAATTTGCAAATCATAGACTTTGAATCTCCAAATACAAAGTTCTATGGTTGCACCATATAAATGGTCTCATCAGTGTTAGCAATGAGAAACACTATTTTCTCATCCATCTGATGTAGCTCCAAATTCAAATGAGCCACAAGTGCCATTATGGTCCTAAAAGAGTCGTTCGTAGAAACTGGAGAGAAGGTCTCTTTATAGTCCATGCCTTCCTTCTGAGTGAAACCTCTAGTAATTAGACGTGCCTTATACCTTTCGATGTTGCCCTTGGAATCCCTTTTGGTTTTAAATATCCATTTACAACCAATGGGTTTTGCATCATTAGGTAACCTGACAAGATCCTAAACGTCATTATCTTTCCTAAACTTCATGTCATCTTTCATGGCATCAATCCATTTATGAGCATCAGAGCTTTCTAGGACTTGTTGGAAGTTGATTGGATTATCGTTCTTCAAGACTAAAATATTTTCATGCTCTTGAAGAAACACAATATAATCATTCGGAATTGTGTTTCTCCTTTCTCTAATGGGGCTCCTTAATGGCACTTCTTGAATTTGTTGAGTTTTTTCTTCATATGCAAAGGAGGTGGTTCATTGTTGTCCTTAATGGTTCATTGTTGGAAGTTGTTTGTACCGAAATTGCATCTTGAATTATGACAATATTTGGAAGAGAAATATAATTTTCTTCATCATCAATGGAAATATTCCTTACTTTATCTTCCCCCCAAACTCAACAGCCTGAAGGAGTCGTGCATTTATCGTCTCAAAAAAATGATCTTGCAGTGGGATTATAAAACTTAAAGCCCCGAGAACGTTCAACATATCCAACAAAATAACAGCTGATTGTTCTTGAGTCCAAATTTCTTTCATTTTGCCTATAAGGCCTTACTTCAGCTGGACAACACCAAATGTGTAAACGCCTTATGCTAGGTTTCTTTCCAGTCCATAGCTCACAAGGGTTTTTTATCACTGCTTTGCTTGGAACCCTGTTAAGGATATAAACTGTAGTCTTTAATGCTTCTCCCCAAAGTGATTCTGGTAATGAAGAATGACTAAGCATACTCCTCACCATGTCCTTAATAGTCCTATTTCTTCTCTATGCAAAAATAACAGGTAAATACCTTATCCTGTTTCTTTTATTTCTTTAGCATGGGTGATTCAACTACAGTGTCCTTAGCTCTCTTCTTTCTCTTATTCTGAGAGGTTGATGCCAAGTGAGCACTATCAGTATTTTCTTGCCGAAGCCTCTCTTCCTCTTGCACATAGTAAGCAATGAGCTTATTAAGAGCCCATTTGTCTTTTTGAGTATTGTAACTCACTACAAATTGACCATATTCTGCAGAAAGATAAATAAGAACCAAGTGCACGAGCAAATCATCATATAGTTATAACTTTAGTGCCTTGAGTTTTCCAACAAGAGTAGACAGCTCTATAATGTACTTTCTTATATTTCCCTTCACTTTATACCTCATATTAATGAGTTTGAACAAGGTTTGACTAATTTTGGCCTTTTCATTTCAAGCAAAGTATTATTCAAATTCGTTCAGAAACTTCTTGGCATCAATACTCTAAACCATCGAGCCCTTAAATGCCTTCAGAATGAAGCATTTCATGATCATCAGACATATGCGATTTGAGTGTTCCACTTATCAATCTTATCTGTATTCGAATTTTTCGGATTGGAAGTGGGTTTCTTAGTCCTTAGCGCATTGTCCTAATCCATGCAGCCGAGAATATTTCCACATTCTCTTTTAACGGCTTGAAATTTGCCCCATTAAGCATAGGAATAACACCACTTGAGCAACAAAGTTAACTGCAGTAGCAGAAACTATATAGAGAACAAATAAGATACCATATCTATAACAGTCATATCATGTATACATTTGAACAACATCATAATCATATTACATACATGATATTGACAAATAATCTGAAGTCAAATGAGTTTTTTTACAAGATACCTAGCACAACATTGACATTCAGTCTTTGGACAAAAATATCAACTTGTAAGTGGTACTATTAATATAGTAATCAAATGTTGACAATAAGTCGTGTCAAACAATGGCCTTCCTTTGGGCCGACTATGACTCACGTAGTGAAGCCTTAATAATTGTCACATATTTATTACCAAAGATATGTCCATTCCTCTGGGCCAAATAATACTCACATAGTTTAGTGTGTTAAGTAGAATATTATTTTTGATAGGCTACCACTATTGATGGTATTTTCATATATCTTTTTTGTTTCCCAGGGGTGTCCCACACGTTTGGATGAGATTAATCTTCTTCATGACGTACTGTGTGAAGGTTTTTGCCACCGACTCCAAATTATTTTGCCTAGAATTTGAATCAGAGACCTTTTAGTTCCAACAACGCTCTTTGTGCTGTGCCACCCCTTTGAGTTTTTTTCCAGTTCTACACATACGGATTGATAATTAATTCATCTATATAACTTTGTGAGAATCAAATCACTAGTGCCCTTATCATGTAACGTTCCTAGCTAGTCCCCTCAATTAAATAATAGTATGTCAAGAAAAAAAATTAAGAGAAAAAATGTTATCATTTAGAAAAAAAAGTTGAAGTGTCCATTTTTAATTAAAGAGACGGAAAATGGTTAAATCCAAGTCTGCAGTCCATCTACTTTTAATCTTATTACATTTATTGGGTTAATGTTACTAATGGTTATTAGTGTAGGTCTAAAACTTTACTAGTCTGAGGTATGACAGACTATTAAAGTTGATATCAACAAGTATGCTTATATAAATACACTGTATGCCTCTTATTTACTTCAAATAGAAAAGCTTTACCAACTTGGAGTTATAGAGGAAGACTTAAGTCATTTAACCCGTCATGGAGATCGTTGGTTATAATTTAATTATACAATCATGACCATATACCCTAGTCTATTGAGACTTATTATGTGGTGCTATAAATTCATTTATTTTTGGATAGTAATAATCTATTTAAATAAAAAGTATATTGTGGTGATGATTGGTGAGTACACACACCCGGAGAACATGGCCAAGATAAAAGTGACTGCAAGAATTAGTATGGCGGGCCAATTCCTTAATTTTCCGTGTGATTCGCTTTGAGACGCAGTTGTCCGAATTCATCAACACATCAAAGGACCAGTAGGAAAACGATCATTATACAAAGATAAAGGGCATATTGAGGTCTAATTGGGCTGGTTCAGATAGACGATCATTTTGGGCTCCTATGTTCTATTTGGGGGAAATATGATTTATTGGAAAAGTAAGAAGCAAATCGTGATAGTCAGGTCAAGTATTAGAGGTCGAGTATCGAGCAATGAGAGCTACAATTCATGAGCTTATTTGGTCGGAGTCTTTGTGGAAAATGTATTATGAAACTATTATGTGACGATTAGGTAGCATTACACATAATTTCTAACCAGGTTTTTCATAAGAGTGCGAAACATATCAAAATTGATTGTCACTTTATCCGAGAAAAGATTCAATCCTGAGAGATTGAGGCAATATTCGTTAAATCCAATAATTAAGTTGCAAATATTTTCGCCAAGATTCTTAAAGGTCCCCGAGTACATTATATTTGTAGCAAGCATGTCACATAAGACATATACGCGCCAACCGGGGAGTGTTAGAATACTGGAATGTATATTATTTTATCAGTTTCACGTCATGTAGATTGGGCTCAAGCCCGTGTACTCTATTATTATAAGTATAAGTCTTGTGTGATCATATTAAAACTCAACTTCAAGTCTCTTTGTTATGGTTGGACCCCAAGAACATTGCATGAAATTGGTTTGGATTCTATAAAGTATAAGTGCTTTGTATTATAGGGTAAAATATAATTGGCAATCAAAAGTAGAAAAGCATGATTCGAACAAATTATGTCCTTTATTTTATCAAAATCTAAACCATAATTTTTTTTCTTAAATTAGTTTTTATTACCATTGCACTTTAATCTCTAATATTTGATCATTTAATCCATTTAATGCAAAGTTTGAGTTTTTTTTACAGAATCAATGTAAATCCAAAAGATTTTATCAAAATAATATAGTGAGATGCACAAGGAGATCGTGTGGATTCATGTTGCGTAGTGATTGATTGAACATTCAAGCAGGGGGAATGAGCTTTTGCCATATGACATGCGCTGCAAGATGGCATAGGGATATTCACGACTTGCATTATTTAAATTTTCTTGCAACACGCACCACATGTCCACATGACATATTTTAAGGTATGCGTCTCGGTGCATTACTTTTGCTAAAAGTTTTTAGATTTACAATAATCTGATAAAAAGATTTTGAAGTGGCATTAATTAGGTCAAAAGACCCTAATATTTACATTGTACATTAATTGAGTTTTGACCTTAATATTTATCTTATACATTCGAGTTTTGTAGATTTTGATTAGAATTTAGAAGTTGGTTTGGATATTCTAATTTGTTAGATACACTTTAAAAGGTAAAATTTAATTGCCAACCACTTATTAAAAAGAAAACCAAGGGTATGGATTTGAATAATTCAGTCCGTTGTTTATTATTATTATTATCAACAAGCTTATATTTTTTGGATAAAATAAAGGGGCCATAGGCCCACAGCCCAACAAGAAGCCAACCAATAACCTCACACGTGGCCTTCCCTGTACGTGTGAAGGAAGACAGCATGCAAGTCTTTGTCCTTCAATCCTCTCGAAAAAAGTTACCAGATTACTGTGGCATGTGCAATCGATCAATTAAAGTGTTTCATATCAACTAATATATTTTCTGAAGGGAAAAAAATAATTTTAATATCATAATTATATATTTCTTAAATATATAATTTATAATTTTATTTTGAATTATGATCATGCCCAATATTCAGTATGATTGAAATACTGAAAATGCTCACCCTCGGTTGATATATATATTTGTTTTTTTGATAAAGTATGTATAGTGTACTTTCTATAGTTAGTCGCATTCAGCAGGTCAAACTTCAGTTCATATAAATGTACTTTTTTTTTTTTTTTTGTAAAGTATTGTACTTTATATATTTAGTCGCATTCACCTGGTTAATAAATGAGCTAGAATCGCTTTCAACAAGCAACTTCTGATTCCTTCTTAATTCCAGGCAATCTCCGTACCGAAAATGATGCCCAAAAGCTTATCTTCAAATGAGTAGCACTCACCTTGTAATTTCGTACAATCCTTAACCCTTTAGCTCTCCTCCAGCCAAATATTTTATATAGTTCACGATCATTAAATTTTTTCATGCTCCCTCTCACAATATTAATTTTTTTTTCTTTTTATCCCTACCATTTTTCTTATTTTTCAATTTTACCTTCCCATTTACACTAAGGAACCACCTAAAAAATATGGTCTGATTCTCATCCTCCAGACTTAGCATCCCACATCATCCCATGCCCGGCGGAATATATAGGAGCTTATATTTTGTTAAAATTTAAAGGGTTACTATCTTCTAATCTAACAGCAGAATATATTTACCCAAATATATATAAATTATCGATTTTTTAAATTAATGGTTATTTATACTGCACTACGTACTCTTTAAAATTCACTACTTAAAAATCTTTATCCTAAGATATTATTTATGGTTACCATTCTATTTTATAGATAGCATATCTCATGCCCTTTCAATCGTGTGAGAAAAGAAATGTAATAAAATAATAACAACTTCATTTTATTATGTCTATTTTTTCTTGAAATGAATAAATAGAATATGTATAAAAAGGAGAGGAAGATTATACTTACTATATTTTTTTACTACTTCTTACTACCAAATTTTAAACGTTGATTTCCGCCAATCTAACGGTTATATTTATTGGAAATTAATAATTAATTAATAAGTATGAATCCATAAATTATAACCGTTAAATTGACGAAAATCAACTGTTAAAATTTGGTAGTAAGAAGTAGTAAGAAAATAAGTAGTAAGTATAACCTTTCTCTAAAAAGTAGTCAAAGACACAAAAAATCTCAAATTGGTTGGTAGATTTTGATTTAATAGAAATGAGAAGTTTAGGGAATCGGATTAAAATGAATTTTACTTAATGAAATGAATAAATGCAATAATGCATTGCCGATTCCTAAGTAGGATTCAACATGGCGCTATGCCATATTATCATAATAATTTTATTCATAACTGAATTTTTTTAAAACAAAAACCCATTAACACTTAAGATTTCAGAAATAAATAGTATAAAGAAATTAATTTAAGGGTTTATCATTTCTCCTAAGAAATGAAGTTATCTCCAGTAATTGTAAAACTAAATCATTTCGAGGATTGAGAAAATTAATAAATGATATTTTGATAAAATTCCTATAACAAAGAAATAACTAAAATTCATAAAAAAAATCCTTCATTATCTCTCACAAATCGAAAAATGATATATAGTTTCGGAATTGCTGAAAACAACTTTATCTCCTGTAGCAAGAGATACACTTTTCCATGCATATTAGGTTTAACATTTCTATATTTTGTTATAGAAAAATTTTATACGCCACACTCACCTTTTTTTTTTTTTAAACTGCCACACTCACCTTTATGTTAGTGTGGTTGAGAAATATTTTCTGTAGGAAAATCAAAAATAGTTTTCCCATATATATTTTAATATAAAATTTAATATTTCGTATTAATCTAAAATGTTAACAAAGTACATATATAAAGGAAAAAATGTATCATTTTAAAGGATGGTTTTTTTATAGGTAAAAGTAGTGTGTTTTATTTAAAATTTAAATTAAAAAAGAAACTCGCTCTCTCTCTTTCATGATTTTTCTTTTTTCTCTCACTTAAAAAGACATAATTTTATATCTTTTAAAATAACACATATTTTTCCCTCGTATAAATCATTGATGTGAATTTTGTTAGTTACGGAATATCCTTGCATGATATATAACTGCTAGAAACCATGACCATTTGCAATTGCTTGTGTACCGTTTCTTCAATTATTTTATACAGATTTAAATTGTAAAGCATAATTAGGGATGTGCAAAATAACCAAAAAAGTGGGTCGAACCATGAACCGAACCGAACCGCTCCATAAAATAACCGGTTTAAAAAACAAGTTCATGAACCGAACCGGTTTTTAAAGAACCGGTTCATGAACCGAACCGGTTTTTAGAACCGGTTTAAAAACCGAACCAGTTTTTAGAACCGGTTTAAGAACCGAACCGTTTCCGAACTGAACCGAACCATTTTCAAACCAAACCAAATTAATTTTTATAACTTTATTTTTTAAATTTTTAATTTTTTTCTTTTCAAAAGAGGGTCGACCCGAACCGGTTCCGAACCGAACCAAACCATTTTCGAACCGAACCGAACCAGTATTGGACCGAACCGAACCACTTTCGAACCGAACCATTTAAACCAATTCGGTTTGGTTTTTCAAAAAAAAACCGGTTCGGTTCGACCCATGAACATCCCTATGCATAATGTTTAACACTAGTCTCATTGTTCTCACTTCAATATATATTGATGAGATTCGTATTGTTGTATATATAAACAAACCAATGTATACCTCTTAATTTACAAGAATATTCTCAATTAATTTGTTTTCATCTAGGGGTTCATGGCTAGTTGCATTACCAAATGATCAAAATATATTATTAGGTAACGCACTGGAAGTTTTCAACTTTATAATTGTTTGCGAACAGCTAGATAGTCACACACTATATGCCCTTTTTTTTAGTACAATAAAAGGGCCAAGGCCCAAAGAAAACAGAGAAGCTAAGCAATAATAGAGATAGCATCTAAAGCTAGCAGACTCCCCAAAACAGAGGGGGGAACATGGGCCAAACAATCCCGCACATTTATTCTTAACACGTTCACATGGGAAAAAGTGATGTCCCACTCTTTCAAACTCCAATCACTAAAAATAAGAGTTGGATGCCAATATGAGAGATTTTTAATATGTTACTGGACTACGGTGGTCCTTCCACTCAAAATTTGACACCTGTGTTAATTAAGTTTTTTTTTTTTTTCTTTTGACTCAATTTTTTCTCTCTTTCTCTTACCTCAATTTCACCCAATTTTTCATGGTTCCAGTCCATTATAACTTTACTCGCCAATAAGGATGGATAGCCCACAGTTCAGTAGCCTGATGGGTACAAATTCCTATGTCAAAAGTGAATCCTTTCACCGGAGAATATCTTTGGTGCATTATATGTACCGAAATTGGTATATCTTTTTTCCAAATTTGACAAAATTTATAATGTGGCAGAAAAAAAAATTAAAAATGGTGAAATATTTTCTAAATTTGAAAAAAAAGATATGCCCAGTCATCTCTAATAAGCGCCGCCGCAAGAATGCTGGAACACTATGCCTTTATTCTGTGGTCTTGCAGATTTCGTCGCACTTATTCACTTATTCTGTGAAATGAATGGTGGAATATTCGTCTCCTTTCTTTTTCTTTAGTTTTGGAAAAGCAATGGTGAGACGTGTTATTATATTGGTATTTAGAATATGCACACATCATAGTGGGAGTAAGGTAGACGTTCTTTACCGGAAAAAATAAAAGGTAGACGTTTTTAATAGGAAAATAGATAATTAAGAATATACCCGCCTGAAGGAAAGCTATTCTCTTATTAAATTATTAATTATAAAGGTTTTTATATGCATGCATAATTCAGGATATACAGATTCGCGCTAAAGAAATTAATTTAATATAAATGTTTATAAGACTTTAAGGGTTTGTTTGACGTCGTTGATAAAGAAGATATGATATGATAACTTATTATATCCTACTTTTATCTCTTGTTTGGTGGGTCAATAAGATATGATTAGCTTGTCCTATTGTCTCATTTTATCCGATCCAATACATGATTTCTTATATTATGGGAGAGCTGAGTTAGGATTCAATAATATAGGATACCAATATTGAATACCCAATATATTTTCACACTATCCAATATTTTCCCAAGCTACCTAATATATTTGTATTTATTACATTATATTTTCTTTTTTCTTTTTCCTTCTACGTAATCTTATCAGATTGCTAATCTCATCAAACACAAAATATGATATAGGTTTATCAGTCTCATATTATATCCTACCTTATTCAACTCTTTTTTCCTATTCATTCTTATCCTATACTGTACACCAAATGAGACCGAGAATCAAAACTTTATTGTTTGGAAAATCAGATCAAAAGGGATTAAAAATCGAAAAATAGAAAAGTGACACACGCAAAGGGGAAAACAAGGAGCTGTTTGGTTCATTTCTTTTATTTCCTTTTTAATAAAAAGTTAAAATGAGGGGGAAAACAAGTTTGATTAGTTATTTCCATTTTTAAATTAAATTTAGAAAACGACAAAAGGTCATTTCCATCATTATCCGTCTTTATGCTATGGTATTCTAGCAATTTAAAAGAAATCTATTTCTTGCTCTCTCTTTTTTTTCCTCTTTCTCCTCGCACATGGAAAGGTTGAAACCACTGGGCACTGGCCACGAAGATAAGCATCATTCGAATTTCGTAATTTGAGAATTTCATTAAATTTTCTACAAGAATATGCTTTCTTTTAAGAATAAAAATACTATTTTAGAATATTTTGATATATTATGATATTCTAAAATATCACATATTAAGAATAAAAATATTATATTATTTTGGGATATTTTGGTATACTGTGATATACTAAAAATATCACAGTATACTAAAATATCTCAAAATAATATTTTTATTCTTAATATTTTTCTTCTCTTTTTCCTTAAGAAATAATGCTTTATAAAAAAAGTTGTAAAATGAGGAGAAATTTGGTTGAGGAGAAATTTTTCGAATACTATGGAAATGTAATTGATAGAAAAATGATTGGAAAATGAGTTTGGAAGGAAAATGTAAAAAAAGTTGTTTGGTTAGAAAAAAAATTATCGGGCAAAGTAGGTAAGATTTATAAAGTTTATGTTTGGTTGATGGTAGAATACTAATGGGTAAATGGTATAAAATTACAAAAGTAACCCTTATTAATTTTTTAATATCAATACAAATATTTTTAATATCATTACAAAAGTAACCCATAATAGAAGGGTAGTTATGTCAAATCCTTCATTCTATATATCTCATTTGCCTAGTTATCATACAATACCACTTTCAAAGTGGCATTGTTGGTCTGAGTTTATTGTTCCATTTTGCATAGAATTGTAGAAGCATAGCCAAATGAGTTGGCTGAGAAATTTTTAAAAAACTTTGAACCAAACATTGAATTCATAAGATACCAATATGTAATGCTCGAGGTTTTAAAAAGAAAACCCAAACCAAACACCCCATAAGAAATAATGTTTTATAAATGTTCAAGATTCCTTGCCATTTTCTTAAAAAGCAACCAATCATGCAAATATTTTTGACTTTTTGACCATTATGATCTTAATAAAAATAAAAATTACCACTATTTCTCTGCTAAAAAATATATCATATATTTGTCCATGTTTAACTATTGACCGAATTATGTACTTGAATATAAGATCTTTAAGCTCGAGTATTTTTCACGAAATAGCATATACTCGAGTAGGATGGCTACTTGAATATTGTTTTTCATTTGGATTTTTATCAACAATATACTTGACCGGAGCATGGAATACTCGAGTATATTGATGGGTTTCACATAAAGCATGTACTATTTCTGATATGGTATTTTAAGTCAAACAAAAGTCACATTAACTAACCAAAAAATCAATTTAATCATTTTTTTGGGTAAATTATATGGCCGAAGCCCAGAAGAAAAAATAAGAGAAAATTAATGAACTATCATGGGACGAGTCCTACAAACAGAAGAAACAACAGCTAAATGTAATAACAAAATACCAGTAAGAGGTTCACGATAAATAATAACATCCACTTCCTCCTCTTTATCAAGAATGAAATTAGCCATTCAGTCCGCACACATGTTGCCCTCTCTATAAGTGTGACGAAGCTTAATTCTCCAATATCTTTTAAACCATGTCCGTATTCGAGAGATAAGATGACTCTCACATACTGCTACACCAATTTTGGATAGCATAGTGATTGCACTAGACGAATCACTTTCAAGTTCGATGTTTCGAAATCCTTCATTCCATGCCAACTCTAAACCACGAAGAATGCCCCAGAGTTCAGCTTTATAAGAGGAGCATGTTCCTAACTTAAATGCAAATCCTCTTAGCCACTTACCATTAGAGTCACGCAGTACACCTCCACAAGCAACGAGTCCAGGGTTACCACGCGAGGCTCCATCAGTATTTATTTTAAGAGATAGGATCCGTTTACAAACTTTTTTTTGCAAATTACACTAAGTACGACCGGTCGTACACTGTATGATTAAAGTATGACCGGTCGTACTTAGTGTAGTTTGTAAGAGTTTGTAAACAAAAAAATTTATAAATACAACATGCCACTTATTTTAATATAGCCATCTTCTGAAAAATCCAGGAAATATTAGTAATAACAGTTCTTCTACCCAACTGATAGTTATTAGGATTGGAGAAAACATCATCAATCTCTTTCACTAGGTTACGAATAATAATCTCCCTGTTCATACAACTAGGAATGGAAGAACCATGACAAAGCTCATTTTTCCACTGCCAAGATTTCCAACAAGTGACGAAAAATATAGATAACCAGTTACTAAGAGCACTAGTTCCATTCCAACCCTTTAAATTAAGCTTTAACCAGTGTTCTAGATTATCAACGAAAAATTCAGTAGCAATGCAAGAAGGAACCAACTTGTTCCAAACCATTTTAACCTCATGGCAACCCCTCAAAGCATGTAGAATAGATTCACTTTCGATATTACAGATCGGACAAATATACTCTGTCTCTCCCAATTGAGCTATTTTCTTCATAGTTGGTAATCTGCCATGCAAAATCTTCCACAATAAAATCTTGATCTTCTAGGGGCCATTCCACTTCCATAAAATAGACCACAAATCTTACCTCTCCTCATTAGCATCTCCTTTGTTTAGAAGTGTTTCATAAATATTCCTAATTGAGATAGATGGACTGTTACCAAATCTCCATGATTTCTTATCCATACTATCTTCTTGATTAGGAGGTAACGTGTTTTGCAAAATGTTAATCATATTAGGAAGGAACCGTTGCTTCAAGACCTCAAGATTCCAATCTCCATCCTACGTGATCATATCAGCCATCTTCCTACTGAAGTCAATATTGGTCACAACAGGAAGGACCATATCTTATAATAAAATAACACCATCAAGCCACTTATCTAACCAAAAATTTATATCCTTACCATCTCCCAGATTTCGAACTAACGCACCTTCAAGTCTCCTCCATATTCCACAGACATTCCTCCATAAATTAGAGTCTCCACTTTTTTCCTTGAAAAGATGATTACCTCTAACACCATCTGCATACTTGGGTTTAAGGACTTGTACCCAAAGTTGGCCATCATCATTAAAGATTTCCCATGCCCTCTTAGCAATAAAGGGATCATTCATGAACTCCAACTTCTTTGAACCCTGGCCTCCAAAGCTTTTAGGTAAAGTGATTGAATTCCAATTGATCAGGTGATGCTTACGAGTTCCATCATTATCAACACAAATAACGTCCCGTTGAATTCTTTCGATCTCTTTACACACCGACGAAGAATTTTTTGTGCTTTGCATATGAAAGTATGGCATAACAGCCATAACAAAATTAGCCAAAGTGATTCTACCCGCATGGGATAAATGAAGTTGATCCTAGTTATTTAATTTTATTTGACCTTCTCACCAATATTAACATATATATCCTTCTTCACTCTCCCATGTTGCATCATAGAACCGAGGTAACGACCAACATTTTTAACCCTTTTAAGATCATTAACCTGCACAATTTCATTGATCATATCTTCTTTAGTATTCTTCGAGAAAAAAATGGAAGTTTTTTCCACACCAAGTTTTAGCCCTGAAGCTTCCTCAAAAAATACTAAGACATTTCAACAAAATGTTTATCTGATCCATGAAGCCTCCATGAAAATCATGAGGTCGTCTGTAAAAGCTAAATGAGATATATTAGGACCGGCTTTTCAAGCACGCATTGTTCATTATAGCTGGAGAAATATTTTTTCCTATTTATATATTAAAGTTGTTTTTTTGGTTCTCTCTCCAGCTCCTTCAGATAAGCTTATATGAAGCTAACTCTTTTAACTATGTAATATGGGTAGTACATAGTTATAATATTAAAGTTATTTTCTTCTCTTTCTTTAGTTGCTTTCAGAACTTGTTTGCTTACAGAGAGAAAAACAAGCAACTTTAATATTATAACTATATATTACCTACAAAGGGTAGCTTGAGATAAACTTATTTTTAGTGGCTAAAGAATATTTATTTCTCCCTCTCTCTCTTTCTTTCTCTCTCTCTATATATATATATAAGTAAAATCATTTCTGCAGCCGCTTTACATACAGCAACGACAGGTGTATGGTTATGATTCCCCATATTTAATGCTCTCATCCTTTGTATGGTTATGATTCCTTGCATTTAATGCTTTTAAGTATATATATGGCAAGTATTTGATTACTGCACATACAGTAGCTGCAAAAATGTAAGCCCTATATATATATATATATGATAAAAAATTTCTCCGGCAATTTGAGATAAGTTTATCTCCGACCACCCTAAAACTACGTCGTTTTATTTTTTTATTTACTTATATTAATTGATACACCTTTGAATGGTTATGATCCCTTTTTTCTCTCTCTTCCTTTATCACTACTAATCCATCTTTATACTGTTATGATTTAGTAGCTGGAGATAAATTTATCGCAAGCAACTTGAGAAACAATAAGCCATATATATACATATATATGGGTCAGGATCATTTTACACCAGTGTAAGTTACAATCTCAATCTTGTCCATTGATCTCACTTATATCCAAGGGCTCAAATTTTTTAGTAATGTGAATATTGGATACAAGTGGATCAATGCTCAAGATTGAGTGTAAGACTTCTAACTCTTGCACCGGTGTAAGAATATCATGCCCCTATATATATATATATATATATATATATATATATATATATGAGAAAAATATTTCTCAAGCAGCTTGAGATATATTTATCTCCGGCCATCCCAATTTATTTCCTTATATTAGTTGATTCATCTTTGAAAGATTATGATTCCCTTTTTCTCTCTTATTCTTTATCTCCAATGATCCCAGTGGCGGAGCTAGCCCGACAATTTAGGTGGTGTCAGAAAATTTGACATATTAAAATATTTATAAGGAAAAAAAATTTAATATGAATTCTATCATAGTGATCTAAGTTATGTACTAAATAATATCACATAACATTGAAAATTCAAATGAACAATTATTATTGATTATATATTAAATAAAAAATATAAAAATGCACTAACATTTTCGGTAAGCATTTCAAACATAAGAATTTCACTTTCCTTCTACAATATAATAAGTAATGAACCAAACATTATCCTAAAAATATGAAAACAATCAAATATAATAATTATATGTATAATAAACATTGTCCTTCGTCTCCTCTTTCATTTTCTCTATTCCTTAAATTTTCAAAATCTCTCGTTAGAGAACATCGCCCTTATTCGCAACAACTATAAGCACGAAGGAAAGTTCTCACATTTGGGAATTAGGTTTTTGACTATGTTTTGTGTTTCCAATAACCCAAAACACTATAGTTTAATAAACTTTCATATTCCATAACTATAGACCTGTTATTCATTTGGTTTCATGATTGTTATTTTCAAGAGTTAAGTGTTTATCCTTTTAAATGACACAAATTGTGTCTCTTTAGTTTTTGACATTATGTCTTACCGATAAGACATAGTTATAACATAAAAAACTATTTTCATGGAAAGTTATTTTTTTCTCTCTCTACACGTCAGTTGAAGTGACTGAGGAAAGAGGAAAAAAAGCAATTTTTCATATTATAACTATGTCTTACCAGTAAGAGATAGTGTCAAAAATCAAAAGGACACAAGGTTATGTACTTTAAAAGGACAAATCCTTTTTTCTACTTTTAAGAGGTTTATTTGAGCCCAAATTCTGAAATAGGTCAACTAATCATTTTTGTGATTAAGTTTAGAAATAATTTTTTTTTAAATAATAGGAATAAGAATAAATAACATAACTAATTAGAAAAAAGCGAAAAAAAATATACGAGATAAAAAATTAAAGAAGGTGAAACACAAAAATAACATATTGTACACGTTCTTTATTATTTGTTTGCATTTAGCTAATTTGTTGTTACTTTGTATTGAGCATTTGATTTTCTATTTAAGTGGTGCCAAATTATAATTTGAAGCTTGATTAATTATAATTAATTATGTAATATATATATAATAAGTAAAGAAAAAAAGCAAGCAGGTGCCTATGTGTGGCTCCGCCGCTGATTGATCCATCTTTGTATGGTTATAATTTAGTAGCCGGAGATATGGTTATAATTTAGTAGCTGGAGATAAGGTTATATTAAGGAACTTGAGAAATGATAAGTCATATATATATATATATATATATATATATATATATATATATATATATATATATATATATATATATGAGTTTTATATTTCTCATTTAACATGAGATTTCAAATTTTTTTACACACCCTTCGATTTCCGTGCTGACATGGGTCCTACATCTAGTTTTTTCTATATATATATATATATATATATATATATATATATATATATATATATGAGTTTTATATTTTTCATTTAACATGAGAGTTCAAACTTTCCTACACACCCTTCGATTTCCGTGCTGACATGGATCCTACATACAATTTTTCCTAACACATGGGTCCCACATGTTTTTTATCTCTACAACATGAGATTTCAGTTCTGATTTAATATGAGAAATGTAAAATCATATATATATATATATATATATATATATATATATATATATATATATTCGAAGGAAGGGGAATTCGTGGCATAAGAATATGGCTTAGTTCCTAGTCCATCAGATTAAAGAGACCTTTGAACATGATGAATAAAGTGCAGCAAAATTAATGGATGAAGAACACGAAGGACCGAAAATGCCGACCAAATCAGAACATTTTTTTTCCCTCCTTTTTTGGAAATAGAACATATATTTTTCTTTAGATCCGTGGTGTTCATGCGTAATTCCACACCCCAAAAGTCTTATGATGCGGAAATTTCAAGAGACTCTGTGTCAATCCTACCGACATCTGGCATTGAAATCTCAAATGAATTGTATACAAGTCTTGATGTTTTTAGGCTTGCGCCAATTGCATGCCACACGTTAGGCCAAGTCTTGATTCATGTGCATTTGTTGTTTCTGTGAGTTACTTTCTATACTTGCAGTGAATGTGGACGTGGTGCAGTTGGATTAGGTGCACGGTGGATGTGGACCAAACTTCTTTCGGAGAATATTTTTGGTGTATCAGATGTATTAAATTCGGTACATCTTTTTTTTCAAATTTGGTAAAATTTATAATGTGACAGGAAACAAAAAAATTCAAAAATGGTGACATGTTTTTTAAATTTGGAAAAAAATGTACCGAATTCGGTACATCTGATGCATCAAAGATATTCTTAAACTTTCGGTACAATGAGTATATATAACTACCCTCTAATTAAATAATAATAAAAAAATTTGGGACATAAAAAATAAAAGGGTTAAAATAAATCTTTTTTTATCGGTAGTGTTAAGAATTTTTCCATGGATATGGTGATCTTTGTAATATGGATCTTATTATTTTAGCTTTCTTGGTTTTTCAATTTTCTCATTGTGCTTCAAGCACATCTGGCTTGCTTTTAGTTTAGTCTGCATCACAATGCTATTGTATCACAAGGTAATATTCGAGTAACTAATTACATAATGAGTATTTGGGGCACGCATTGAATTATAAACTGATGAAACACATAAACAGTCTTAACCCATGAAATATACTTTGTGTTTTCAAGTATGACATGCAGTTAACGGTTAAATAGAGATAAATTGATATTATATTTAAAAAAAATATCAACTTTTTTTAAATAATTTAAAAAACGGGAACATAATGATAATTTTTACTTTTATTGAGGACAAAATAATTAAAAAGTCAAATATTTTCTTATCTATCTTTTTCCGCAAGTAATGATTCCAAGTCTCCACAACCATTGGCTCAGTCATCCTCTATCTGAATCGGAGCAACTTGTTCCCCCATCTGTTCGTTGAGGTTATTTAAATTGAACCGGGACCACCATTTTTAGGTGGTCCCTTAATGTAAATAGGAGGGTAAAATTAGAAAAATGAGAAAATAATAGAGATAAAAAAGAAAAGAGAAAATTAATGTTGTGAAAGGAAGCACCAAAAGATTCAGTGGTCCTCGAGCATATTAAATATTTCCCTGTTCCCTAACCTTCATGCCACCCTTCTCTCCAAGGCTAGAGCCTATTTGATAAATTTTTTTTAAATTAAAAATGATTTTTAAATTAAAGTTAAAAAAATATTAAAAATAAAATTACAAACGGTTGATAATTACATAAAAATTTTAACTAATAAATTATTTAAAAGCTGTTTATTTAAAAAAAAAAAAAGTACACGCAACTTAAAAAAAAAATGTCACAAACAGGCACTTAGAAAGGTGTTAGAAATGGAAATGACACAGAACACAAGAAACCAAACATGTTTTTAAATACTTTAAAAAAATTAAATTTTTTTGAAATAATTTGTTAAAAATGTTAAAAGAAAATGAAAATAAACCCAAAGGGTTTGCACCCTCGTAGGGCAGTCTGTCTCAAGGGCTCAGAAAGGCTATGTTTGAAAGTGTTTTGATTTTTTGGTTTGAAAATTATTTTATAAAATAGTTTTTTAGAGTTGATTTTCAGAGTTAGAAAAGAAAATTTTCTGTTTGGTAAATTAATTTTGAAAAGAGTTTTAAAAATTATATAAAAAAAAAAAAAACTTGTTTGCGATAAACGAGTGTAACCTGATACATGAGAGTTGCTTATTATTTACAATTGTACCATTAATGAGAACACTTTATTCTCCGTCTTTTCATTCTTTAATAATAGAAACTCAAAATAAAAATAATTGTAATTTCAGTTCTAAAAATTAAAAAAAAAAACATATACTGTTTTAAGAATAGGATTCACAAAACACCTTCTATCAAACAAGTTTTTTTTATACTTTTGTTTTTAAAATTTAAAAACTGTTTACTAAGAATTATCAAACAGGCCCAAAATTTTTGCACTCTTACTTCAGGAATTAATCTCATCCCATCTTCAATTTAATACTCCCTCTATTTTATTGAGGAGTTAGTTCTAAGACTCTATTTTCGAAATAAAATGGAATTATAGGTAATTGAGTGGGGATACTCTGAATTTAAAAAATAATAGAAAATCATTCACCAAAAAAATAAAAAAATAATAGAGAATGGAAATAGAAATATTTCCTGATACCCCATTTCCTGATACCCTAAACACGAGCAAAGTTATTGTGGACCGGGACCATGGAAAATTGGGTGGGACTGAGGTGAGAGAAAGAGAGAAAAAATTGAGGAGAGAAAAAATTGAGGAGAAAGAAAAAAAAGAAAAAAAAAATTAATACAGGTGTCAATTTTTAAGTGGAAGAACCATAGTGAGTCCGGGAGCATATTAAAATTTTCCCCTAAACACAACATTCAAATAAAAGATTTCATGTCGCAATCATAGTAGTCATTTTTTAATTTATTATTACTATTATTGTTTTCGATAGAAGATGGAAATTTATAACAGACAAATGAACTAAAGTACTATTCGACAAGGCTATATATTATGGGTTTTATATTTCTCATTTAACATGAGAATTCAAACTTTACTACACACTCTTTGATTTCCGTGCTAATATGGGTCCTATATCTATTTTTTTTTTAACAAATCGGTCTCACATGCTTTTTATCTCTACAATATGAAATATGAGAAATATAACACTCATATATTATATAATATATCGTACGAACTAGTAAAACAAAATCAAGGGATTAAATAATTACTAATCTTTGATTAAATATTAGTTTCCGACACAAACTCTACAAAACATTTTGACACGAGTGAGAAAACTCAAATTGGGAACAGCATCCCATGAATATGATTATTCTGTCAGGAAGCAGGACAAGTGGAATCACTATTTTCATAGAGAAGTTACGGTGGTCTGGACCACATGCTTCTTATCTAAATGTGATTTTTTTTTTTTTTTTCCATTTTTTTCATTTCTTTCACTTATATTATCATTCACGTCTCTAATTTTTTTTTCACAATTAATAAAAGGAACACCCAAAGGAGACAGCACCGTTCCATAAAAAATCATCTCCTATTTTCACACCCACTATAAAAAATACTATTAAGCCAGTAGTGATGTGTTCCTTCTTCCTCGCACTTAAGTACACTTATTACCTAGCCCATTAAGTACATAATGGATAAGACTCGATGAAGTAGATCTCTAAAGAGGCTGATCAATGCCTTGTTTGCATAATTATGCGCATAACACGTTTACTTGTGTGCCACAAATATAAACAATAGCATGTTTCTTGGTAGCACTGTCTCAATTGCTTTTACCTTTGCTTGAACATGATCTCAATTTATTCTCGTTTTTAGTTTTTGAATTATAGGGAATCGAACACAGACCCACACCAATAGCCTAATTCAATTATTCTCGTTTTTCTTCATTCTAGCCATGGAAAGTACTTATGTCTATTATGTGACCCAAAGGAATACTTTCCAAGGAACATGCTATTAGGATAAGTTCAAATTTGGGCAGATTAGAATTTGAATATTTTTATTCTTATTTGTGCATATGTAACTCTAGTTGTCATTTTTATCTCATATAATTATAACATTTAATGTATGTCTTAGGTATCATTTTTATCTCATGTAATTATAACATTTAATGTATGCCTTAAGTGTCATTCTTATCTCACATAATTACCATATCTTGTAACTAGCATCTATATATGGACGTGCTCATGATAATGCAAATTAGCTTTTGATGTTTCCAATTTATTATGGTATCAGAGCCACTTCAAAAAGATCGGTTCCTGATAAGCACGCATAATGGAAGGCAGTGTTGCAAAAAGCCTTGAGATGATCAGATCCAACAAAGCATGTGGTAAAGGCAAGTATAATAGCAACCGATACGTCCAAAATGCAGCACATACAATGCAGAGTGATAATATATAGGGACAAGAATCCAACAATGCAACAATGTTATCTGCTCTTACACCAGAGGTGGTACAAAAACTTTTATGCCTAGTTGAATCATCATCACCAAACACAGATAAACTCTATGGTAAGAATTCAAGCTCACACTTATGGCTAGTAGGCAGCAGTGCTTCACGACACATGACAGGTAACCTCAAGCTTTTGAATGACATTAAAGCAGTACAGTCCGCACGTGACAAATTGTCTGATGGACGATTCGCTTATGTTGTCCAACAATGAACAGTCAAACTAATGCCTCAACTAGTTATTACTAATGTCTTATATGTACCTGATTTGTGTTGCAACCTGCTTTTGGTTGCTCAGTTGATTGGCACACTAAATAAAAGTGTTAACTTTACTGATAATGGATGCATTGCAAGACCAACTTTCGTGGATGCAGATTGACTTGGGAAAGAAGCAAGCTGGAGTGTATGTGTGTAGCGCAATGCAGAACAACACATAAAGCGTAGTGCATGTTGCTCATAGTACAGAGTCATTGGAAATATGACATAAACACCTGGTCCATCCCTCTTGTAAAAGTCTGGCTTCCCTTCTTTTTATCTCAGTGAATAGTAATAAGAATAAATCTGATACTGTCGGCGATGTATGCTTCTGAGCAAAACATACGCGAAGTCCATTTCATGTGAGCACTCAAAAAAGTGTGGCATGTTTTGACTTAGTTCACATGGATATTTGGGGGCCTTATAAAATATCATCTTCTGTTGGTGCACACTATTTTTTGACTATTATGGATGATTGTAGTAGATCTGTTTGGATGTTTTTGATGTCAAAAAAATGTGAAACTATCAAAAGAGTGGAACAATTTTTGATTATAGTGAAAAAACAATTCGACAAAATAGTTAAAATGGTCAGGTCTAATAACCGTTCAGAATTTTATGATCGCAGACTCAAAGACATATATGCAGCCATGGAAACTCTACACCAAACATCTTGTGTAGACATCCCTCAGCAAAATGGTCGTGTAGAGCGCAAATACATACACATACACAATATAACTACAGCTCTAAGACTTCAAGCTCATCTTCCTATCAGTTTCTGGGGTGAATGCATTCTTGTTGATGCTCACCTGACCAATCACACACCTAATCCACTTCTTCAAGGAAAAACTCTATATGAAATGTTCTTTGGCACTGCGCCAAACTATTCTCTTCTACGTGTTTTTGGGTGCCTATTCTATGCACCGCGATGACCAAAACCAAGGGATAAATTTGCTTCTTGTTCACGGCGATGTGTGTTTGTTAGGTACCCTTATACACAAAAGGGTTGGCGTCTCTACGATACCGACACTCATGAATTTCTCATTTCACGAGACATGACATTCGTTGAGCAATATTTTGCTTATGCTCAATATCCTAATATGGAGCAGCAACATAATCGCCCAAGCTTTCCGCCTTTATACCTATTGTTCGATGAAGAGATGCCACAAGTGCCTTTCCCACAAGAGTAAGAAACACCAGCGTCCCATTCACCTATACAAACTGCACTTCCTTTGGATGATAGGGGAGCTCTTCTTCGCAACCAGCCGCACTTGATGATCGCTCGGATGAAGTCCAAGCACCGTGTGAGATAGTTGTTGCTCTAGCGAATCTTGAACCTGAAAGTCTAGGCCGTGGGCAACATATTCATAGATCACTAGCGTATCTGCAAGAGTTATCATGTAATAATGCACATACACATACCCTTCCTCGTGCTTCTTCCCAAGGCAATCCTTCCTCAGGTATACCTTACCCTATTGCTTATTATGTTTTTTATTCTAATTTTTCACCGCAACATCAACGCTTCCTAGTTGTTGTAAGTGTTGAGACATAACCCAATTCGTTCAAAGATGCCATGCATGATGAACGATGGCTTGTAGCAATGAAGAAAGAAATTGACGCGCTTAAACAAAATCACTTATAGGTTCTCACAACTCTTCCTCTGGGGAAAAGAGCTATTCCTTCAAAATGGGAATACCGAATTAAATATAAATTCGACTATAGCGTGGAGTGATATAAAGCTCACCTAGTTATTTCCAAAAATAATTAAGTTGAAGGAGAAGATTTTACTGAAACTTTTTACTCATTTGCAAGATGGTCAGTGTGCATACATTCATTCGTGTTGCTGTAGCAAATAATTGGGAGCTTCATCAACTAGATGTTAATAATGATTTTCTTCATGGAGATTTGCATGAAGAAGTCTATTAAGACTACCGCCAAGTTTCTTCGCTGCTTCTTCTCACAAAGTGTGCAGATTACAAAAGTCTTTGTATGGCTTAAGGCCATCTCTGCGCAACTAGTTTGCCAAGCTTTGCTATGCTCTTCAACAATATTTTAATTTTACACGATCTAAGGCAGATTATACACTCTTTACCTATCAACGAAATGATATTTTCTTAGCCCTTATTGTCAACGTTGATGACATTGTGCTCACAACTAACAATTTAATGACATGCATAAAAGTGAAAGAATATCTTAATTATTGTTTCCATATTAAATACTTAGGCACTCTTAGGGGGCGTTTGGTTGGAATATTTGGCTAGCGAAATCACTTCCCCAGCCATCCACTTTGCATGTCTATTGGACCCAAATGCAAGGCAACAGATTCCCAATTCAGACATGGTATTGGAGGTTGTCTACCTAAATGGAGAAATGGGTGAAAAATTAGATGACAAACATACCCCTCAACTTTTGCTAATTGCAACTTATTTTCGTAAAGGTAAATGGGTGGTGATTCAAAAAAATTTAAAAACAAGGATATTTTCGTAATTACTACTTATTTCCCCATTTATATTTTACCTCAAACCAAACATAGACTTTATAAAATTTACCTAATTTTCCAGATAATTTTTTTTCCAACCAAACAACTTTTTTAACATTTTTCTACCAAACTCACTTTCCAACTATTTTCCTACTAATTACATTTCCCTAATATTCAAAAAATTTATACTCAACCAAACGCCCCCTTAAGTATTTTCTTGGTATTGAAACTGCTCGTAGTCCTATAGGTTTGTTTCTTTATCAGTGAAAATATGCTTTTGACATTTTGTCTGAATCAGGGGCCCTTGGTTGTAAACCAACAGATTTTTCAATAGATCATGTGAAATATCAAGATACAAGAGGAATTGATAGTAATCCTTGTTGTGTTAAACTACACAACATTGGTTCTATTATATAGCAAACCAATTGAAGAATACAATGAGACACACACAATGTGGGACTAACACTCTTAACACAATGAGACACACACAATGTGGGACTAACACTCTTAACACTCCCCCTCAAGCTGTAGCATATAGATCATATGCTACAAGCTTGATACATAAATAATACTCCTATTAGGAACCAAAAGCAACAGTGCTACATCAACAAAATGAAATGACCAAGTAACATAACATCAAAATAAATCTCCTATATGAGAAACCAAAAATCAACAATGTGCTAAAAATGGCGTCGGAATGAACATCAACATGGAAGATGCCGGAATGATCATCGGCAAAGACATCTGTGCTGGAATAACCATCAGCAACATGGAAAGTGCTCCCCCTCAAGAGGAACTTCGGAGCCGGAATTATCATCGGCAAAGACAACTGTGCTGGAATGACCATCAGCAACATGGAAAGTGCTCCCCCTCAAGAGGAACTTCGGAGCCGGAATTATCATCGGCAAAGACAACTGTGCTGGAATAACCATCAGCAACATGGAAAGTACTCCCCCTCAAGAGGAACTTCGGAGCCGGAATTATCATCGGCAAAGACAACTGTGCTGGAATGACCATCAGCAACATGGAAAGTGCTCCCCCTCAAGAGGAACTTCGGAGCCGGAATTATCATCGGCAAAGACAACTGTGCTGGAATGACCATCAGCAACATGGAAAGTGCTCCCCCTGCAAAATGAGAAGTGAAAGAGAACAAGTAGACAGATCTGAAAATAAAAATATATCAAGAAGAAAAAAAAAAAATGACCAAAACGCAGATCTGGAAAGCAACACAGATCTAGAAAATTCAAAAATCAATGGGAGAGAGAAGAAGGAGATGCTGCTGGAAAATAATGATAACAAACGAAACAGATCAGTGACGATGCAAAACGAAAAATGCATGCAAAATAAAAAATAAAATGAAACAGATCTGAAAGAAAAAAAATTGCAACAGAAAGAGAAAAGAAATGAGACATAGGACTGGATGAAAAACCCAGTAGAGAGAGGATGATGACCCAAAACAATGAAGAAATCACAGATCTAGGACAATGGAGATGACCCGTAGATCTGGAAAACCACAAATTGAAAAAGAAGATGAAAGCAAAAGTGACGGAAAAAGAAGATGAAAGGAACCAAAAGAAAAAGAAATAACAACAAGAATCCCTCAAGGAGGGTGATATCTCTCTATAACCATATTGAAATTATGGAAAATATGGAAAAGTGAACTAAGTTAAGCGGATTAAGATTCCTCTTGTTAGGCTCTAGATACCATGTGAAATATCAAGATACAAGAGGAATTGATAGTAATCCTTGTTGTGTTAAACTACACAACATTGGTTCTATTATATAGCAAACCAATTGAAGAATACAATGAGACACACACAATGTGGGACTAACACTCTTAACACAATGAGACACACACAATGTGGGACTAACACTCTTAACAGATCAAAATCGTAAACTAGCTATAGTTGATGGCCCAGATTATTGTGATTCTGCCCAATATCGGCATCTTATTGGTCTTCTTGCTTACCTTACTATTACTTGTCCTGATTTGAGTTATGCTATCCATATTTTATCTCAATTTATACAGAAAATAAGCAGAAACATAATATTGCAGTCCAACGTGTGCTTCGATATATTAATTACAATACTAGCCAGGGCATTTAACTTCGTTTAGATTATGATATGTGCATTCATGCTTGTAATGATTCTGATTACGCCAATTGTCCGCTCACTAGGCGATATATCACAGGCTTCTTTACGATGCTTAGCTCATCTCCTATATCTTGAAAAACCAATAAGCAAATTATAGTGTCTCATTCTTCTACAGAAGAGGAATATCAGTCCATGGCAACTACCAACTTCTTTGGTTAAAATCCTTTCTTCCTTGGGGTATTACACTCTCAAACTTATGCAACTTTATTGTGATAATCTACACATTGCAACTAATCGAGTTTTTCTTGAATGAGCTAAACATATGAAGTTGGCTTGTCACTTCATCCGTGAGCACTTGCTTTACAAAACTATTGCTACTTCATATGTGCGTTCTGATCTTCAACTAGCAGACATCTTCACCAAAGCTCTAGGAAAAACATCTTTCCAATATTTAATGTGCGAATTGGGCATTAGCTCCCTCCATGCTCCAACTTGAGGGGGGCGTATTAGGATAAGTTTATCTTTAAGTAGATTTCAATTTGAATACTTTTGTTCTTATATGTACATATGTAATTCTAGCTGTCAATCTTATCTCATGTAATTATATGCTTTAGGTGTCATTCTTATCTCATGTAATTATAACATTTAATGTATGCCTTAGGTGCCATTATTATATCATGTAATTCTCATCTCTTGTAACTGACGTTTATATATGGACATGCTCATGATAATGAAAATTAGCTTTTGATGCTTCCAACTTATCACATGCCATAGCTGGATCATGATTTTAATTGATTTTCGCCGCCATCGAAATTATGTTTGTACTTAAGTGGCATATAATGCTTTCAAAGAATAGTCTTTCATGAAAAAGCTATTTTTATAACCTAAGTTATCAAGTAAAATTATATGAATAAATTTTATATCTAACACATCTGCGTATGCAAAATTCATTTAGATTTGAAACATGCATAATGCTCAAGTTTATGATATCTTGTGTTGAAATTTATTTCTATTCAAAAGAAATGAAAACAACAAGAATCAATTTCTAATAGTTGGGACAAGGTTCTTCTATTAATGCGGAAGGAGTAATTTTCAAATGGAGTTATGCAACTGAGCACATGGAGATTAGCCCATTAGTACGGTGGCCCGATATACCAAATCACAAAAAATGATGGAGATGGAGAGAAAGAAAGAGAAAAAAATTTAATATGGAAAACCTAATGTAAGGTCACAAGCCCACATTCGCTCGAAAATGCAAAAATGATGGAGATGGAGAAAAAGAAAGAACACAAGTTTTAATATGGAGAACCTCAATTGATGGAAAGTCACATGCGCCCATGGTAAGGGAAATCTTCCTTCAAATGGGCTCAAATATTCCATCCTAACCCAAAACCTTAAAACATTTAATTAATGCATCATTTCACTTATATGATCTTCTCTTAATCCATTTCTAACCAATGTGAGACTTCTTACTCACACTTGGATTCCAAAATCTAATGTTATGAATCGCCTATTTTAAAAATTTAGACTATTGAGTAAAACACAAATAATTTTATATTTAACAAGTTGCATCTCCATCAAGTGTTTCGGTGGACAATAGGACCTAATGAGAATTGAACAACACATAATCAATAAGTGTTGGAATGAAGTTTCAATTTTCAGTGGGTATGAAGAAGTTAAAAATGAAAGACCTTAACTTTAAAGAATAATAGTAAAAAGGAAAAGGAAAAAAAAAAAAATCAACAAGTGCATGAATGGGAAAAAAAAATGACAAGGAAATGGAAGACGCACGAAAAGGGAGATTAATTAAACTTCACATTTAGGAAAGAATCAAAGCTTAATTTCAGTTGGTCATCATCATTATATTAATTATTTCGGGTAACTGACCAAAATGTCATTGTTTATAAACTTTTTTACCTAAATGCCACGCGAACAGTCTTATTTCCCAATCTGTCACAGGGGCAAGTTCGCTTCTGACACAGGCGAACTCGGTTTGCTGACGTGTCACATTTTTAGTAGATAACAAGTATCAAATTTAAAATAAAAAATAAAAAATGGAGTTCGCCTACATGGTAGGCGAACTTAATAAAAAGTAGAGTTCGCCTATGTCAGAAGCGAACTCTGACACCACCAGTTTCCTGACACATCATCATGCATAGTTCGCTTGTGTCAGAAGCGAACTTGTCTGCGTGGCAGTTTAGAAAAATAGTTCAAAAGCATGACATTTAGGTAAATTTGTGTGGGAACAGTGGCACAATGGTCACTGTTCCTTTCTTATAAAGAAAATGGATCTCACCACTTATGAGGGTGACGGTCATGGCCACACTAAAGGCAAGTTTTGTTTCTTATATGGTTTAGTTGATGGATTCGATTTTTTGCAGTTACTGCAGATAAGTTATCTGCAGTAAACTCAACACGATGTCGTTTTGAGGCATAAATTATGATGTTTTTGTAATTTCTATTTATCTTAGGGTTATAATAGTCTTTATATTCATAATTTTTTAATATTTCAATAGCAAAACAACATCATTTTGAGAATAAATACTGATAACTTATTTACGTTAACTGCAGAAACATTTTTCCCTTAGTTGATTGAATGCTTTAACCCTATCGATCTTATTATGGTCTTATATGGCTTCCACTGCCGATCAAGATACTCAAATTTTAGATAAACACTAGAATAGAGTCAAAAGCGTAAGGTCTAATCGGCACGTGCTGATTTAAATGGAATAAGTATTTTCGATTTTTGAAAAGAGGAGCACCGACTACCCAACATTTGTAAGTACTCCTGAGTGCCCTAACTTTAATTAGAACTGTGAAGATATTTTAATATTATAGTAGATAGATAGTGATATGAAGATAGGAGAGTGAGTGGATATTTTAATATTATTATAGCATATAGATAGTGACGTGAAGATCAAGCAAGGTGGTTTGGAATGCGAATATACATCCCATATAAATACCCCAACAAGCTACACATTCCACTCCATGTCTTCTATCTATTCCCTTCAACTTACACCATAATAGTGAAGATGAAGGGCATACGCAATTTTTTGCAAGGGTTGAAACCAGCCATTCTAATGGTGTTTGCGCAGGTTGCATATGCTGCGGTGAATGTGATCTACAAGATTGCCATAGAAGATGGAATGAGCATGAGGGTGGCTACTGCCTATCGCCTCGTTTTTGCATCGGCTTTCACTATCCCCCTTGCTCTTATCTTTGATAGGTCCATGATTGCCTTGTAGCTACTTTTTCTTTCATGTGAAATTTTATATGAGAATGTCAAATTCATACATTTGATATTGTTTTTCAAAAAATATTTTCGTGTAAAAATAATTTTTAAGAATTGTTTTGCTTAAACATTTCCTCACATAATTTCATGAAACTAGTGGAAATATTTTCTATATTTTCTGTGTGCGTATATCTTACATCTACTTTCATGTGGTTAAAATCGAATTGGTTTAAAAAATCATGAATCGAATTGGTATTTTTATTTCTTCTTCTCTTGTTTTTTTATTTATCTTCTCATCTCTCTCTGTTTTTCTTCCTTATTTATTTTGTTCCTTCTTTTATCTTTATTTTTAGTTTTTTCTTCTCATTTTTACTTTATTTAATTTTTTAATTATATATAACTTTTTTTTTTCAAATTTGTAGTATAATTTATAATTTTTATTTTTTTTCCTCAATATTTTCATACTTTTCATTTGGATTCGGAGCTAGTTCAAAAAATAATTTTGAGAGTATGCAAAAAAATCACAAAATAATACTACACTTAAAAAAATTAATTTTAAAAATCAGTTCCTGAACCTAATTAAGCAATTTTTTTCTCTTCTTTTCAATTCTTTTTTCCCCTTTTTACTTCTCTTCTCTTGTTTATTTAATTATTGTTTTATAGTTCAGAATCGTTTTCAAACCTATCTGAACCAATTTCGAACCGAATCGAATCGGTTTGGGGTAAACAAAAAACTTGGTTCTTTCAACAAAATTGATTTAAATCAATTTAGTTCAATTCTTAAAAAAAATTGTTCACACATCTCTAATGTTAAGTAACATGTACCATGGATATGCATAAGAAATATTATTTCTGTTGTCTCTTGTCATTGGCTGCCGTCTATGAATCCTGTTATTGACCATGAATGACAATGATTGATGAGGGTCAGAGCAATTTCTAATCAATTAAAACAAAGTGAAATTCAGGTGGATACATAATGGAGGGCAAATAAAAGTGAAGACCAAATAGGGAGAGTGAACTTTTATGCATTATTTGGAAGAGGAAGGGAGAAGGGAATGGAAAAATGACTACCACATTTTTAAAGAGTTGTAAGGGAAGGAAATGAGACTGAAGTATTTTTCTCAAAACCCAAAATTTATTCCCCTAAAATTTGAGGTAAGAAGATGGAAAATAATTAACTTGTAGTTAAATTACATATTTATTTTGAACTTGTATTATAAAATTAGTGCTATTCTTTTTCACCAATATTTTTACACTACCTCATTTACAACATTTCCTTGTGCAGTGTCCTCATTTATAAAAACTCACAGCCTAATATATATATATATATATATATATATATATATATATATATATATATATATATATATATATATATATATTCTTTCTTTCTTTCTTTTTAAAAATTTAGCATTATTTTTTGAAACGCAATAAAATTATTGCCACATCAGTCGGAGATGGGATTTGTTCAAAATCTTTCGCACCATATAATATCATTTTTTGTGAATATTTTAAACAACTAAAAATTGTAAATATTATTTTTGGAAAACAGTATTTTGATTAGTTTATTTAGTTTTTCAAATTCTCAACCAAATGGGTAAAAGGAGAGATAGACATTGTAGCTTCTTTGAACATGAGACTCACGCATTAGATTAACTATGGTTTTGCCTTTTTTGTCCTATATATACAGGAAGAAGAGACCAAAGATTACTCGGAGGGTGATTTATATGACATTTCTTTGTGGCTTATTTGGGTATGCTCCGTAAATTCTTCACCTTATTGGTCATATCATAAGTATTTTCAGGCACTTTATTGTCTAATGATATAAGGTAATTAATTAACAATACTGATGGTCATGCAATGTTCCAGGGGAAGTGGATATCTAAACCTTTACCTCGAGGCTCTGGCTTTGACATCAGCAACGTTTGTGTTGGCTATGCTCAACCTTGTTCCAGGCATTACCTTTATCATGGTCATATCCTCCGGGTACTAATTTATTCGTAATAATTTTCTTTCAATTTTCTTCATATACCAATTTGTTTCAACAAAGCTTTGGTTAGTCACGCCACATAGCAAGGTAAAAGTTAAATAATAAAAATTAGGGGAAATTAAAGTTATGTACTCACAATTTATAAAAGTAAATAATAAAGGGGTAGGATATTGTGACAACCAAATAATATTACTACCACATCTTAACCGTTGATTTCCGTCAATCAACGGTTATCATTTTTCAAATCAAACTCATTAATTAATTATTAATTCGCAATAAATGATAACAATTGATTGACGAAAATCAACGGTTAAGATATGGTAGTAACATTGATAGTAACATTATTTGGTTGTCACAATATCCTATTCCAATAATAAATAATAGAAATGAGTGGAAATTAAAGATAAGTTTGGCACCCCGATTTTAATTTACTTTTGATTTTGTGTAGATTCGAAAAATTAAATTTGGGATCAGGAGCAGGAAAGGCAAAGGTAATAGGAACAATAACTGGAATTAGTGGGGCAATGCTGTTGACGTTTTTCAAAGGGGTAGAAATTAATATATGGTCCTCAAAAATCAACCTTTTGCATCCACATCAAAACGACAATGGTCACATGGCAACACAACATGGTGATTCCGGTAGTAAACTGTGGGGTGTACCATGTGCCCTTGCAAGTTGCTGCTGTTTTTCTTTGTGGTTCATTATTCAGGTAAGCTTAATTTTTATGACCAAAAACAGAGCACACACATGTTCACCAACTTGTTTAATTAGATTCTATCTCATTTTAATCTATCAACATATAGATATATTTATGAAAATATGTCGTTTACTTTGAAACGGCACAGGCTAAGTTGAATGAAGAATTCCCGTGTCCTCATTCAAGTGCAGCTTTGATGTCCACAATGGGAGCGGTACAGGCAACTGTTATTGCTCTTTGTGTTGATAGGGACTGGAACCAATGGAAGCTCGATTACGGTATCAGGCTTTTAGCTGTGATTTATCCGGTATGCATGCATACTCCTAATTAATTTACTAATTCACACTATGATTGAGATTTTGCAATTTAATATACGTTAGAAAGAATATCTTTAGGATATCTTTATTATTTGTAAAGATCTATTTCCTTATTTTATTAGGATTTAGGTTAGGTATAGATCTATTTCCTTATTTTATTAGGATTTAGGTTAGGTATAGGCTAAGCCCATTAGTATTTCTTTATATATTGTATTCTCATGAATCAATTCAATATACAGTTTTATTTCAAGGGTTGCTCTCGTCTTTTATTATTTTATATTGTATCAAGAGCCTAACGAGAGGAATCCTTGTCCGTTTTTACTTACTCTTTTTCATAATTTTAATATGGTAGTAAAGAGATATCACCCTCCGTGAGGGATTGGCTTTCTTGTTCCATTTCTATATTTCTCTTTATGCTACTCTTAGTTTCTTCTTCTTTGTCTTGTCTTCCATCGAAGACCCAACCACCATAAACAACTAGTCCACCGCCAGAATTTTGTCCAACAACTTTTCGGCCGCTAACCACCACCGTTAAATCGTCTTCCCCGTGCGTTCACCGTTTTCCAAGCCGCGTCTCTTTCCTCCGGCCGCATCATCTTTTCTTCTCCGGCCGAATCTTGTTTCTTTCGGCTGTGTTTTCTTCTTCTTTGATGATTTATTATTTTTATTTTGATTTTCTTTTATGACTTGTATTTGGCCAATTTTATTTTATTCCCACATATGTTTGTGGTCTTATTCAAGTCTGATTTGACTTGCATTATTTTTGCTTTGGCTTTACTTTGGCCTCCAATTCAGGGGGAGCATTTATCTCTGTTGTTGCCTGGTCCGCGGATTATTCCAGTTACACTGGCTCTGTCGGCTTGTATTCCAGTTGCAACAATGTCTTTTTCCCATTATCTCTGTTGTTGCCTGGTCCACGGATTATTCCGTTACACTGGCTCCGTCGGCTTGTATCTCAATTGCAGCAATGTCTTTCCCAGCCTTTTAGGCTGATGTCTTTTCCAATTCTTCAGACTGATGTTCGTTCTAGTTGATTCGCTGTTGATTTCTCCGACTTATATTCCAAGAAGCTTCATTTTTTTTTTCTTCCCAACATGAAGTGTCCCTCCATCTTTAGGGGGAGTATTAGAGATATAGATAATATTTTATTTTAGTTTATTATATTTTTTATTTTTCTTTAGGGTGAGTTGTTACAACCCCATTCGTTTATTTTATGTTTCTTGTTCACACTTGTTGCTTATGATCTATACGCTCCAACTTGAGGGGGAGTGTTAGAAAGAATATCTTTAGGATATCTTTATTATTTGTAAAGATCTATTTCCTTATTTCATTAGGATTTAGGTTAGGTACAAGCTAAACCCATTAGTATTTCTTTATACATTATACTCTCATAAATCAATTCATTATACAAATTTATTTTATGTTCCTCTCATCTCTTGTTATTTTACAATATATATATATATACACAATAATTGTTAATGCAGGGAATTGTGGTCTCTGGAATAGTGGTGATTGTTTATAACTGGTGCATAAAGATGAGAGGCCCACTATTTGCGTCTATTTTCAATCCTCTACAACTTCTGCTTGTGGTTATAGCTGCTTATTTGATGTTGGATGAGAAGTTATATTTAGGATGGTACACTTTAAATTCTTATTTTACCTAAACATATATGTGTACCTATTCACGGTTTTTTTTTTTTTTTTTTTTTTTTTTTTTTTGGGTTCTTCCATATTTTTATGATTTGACTTGATTTAATTTAGTTTGGTTGTACATATATAGTGTGCTTGGAGCAGTGCTGATCGTGTGTGGTCTATACGCTGTGCTTTGGGGTAAGGGAAAAGAAATGAAAAAGAAGACTCAACTAATTCCATTTGAAATTACAAGAGAGTCCGAAGCTGTTCAGGTTGTTGTTACGTGCACGCCAGTAGATCATGATAAATATGTCCAAAGCTCCCTGAATCAAACTAATACTACCGGGAAGGTTGCTGATGATCACTGAATATTTATCAAAAAAATAGGATGATGTGAAGGGAAATTTCTTTGGTGTTACGGATCTACTATAAATTTGATACATCTTCTACTCATATTATGACATGTGTCTTATTTTCGTTAAATCAATAATAAATAATTTATTTTAAAATTAGGAAAGTGAATAATTTAAAATAAAGTAAGACACGTGTCACAATATGAATGGAAGATGCATCGAGTTTTCGAAGTATCTGTAGTACCAAAGATATTCTCGATGTGAAGAATCGGATAGCCATGCGACCATGAAAAAATGAAAATTAGAGTAAAGCTTTTTTTGGATTCTTAACAAAAAAATACGATTTTTCACTTTCGTCCTTTATAAAAAAACCCATATTAGTCTTTTTTAGGGACTAAATTGGATTTTTATTGAATTTCTGAGGATCACATTTTCAAAGAACTGGAATTGTAGAATGATCAAAAAGTTGACTTTTTTCTAAGGGACGAAAGTGAGGACCATATTTTTTTGTTAAGAACCTACAAGAGATTTTACTATAAAAATTAAAAATAATTGAGGCCCCATCAAAATTTATTTGAGTAAATATCAGAAGAATATTTGTCTTTGGAAATAGAAATGAATTTGGGAGTCAATTACGACTAGCGAAGATTTTAACACCCTACATTAACAATTTAAAAAAATGATTACTTTAAATTTACTGTGCTAATTATTGATAAAATTTTAAATATTTGGTTCACCCAAAGAAATAAATAATATTTATTATTGTGAAGGAAAAATAATTTTTAAAGTTTTTTTTTTGGACTTGACGAGATGGTCCCACTCTGTTATATCGCTTGGTACAATAAGGAACTCAAAATTACATCATTTTGTGGAAGTCATGTATGTGTTGGTTGATTTTAGTTTTAAATGAACTATTGAAAATTCATTTTGCTCTAAGATTATCATATTATCACCTAGGAAGCACGGACACTTGTAAAAACAGGAAGAGTCGGGTCCGACACGCTCCGACACGGCGACACGCTCCGACACGGTGTCGGACACGCGGCTGACTTTTTCCGACACGTTGACCATTCCGACACGCGAATTTGACCGTGTCCGACACGGTCAAATGGCATTTTCGTAATTTTTTTAATTTTTTAAAAAAAATTAAATTTTTTTAAAAAAATTTTAATTTTTTTTTTTAAAAAAAATTAAAATATATTAATAAAGCTTCCACATGATCATATCAATTTTATTTTTTTTATCTTTTTTCCCTTAAGTAGATAAGAGAGCATCTTAGCATCATTGTTGTCAATTCCTATTACGCTCTTATTGTATCTCATTCTCTCTTATCTCTCTCTAATATGATTTGATCTCTCTATCTGATATTATGTCTCTCTCATCCCAGTTTTTATTTTTTTTATTAAAGCTTCTGTCTTTATAACGTGTTGATGGGTATTATTAATTTAGTTTCATTTTTTTGTTAAATTATTAAATATTAAATGAAATATAAACTATATAAATTAAAAATATTATTTAATATTAAAACGTGTCCCAACGTGTCGAAATCCATAATTTTTTAGGATTGACGTGTCGGAGTGTCGTGTCGTGTCGTGTCACGTGTCGCGTGTCGTATCGGTGCTACATAGACTATCACAGCCAAAATGACCCAAGTAAAATTTAGAATTAATAAGATGTCCTTTTATTTATTATGTTTTGAAACTTTAATTTTGAAATTTTGATAATTATGAAAAGATCACAATTATATATGGAAAAAACATTTCTACCGCCTCTTTAGATAAAGTTATCCACAGCTATATTAAAAACTACGTCGTTTTGATTAATAAAGGATGTTTATGTAATTTTAGGTAAATTAATGAAGGGTGTTTCTGTAAAATGTATATGATAAAAAGTAAACAAAATTACGAAAACACCTTTCATTAATTCACCTAAAATTAAATAAACACCTTTCATTAATCAAAACAACGTAATTATTGGGGTAACTATAGATAACCTTATCTAAAGTGATCGTAGAAATGTTTATCCCATTATATATTTTTAATATTTGTAAATATATTTAATTTTAATTTCAAAAAATATATTTTCTAATTACTTCGATTAGATTTGAAGGTTTGGATCATCTCTCACGGCTAAAATAACCGCAAAGTTAACACCCTAAATAAAAAATGCAAAGTTAACAAGTTATCATAACTAAATTCTATGATGCACCGACACCGACATCGACATGAGACACGATACGACACGCCAACACGTTAATTTTAAAAAATGTCATATTCTGACACGTTAGAACACTTTTTGATATTAAATAATATTTTTAATATATATAATATAATTTATATTTAATACATAAAACAGTCCACAATAACTCATATAACCAATCAAATATTCAAATTTCATAACGTAATAAAGTAAAAGTAATTTTTCATACTTTGCTAATTGTTTATGTCAAATTTTATAACTGAAAAAAATTGACTTATAAATTAATTTTTTATTCTTAATTAATAAAAAAAGTTAGACTAAAAAAAAACGTGTTAGAGCGTTGATCACGTGTCGGAAAAAATTGACCGTGTGTCGGAGCATTGACCGCGTGTCTTAAAACATTGACTGCGTGTCGAAACGTGTCGGTGTGCGACACATAATTTTTATTTTTTATTTTTAAATCGTGTGTCCGTGTATTCTAGGCTAAATTAACTAATTATTTAAAAAAAGAAATTCAAACATTTCTAAATTCATTTTTTAATCATTCAATTTCCTCCAAATTTCCAAAATAACAAGGAATACGTTAGTTGTTGCAGAAAAGACCATTTTAAATCTCCAACCAAGAAGGGGGTCATTATATTATTGTTAAAGCTCAACTTAATCTAAAAAAAATAAAAATAAAAGGAAGCCATCTCGACGTTGGTCTTCCGTGAAATGTAAGCAATATAACAAAAAGATAATGAATGAGAAAAAAAGTAAAAGAAATAATTGGAGAGGAAGGATATTGTACCAATCAAGTTATGTAACTACCAATCAGTCTCACCGTTAGATCGATTATGTTGATCCAACGGTTATATTTATTTTCATCTTTGTATGATCATGCTTCCCCATATTTAGAGTGAAAGTATTAAATATGGAAGATCATAATCATAAAACGGTGAAAATAAATATAAAACATTAAATTTGGGAAATCATGACCATATAAAGATTAAAATAAATATAACCGTTAGATTAACATAATCGATCTAACGGTGGGATTAGTTGATAGTAAGATGATAGTAACACTGATTTTTGTTACAATATCCTTACCCATGATTGAAAAAAGAAAGAAAAATAACATATATTATGCCAAGAACAGAAGAAACGATATTGGGTTTCCACTATACTTGACAAAAGGGAAAAGAGCACTTTGAGCCCCTATCCTATAATCGATGACAGAGAAGAAGAAACATTGTTGAATCTGTCATGATGATGCACGGGTTTGATGAAGATGAGGCTAGCTAGCTCCGCCATGGGTTACATGGGAGATGGATGGGTGTTTTCATGGTGAACGATTCTTGACGGTAGCGTTGCAAAGAAGGTAGTGGGAATGGGTCATGGGTTCAATCTATATTTGAATCACAGGAGTCAGGTTGGTCAGATCTATGGTGGTTTGGGTTAAGGTACATGTTGCTGACGATAAAATAACATTTCTAATGGCAGTCACCACCTAAGAAGTACCGATACTCCTTAAATTCTTTTTCTAATGTATCGAATGCGTATCGGAAACGTATCGTTTGGTAATCGAATCGATATCCTGTATCATCGAATAACGTATCGAAAATGCGTATCGGTGCTTCATAGATCACCACAACCAAAACTGATATCTTATACTGCAATAATAAAATATATGCATAATTTATATGAGTTGTAAAGTACCAAAAACTTACCTTAATTTGTGCCAAAAATATTAGGAACTTAGAATAAGACCCAGATTCTCTTCCCTTGTGTTGATATGATTTTTTCTCTTGAAAATTGTTGATGATCTCCGGAGAAGTTGTAAACTTCAATTGAACTCTCACGTTCAGTATATGTTTAGTCTCTCCCTCTTTTTCTCAAAACCCATTGTTTTTTGAAGTGATATTTTTTTGAGTGTGTTGGTGAGAGGTGAGTGTTGATAGGAGAAGTACTTTGAGTCTCAGAGTGAGTTCTCAACTAAAATGATACCTCTTATGTGTTATTCTCTGTTTATTTTCCTTGGGCAGAGTTCAAATACAACCTGCCTTTTTGTGTTTCTTTCTCAAACATCTTTCTTTCTTCCTCGTTTCCATTTTTTTGCTTAATTTTTTATGGAGCCTGACCGCATAATCTCTGCACCCAATTGAGGCAGATGAATCTTGCACCCCTTAAGAGTTGTCATTATATCATTTTTTTTTTTAATTTATATTCATTTCTTTTTTCTTTTTGATAGAATAAGAAAAAATAAAAAATGGTGAATATGTAGGATTAATTAAACTGTTTGTTCTTTAATGATTTTAAAATAGGGATCTATTTATCTCATATTACATGAGATAATTATCACAACTGAGACAAGATAGTGGGGTATATTATTTTTTTAAAAAAATAAAAAAAATTAATGGACCCCACTACTCTATCTCATATTACATGAGATAATTATCTCATGTAACAGAGACAAGATAGTGAAGTCTATTATTTTTTAAAAAAATAAAAAAATAATAGATCTCTCTACTTTGTCTTTATTGCATGAGATAAAGAAATATGTATCAATTATTTTAAAATGAGTTAAAATTTAAATAAAAAAATAATTTATATCAATTATTTTAAAATTTTCAGCACTTAAAAAATAAAATTTAATTAAATATATAACAATAAACCAACAATCTTTTCGCAACAAATAAAGGCTATTATTTTTTAAAGAATTGTTAGTTTAGAAAATTCGAAAATCTCATTTTCAAGTAATAACCGGAACTAGAATTCTCTAAAAGGGATTCTAAATATATCATAATCTGCTCTAAAATTATTTATAAGGTAACTGAGAGTAAAAAACTTGAAGGATCTACATGAGTGACAAAAGAAATAAATTATAATGACCTATGTAGTGTTATATTTTGAAGATAATAAGCATGTACTTTATTATTTGCATAATTCTTAATTATTCACTATTTATTGATGGGAATCTTTATATATGTGGAATGTTGTGGATTCATGTTCACTTCTGCCATTGCCTATGTATTGGTTTCTTCTATTATTTTATCCCGTCAGTCAATGAGCTACATATTTAAATTGCATAAAAAAGATTACCAAAAAAAAAAAAAAAATTGCATAAAAAAAGTTTCACAGCCAAGTGTGTTCTATGGAGCTGTGGATATCTCTCAATCGATTAAGTGTTCTGACCTTATAATATATTGATTTGATTCGTATTTTGTATAAACCAATTTACACCTCTTCGTAAAATAATCCGGATTATTTTGTTCTTTTCTAGACACAGACGTTGGTTAGTTCCTTTGTCAACTATTCAAAATAAATTATTGTGTGCAGCACAGGAAATTTTCAATTATATAGCTGTTTTTGCAAGCTGCTAGCTAGCCACAAACACAACACGCCTTTATTCTGTGATCTTTGTTGCATATTTCATAACACTTTTTTGTATACTTTTTCTTCAGTACATAAGGCAACGAGGCAAGTCTACTAGAACTTTACAGATGCCTGGGAATTTGCCATGAGGCAAGTCTAAATCATGGTGGAATTCGCTTCCTTTTTACTTTTTCTTTTCATAAAAAAGCAATCGTGGGACATCTTTGTCTTATTGATGATTAGAATAATAAGCACACTTGTATCCAAAAAAGAGGGAATAGTAAGCACAATTCATTCAGTTATAGTAGGGGTGAAGAGAAAGTAAGGTAGACGTTTAAGTTCGATGTTCTCATAAAATAAGAAGAGAATATAAACGAAGTCAATAAAAGCTTGTGTCTTATTAAATTAATAATAAAAAATTATATATATATATATATATATATATATTGTTTTATAAGAGTTATGTTGCAGGAAAAGTGATTGTGTTATGTTATACAAATTCGTTTTGCGTGCCGGAGTTTTTTTTTTTTTTTTGCTGCGGGCCCCACAAAATGTTGTGTGTGTAGAAAATTTTTTGTGGTCATGTTAAATGATAGATGATAAAACCATATATATATATATATATATGGGTTGGATTTTTCTACAGTTACTACAGATAACTTACTTGTAGTAAGCCAATACGACGTCATTTTGTGGCAAAAATCATAGTATTTTTGTAATTTTAATTTATTTCGGGGTTATAATAGTCTTTATATTTATAATTTTTTAAGATTTTAATACCAAAATGACGTCATTTTGAGAATAAATGCAGATAACTTATCTACATTAACTGCATAAACATTTTTCCATATATATATATATATATATATATATATATATATATATATATGGGGTTTGATTTTCTTATGTTGTATGAGAATTCAATTCTCATGTTGTGACTCAACTAGTGGTGGGCCCCACATTTATTAAAAAAAGAAAAAGAAAAGAAAAACTTTGCACGCAAATCGAAGGGTCACAACATGAGAATTGAATTCTCATGCAACATGAGAAAATGTTTTCCCTATATATATATATATATATATATATATATATATATATAGGTAGGATCTTTTGACAGTCGGTGTCAAATTTTAAGTTTGACACCTCATTTGAGAGCCGTTAGATCAAAAAATATCAATGGTATCACATGCTTACAAATCAGAGTCATTGATCTAACGTGACTCTCTTTCAAAGGATCATATCTCATATATATATATATATATATATATATATATATATATATATATATATATATATATAAAGGATAAATGATCTCTCTAGTCCATCAAGATAAGGTATCTCCCGTGAGCCCAAAACAACGTCGTTTTAAGGCAGAAATCAAGATATTTTTGTAATTGTGATATATTGCAGAATTATATTAGTCTTTATCATTTAATTTTTTAATCTTATAACGCAAAACGATGTCATTTTGAGTTCACTAGATATAACGATAAGAGAAATACTTTTCGCATGAAAAAAAACTTATATACAAGCACGATTTAGGATACACAGCTTCGCTAGCAAGCGGTCAAATTAACTTTGTATCAAAAAAAAGTTAAAGTAACACACACAAACTTTAAAGGAAACCAGAATCAAGCACGCTGAGTTATCTGGTAAAACACACTCAAAGGGATTAAAAAAAAAGTTGAAAGGTGATAGATTTAAGGGGGAAATAAGGTTACTGAAAAATATTGAAAACAACAAAAGCTCATTTATGCCATTTTCAATCTTTATGCGATGGTATTTTTGCAATTTTAAACAAATCTATTTCCTTGTCTTGCACATGGTGAGGTTGACGCCGCTGGCAACCTACGCAAGCATATGTTGTTTTTGATCACTTTAGGTTGTGCATGATAATATTTTTTATTTTATTTTTTAATTTCTAATTTGGGAAACAGCAATCGATGGTTATTAAGAAGTGTTTGATTGAGTTTTGATTTTTTTTTAAACTGTTTTGTAAAATAGTTATGAAAACAAGTATTTTTTGTATTTATTTATTTTATTTAACACAATAAAAACAATTCAAACTTGTTCTCTAAATTTGATTTTAAAAATAAAAAAAATAATTTTTACAAAGTAGACCTTATCAAACAGATTTTTTTATTCTAAAAATTAAAAAACTATGGAAAAAATGTGTATCATTTTAAAGTATGTAAAATTGTGTGTGAGAGAAAGAGATAGATAAAGGAGGGGAGAGAGTGGACAAAAAAATATAAAGGTGTGAGTCCTATTTCTTTATGAGAGTAAAAGGATATAAATTGTGTCATTTAAAATGATAAACACTTTACCAAAAACTAGTTTTAGAAACAATATTCAAACATGGCCTTTTTCTTCTTGAATAAATCTTTGGTACTACTGTTATACTTAGATTCAGTGTATCTTATCAATCAGAGTAGTACACATCAGAGGAGAGAGAAAAATTTGATAGAAAAAAAAAAGAATTTTAAGCTGTCATGTAATATTTTCATTGGTGGGATGTATTGAATCTTTGGTACAATAGTAGTACCAAATATTTATTCTTCTTTGAGACACACAGGACAAGTGGAACCATTTTTTTATGCCCTCCATATCAATCAAAATTCAAAACTAATAAATAAAGGGTTTGTTTTTTCTACTATTGTTGCAGATAAGTTATCTGCAGTAAGCCCAATACGATATTATTTTAGGACAAAAATCATGGTGATTTTATAATTTTAATTTATTTCAGAGTCAATATAATCTTTATAATTATAATATTTTAATATTTCAATTTTAAAATGATATCATTTTGAGAGTAAGTACAGATAATTTATCTATAGCCGAAATATTTGTCTGTTAAATAAAATAGTTGTGATGTTTTCCTTGTTCCACACGCTCAACTTTATTTTGGGCCTAGCCCACTAATACCATAATGCACAAGACCTGATGAAGTGGACCTCAAAAGAGCATTTATTTGCTGATCATTGCCTTGCTTGTATACGCAAAGAGGTTTACTTATAGGAGATATTGAGTCTGTTTCATTATGTTCTTGTTTTTTTTTTTTTTTTCTTAAAACTGTTTTATAAAATAGTTATGAAAATAGTTATTTTCTATAGTTTTTTCTTTTTAAAAGTTAAAAATCAAAACAAAAACAACTCAGATATGTTTTATAAATTTGATTCTAAAAACAAAAAAGTTATAGTTTTCAAAATATATTTTACAAAACAGATCTTAACAAACGAGTTTTATAGTTTTTTTATTCTGAAAACTAAAAAACAGTTTTTAAAAACAATAAACAAACAGAGCCATTATTTTTTCAACTTGCATGAAACAATTTAACTCATGTAATGAATAAAAAAAAATGAGAACCACTAAGAAAAAGAGAGATAAAGAAAATAAATGGATCCTCTCTTTTTTATATATATATATTACTTATGAAAAATTATTTCATGAAACAATATTACTTATACGCCACAAATAGATACAATAGCATGTTTCTCGGTAGTACTTTCTCAATTCGTTTTGCCATTGCTTGATCATGATCTCAATTTATTCCAGTTACTCTTCATTGTAGCCATCGAAACCATTCGTGTGTACTTTATGACTATAAGGAATGTTTTTAAATGAATATGCCAATTGCTTCATCGTGATCTCAACTTATTCTTGATCTTCAATTCTAACCACCGATTGCATTTGTGTACTGAATGACCGAAATAAATGTCTTTTGATTAACAATTTTAATTATTCCAAAAAATTAAAATTCTGGGATAAAGCACATAATTGATTTTATATCTAACTCATCCCTTCGTACAAGAATTCATTTGACTTTTTTTTTTATAACAAATTCATTTGACTTTAAGTACAAAGAATGTACAAACTCATCATGTCTTGTGCCAAAATTTAGTTTATTTTAAAAAATTAATAAGTTTAAAACCCCATACCTCATGATTATAAAGGTTCTAATATTATGTTATGATCTAATTTTTAAAAAGTAACATAATCAAGCTATTAGAATTGGTCTAATGGTGAGGGGTTTTGGTAGGTTATATTAGGTTGTGTGTTCAATTCCCAACAATATAGATAAAAAAGGATCATAATCAATTCACTTACTTCCCACTTATATCTAATTGCTCCAATTTACTATGTAAAACTCTAAACAAATAAAAAATAAAAATAAAAACAAAAGAATAATCCAACAATAAACAACACTCCACAATATACAATTTAATCACAAATTACTATAAACAATGCTCTAGAAATATATAAATAAATCATAAATTACACTCCAAAAATATATAAATCAATCATAAATTATCATAAATAAAATTCCAAGACATTCCACATGAGAATGTTTCCTTTAATGATTATTAGGTAAATAATATTTTACTATTAATTACCATATTAATTTTTACCATTGCAAGGGAAATATTTTTCCTATAAATAGAGGCCAGGTGATCTATGAGCCATTACTTCAAAATTGAGATAAATCAAGGAGTGAAGGGTCTAGGAAAATTTAGAGAAAATTCTACTAAAAAGGAGGGAGAGAAAAATTAAGGAATTTTAGAGTGAGGGAGCTTTCTAATAAAGAAGATAAAAGTACCAGCTCACCAAAAAAAAAAAAAAAAGATAAAAGTAAATATTAAGGGTGAAAGTAATTTCTTTCTTTTTTTCTTAAATATAAGTTCTATGGAAGTGTTATTTTGTTATATATATATATATATATATATATATATATATATATATATATATATAGGGGCAGGATTATCTTACACCGGTGTAAGAATAATACGTCTTACACCAAATCTTAACCGTTAATTTTCTGCATCTAACGGTTGAGATTTATTATGTCTCACTCATTAATTAATTTTTAATTCCCAATAAATCTCAACCGTTAGATACACGGAATTCAACGATTAAGTTTTGGTGTAAGATTTATTATTCTTACACTAGTGTAAGTTGATCCTATCCCATATATATATATATATATATATATATATATATATATATATATATATATATATATCACAATAACAAATCTAATATTACATGTTAATCTAAAATGTTAACAAATTAAATATATAAATTATTGATGTGAATTTTGTTAGTCAGAGAGTTTCCTAACATCAACATGATATATAACTGCTAGATACCATGAAAATGCACTTGCTTTGCTTGTGTACCGTTTCTTCAATTATTTTAGACACTTTTTTTTTTTTTATAACGATTTTAGACACGTTTAAATTGTAAGGCATAATGTTTAACAACAGAGTGTTTTCTTATGTAATCTCTCAATAGATTGTTCTCACTTTAATATATATTGATGAGATTCGCATCGTTGTATATATAAATAAACCAATTTGTACCTTTTTATAAAAATATTTTCAATTAATTTGTTTTCATATCTAAGGACATGTTAGCTAGTTCGTTTATCGATTGATCGCAATTAATTTGTTTTCGTCTAGGGGTTCATGCGCCAGTTGCTTTATATCAAATGATCAAAATATATTATTAGGTAACGCACTGGAAGTTTTCAACTTAATAATTGTTTGCGAACAGCTAGATAGTCACACACTCTACACTATTCCTTTATTCTGTGATCTTGCAGATCTCATTGCACTTATCCATTTAATGATCTTGGGGTCAACGATGTCATGTGTTCGACGCTTAGGAGAAGCACTTTGGGTAAGTGGTGAAACCCGCACTCTAAGTTATGAAAGAGATTTGTCATATCCTTCGGAGTGGGGATATTTTTGAGTTTACTAAAAAAAAAAAAAAAGGGTTTGTTTTAGTAATACGGGTGTACATGGATCGCTTCTAAATATAGTAAAGGATAACGGAGTGAAATAGAATTTTTAAAGAAGTGAAGAATTGGGAAAGAAACACATTTTTTTCAAAAAAAGAAAGGGGTATCACTCAAAAATAATGGTAGCTCATCACTTAAAAAAATTTCCGCAAGAGGTTTGTTCAACTGTTCCGGATATACATGGTACCCTTCTAAAAGTAGTAAACATACGAGTGAGAGAGAAATTTTAAAGAAGTGAGGGATTAAGAGGAAACCACATTTTTTCAGGATTACCCAAAAAATAATGATCCCGGGTCAGTTTAAAACATCCCCGTAATAAAGGAGACGTGTACGTAACATGTCAAATCAGCTCTTCCATTTAGATTTTAGAAAGATCAACTTATTGTAAGAATAACGTGTCAAACCACTCACGCCAAGTTCACTTTCTGGATCCAGTGCAATTAAGATGGCCATAGCAGAAAGAGTGGTGAACAAATTCACAACGTTTCATGCTTGCACTTTACTGTACAATATCGTTATCAGCACTTGTTCCACTCCCCTTTTCATTGTCCAATCTTTTCGCTCTTCAACAGCTCACCTAATGCACCTTTATCATTTTTTTTGTCTGCGTAACGTATCAATAATTTACGTACCTTATTTGGTAGTATTAATTTATTTTTAAGTTTATATTTATTTTTATGCTTATTCACATGAAAATTGAATTATTTGTGTGTTAGATCTAGCCTTCCAGGTATGTTTCTCTTAAAGGATCCACTGTCCTAATGTAATAATAACCTAATGAGGTAGAAGTATGGACTTAAGCTCAATAGAAGTATGGAGTTATTTGTAAATGAAAGTTTGATCCACCTTTAATTTGTTACTTTATATATTGGAAAAAATGTTCGTGCTTTTCAATGACAACTTATATTATTTTATTCTCACAAAGAGGTGGGACCTACATTTTTATTTTATTTTTGTCCATTCTCTCTCCTCTATAATCTATCTCTTTATCTCACTTAAAATGACATAACTTTATAGCCTTTAAAATGATACACATTTTTCCCTTATATATTATGTCCATAGGAGGCAAGAGATTTCAGCCATGTGGATTACCTCAGTATATAAAACTCGTAGGTTTAACCATCAACTCAATATATAAAGTGATTAGCAACTAAGGGTATTTTTCTAAAGTGAATTTTATTTTATTTTATTTTAATATTGGATATTTTAAATGCCTTTTGATTTGATTTAAGTTTGAAAATAGATTTAATTAATTATGATGATAAGAGTTGGATTGAGAAGCCAATTAGATCTAAAGGATTCCTTTATGGAGTAGTCCAATTTTTGGACTTTGCCTTTTCAAATGCATCTATTAATGGACAAATTTTATGTCCTTGCATTAAGTGTTGCTTTCGTAATATGTGTAATAAATTTGAAGTGTAAAGTCATCTACTTCAAAAGGATTTTCCGAGAAAATACACATTTTGGTACATGCATGCGGTAAAACATATTCAATCCAATGTTGAAGAAGAACAAGCACATGAAGACCCAATTAGACAATATGCAATGTAAGATATGTTAAATGATTTATTGTTTGTTTGATGATCATGGAAATAAAGATTCTAACACATCCTAGGGGTGCAAAAGACACAAGTAAAGAAAAGTTAGAAAAAGATTAAAGAGTTGTTAAGGGATGGGAGTCATCACTCCAGCTGCAAGATGCTGAGTTTGTTTCTTCTGAGTCGATGGTTTTCAGTTTTCTTTCTGTCTTGCTTTTTCCTGTTATTGTTTGTTTTCTTTTGTTTCGTTTTGTCTGTTTCGTGGGGCAATGCCTCATGTATTTACCAAAAAAAAAAAAAAGATCTCTATAATGGTTGCAAAAAACATAGCAAATTGTCGTTCATTGTTCGATTGTATCATATAAAAGTCTTATGTGATGCAATTGATCAAACATCTTTTAAATGATGCTTTTCCCTATGCTAAATTGCCAACATCTTTCTATGAGGCAAAAAAGATTATTAAGATGTTGGGTCTAAGCTATGATAAGATTCGTGCATGTCCGAACAAATGCATGTTATATTGGGGATCATAAGAGGACGGGAAGATGGATAAATGCAAGAAGTGAAACACATCCCTATGGAAATCAAATGAAAATGATGGTGGTGCAATGATTGATGGCCAAAATAAAAACAAAAAAAAACAAATCCAACAAAAGTATTGCGATACTTTTCACTTATACCTAGGTTTCTAAGACCGCACATGTGCTCTAAAACTATATAGTTGTTGAAATGGTATATTGTGGGGCTAAACACAAATGGGTTATTAAGGCATCCTAGAGATAGCAAAGCCTAGAAGAAAATTCACTTATTGTATCCAGATTCCTCGTGATTTATGAATTGCATTAACTACTAAATTGTCGTTCACTTATTGTATCCATTTGGAACTTTAAGTTTCAATAATAGCATTTGGTCAGTGATGTTTTATATTTATAACTATCCTCCATTATGTTGTGTGAAGCAAACTTCTCTTATCATGTCAATGATAATTCCTGGTCCTAAGATGCCTGGCAATAGTATTGTTGTTCACTTGTAGCCCCTAGTTCAAGAATTACAAAAATTATGGAATGGTGTAGATGCTTATGATTCCTTTACAAATGAAATGTTTCAAATATGTGCTTCATTGTTTTGTACTATAAGTGGCTTTGGCGCTGGTATTTGCCTTCCAATGTTTTTGGAATGCCTAGACATTTTACTGGTTTTGTCAAATTTGGTAGCTCAATGTTGAAGACTTGAAGAAGCATGTAAAATCTTTGGAAATAAAGCTGAATGGATATGAAGAGATAAATGCTGGATATGAAGAGACCAAGGTTGCATATAAAGAGACCAAGGAGCATCTTGTTCAAACTCAAAAACAATTGGCTTCTCTTCACAAATTTTTACTAGATAAATTTGGAAGTGAGTTAGCTACTTTCAACCAATACGTTTTACTCTCTTTTCTAATCATCAAGCTAAATTTCGTTTTTCTGTTTTTTTTGCACAAGTGTGACAGAGTAGATAACATTTCAAATGATTGGGATCCATAGAAGAATAAATCCTCCAAGATTGATATGCAAATTTTTTATGGCCATATAGTTTTTTTAAGAAACTAATATATATATATATATATATATATATATATATATTGTTACATGAATGAAGATAATTGTTTGTATAGACAAATCTTGACAAACTTCTTACTAGTTTTAGTTGGCTATTATTTCCCTATTGTGTATTATTAGAAAACTTGATTAGCTCATACATAATTGGAAACATGATATCTTGTACAAATTCTTTACTGATATTAATAAAAATACTTACATATTCAAAATAGAATATAGTGGTTGGTTCACATTTTATATTGTGTTCACTATTTTTGTGTTTGAGTTATTTTCAATATGTTCTTATTTTTGTAAGATTTACAAAATCTATAATATTATTAATTTTAAAGAAAGGAATTTTATATATTTAGCCATAGTCATGAATGTGGCAAAAAATGTTGAGACACAATTAGCCATATTTTTCCATTGTAGCGAACTAAACAATTTAGCCATATTTATAAAGTAGCTAAATAAACAATAAATGTGACTAAATAAATACTACCAAACTCATTCAAGATGTGGTTAAGTTAAAAAAAGAATGTGGTTAAATTATTGTAATACCAATTTTAGCCACATTTTATCATTATGTGGTAAAATATGTTAGTCATATTTTTTATTACTGTTTGCCACTTTTTTAAATGTGGCTAACTTTTTTTTTCTTCCCCTTAGTGCGTTTCTTCTATTATTTTATACAGATTTAAATTGTAAAGCATAAAGTTTAACAACAAAGTGTTTTCTTATGTAATCTCTCAATAGATGGTTCTCACTTTAATATATATTGATGAGATTCGTATTGTTGGTTAGCTAGTTCGTTTATCGAATGATCGCGATTAATTATTTGTTTTCATCTAGGGGTTCATGGCTAGTTGCTTTATCAAATGATCAAAGTATATTATTACGTAACGCTCTGGAAGTTTTCGACTTTATAATTGATAAATTGTTTGCGAACAGCTAGATAGTCACACACTCTACACAATGCCTTTATTCTGTGATCTTGAGATCTCATTGCACTTACTCATTTACTTTTTTTTTTTTTTTTTTTCATGCATAAAGCAACTATATATATACATATGGCTGAAGTTGACTATTGAAACTTTACAGATGCCTAGAATCCAGTGGTAATGAGAATGTGAAATGAATGGTGGAATATTTGTCTTCTTTCTTTTTCTTTATTTTAAAAAAAGCAATGGTGAGAGGTACTTCTTATTATATTGGTAATTAGAATATGTACACGTCATATTGATAGTAAGGTTGACATTTTTAATTCGATTCCCTCATAGAATAAAAGATATAATTAAGAATATACCCGCCTCAATAAAAGCTAGTCTCTTAATGAATTGTTAATTATAAAGGCTTTTATATGCATGCATAATTCAGGATATACAGATTCACCATAAAGAAATTAATGGAAAATAAATTTTTATTAGACTTTAAAGATGAAGGAAACCAGAATCAAAGCTCTATTATTTGGAAAATCAGCTCAAATGGGACTAAAAACCCAAAAAAAAAGGGCAAATTATATAAAACCACCTTGTACTTTGATGCTTTTTTAAAAGACTACCCTTTTACTTTCCATATATACAAGGGGGTTAACTGTTGGGTTGGGGGTAAGGGTATTTTTGTCTGAAAATTATTAAATAGATTTAATTGTTGAAATATAATAATACAAGGGGGTTAATTGTTCCAATTGGGGGTTAATTGTTCCAATTGAAAATAGAAGGTGGTCTTTTAAAAAAGCATCAAAGTCCAATGTGGTTTTATATAATTTGCCCAAAAAAAAAAGTGACCCATAGAAAGGGGAAAACAAGGAGCTGTTTGCTTCAATTTTTTTTTTCTTTTCACATAAAGTTAAAATGAGGGGGAAAAACAAGTTTGATTAGTTACTTTCATTTTCAAATTAAATTTAGAAAATGACAATAGCTCTTTTCCATCATTTTTCGTCTTTACGCGATTGTATTCTAGCTAGGGGTGAAAGTCAGATGGGTTGGGCCAAACTTTGCCCCGAAAAACCAAAGCCTACGTCAAAAAATTTTAATTTGGCCTGGCCCAAGCCTAGTATGAGTCTAATTGTTAGCCTGTCTTGGTCTGTTTATAAAAAAACAAATGGTCTGGCTTGACCCATTAGCCTGTTAATTTTTAACTTCCAAGCATAACCATGAATTAACTTTACAAAGTACTCAAATTCTGTTGCTACACCAAAAATCACAATTTCAACGTTCAAACAGAATCATGAATCATAACAAAACTCATACAATATGCATTTAAGTCATTTTCAAAAACAAAATGCTCAAACTAAATAACATATATTTCATTAGATCCAACAAACAAAACCATACTATGTAAATTAAAATAACTACATGAATCCAACAAACGCATCATGATGCTTGTAGTAAGTATAACATCTCCCAAAAATCTTTTAATATATTCATATACACAATCTAACATGTTGAGATGTTGGTTCCTCCTATATAAGAAATAAAGTAAGATTTCTATTAAAATATAATCGAATATAATTGTTTTAAATAATTGTAATTGATTAAATTTATATCTTTTATTTTTTCTTCAAGGCATACTTACTCTATTCTATTTTATTTAAAATAAATAGTACAATATAGGCCAGCCTGTAGGCTTATAGGCCCGACCTTTTGGGAGTGGGCCTACGGCCTTTTTATTAAACAGGCTTTTATGGCCCAAGCCCCGGCCTATTATACAACTTATACAAGGTCAAGTCTGGCTTGATATAGGGCGAGCCATGGACCCCTGTAGGCCGGCCCGACCCAATTTCACCCCTAATTCTAGTAATTTAAAACAAATTGATTTTTTTTTTCTTTCTTATTTCCCTTTCTCCTTTGCACATGTATGGAAAAATCTAATATACTACGGATGTTGCGACATTCCAATAAAATCGTCTCACCTCAGTTGCTAGTATATTAGAAAGAGAAAAGGAAAAATGGTTTTTTGTTTTATACTAGGGATAAGTTATTCTACCTATTATTTTTTCTGTTTATTTTTGTTTATTACTCTAAAATATCATTAGATCAGAATTTTAACTAACATTTATCTTTCTCTTTCGTTTTGAGATTCTAATCTAATAGTATTGGTGAGTGACAGAAAAAATAGTAGGTAGAACAACCTATCTTTTACACTATATATTACCAGTAATACATAATATAAAATTCAAAAATTGTTATAAAAAAAAATTCAAAAATTGCACCCAATTCCAAGCTACGGATGTACTAAAGAAGTGCTACACATGAAGAGGTTGAAGCTACTAACCACGAAGATAAGTATTATGCGAATTTCGGAATTTGAGAATTTCATTAATTTTTTTTTGCAAGAATATGCTTTCCTTCTCTTTCTCCGTGAGGAATAATGCTTTATAAATGTTCAAGATTCCATGCCATTTTATTAAAAAGCAAACCTGGGTTTAATGTTTTTGATGTTATAAAAAATAAAATTATCTTTTACGCACATATAAAAGTGTATGAGACTCATATTTTTCTTTTATCTCTCTTCTTTGCAAATGACCCTCACATGGGCTCCACACTCTTTTATGTGTATGAAAGATGATTTTATCTCCTACAACATAAGAAATGATCTGGATAATGTAAAGGCCCAATAGTTAGAAGCCCATAAGGGACCCCAATGCAGTGTGAGCAATGTCCACATTGCGCGGACTACTCTTATTGTGCAGAATAGACTCATTGCGCAAACTATCGTACTAGGCCGTAAGGCAAAACTTAAGGACTAAGAAAGGATATAGAAATTCCATAAGATCCGCCGCACATGAGAACCAATGAAGATGAGGCAGTTCTAGCTTGCCACCACTCTATGGAATTAGCTTAGCATCTAGACTGTCCACCAAGGAATAGCCTGCAGGGTAATAACTGTGATAGACGGGCAGTCACTCTAAATTACCAATAAGAAGAGATGCTGCCTACAAAGAACAACACAATGCACACTATAAATACAGAGGGAACAATCTCAGGTACATATCTCTCAGTTAAACTATATACACCTCGCATTGATACTGACTTGAGCGTTGGAGTGTCTTAGTAGGTACCCCCATTGGCGGACCTGTGTGTGTGTGCAAGTGTGTGCACTTGCTCACACAAATTTTTTGGGAAAAAAATAAAATACATTTTGGGTTATCAACAAAAATTACAGGACTCAATTTAATCTCTTAAAAAAAAGTCAACTTGTGATCCCTTTAAATTCCAAAATAGACCTATGTTAGTCCCTTTGAGTGATTAATGTGGGTCTTTTCGAATTTTAGATGACCATGATTTTGATTATCTGGGTCTATTTTTGAATTCTGAGGGTCACGAGTAGATTTTTTTCCCTAAGAGATTAAATTGAGGCCCGTAATTTTTGTTGAGGACCCAAAATGTGCTATTGTAACAGTTTAATTGACTCTTGATTACTTTTTTTATAGGGAAAACTTCAAAAATCCCCCTATAAGTTTTCTCAAAATCACTTAACCCCCTTCCCGAAATTTTTAATCATTTACCCCCTACTCAAATTCTTTTTATCACTTACCCCCCTAATTTCATTTTCCATCCAAAATTTTGTTAAATTTTTTAAAAGGTACCAAAATTACCCTTAATAGAAAAAAAAGAAAAACATAATTTCCTCACAAGCTACTTTGTAACTAGTTTGATATGTCTTTTTAATTTAAGGGATGATTGCTTAATTTTAAGCTTGCAAACAATTGTTATAATTTACGTTTAAAATATTCATATGTACGAAACAAGTAGGATGCTGTTTTTTATATTTTAATTCCTGCAGGGAAAGTTTGAATTTTTTACTGTAAAACCCGCAAGGTATGTTGCAAAAGTTGAGTACTATCATAGAGTTTGGCAAAAAAAACCTACTTCATTAACAAGCCTACTTTTATCAAAACCCATGAGGTCCAATGTATCTGTGAACAAAAATGGGAGATACAAAAATATGGACCAGGGTCGGTATATATGCAGAACACTTGCCCCACTCTCACCATCTATTTAACTGATACATAGTGAAAAACTTATAATATAATTCACATTCTCAAAATAAAATTCACCAACAAATGCTAATATTGACATACAATGAGGCTTCCAAGTTCCAAGTCTTGTCTTAGTCCCCTTAAATCACCTTGCGGTTCTAGAATTAGTTATGATAAAACATAAAGTTTTACAATTGGTACCTTTTAAAAAATCATGTTTGTGATGAAATTATGTTTTTCTTTTTTCTATTAAGGGTAATTTTGGCACCTTTTAAAAAATTTAACAAAATTTTGGATGGAAAATCAAATTAAGGGGGTAAGTGATAAATTTTTTTTTGAGTAGGGGGATAAATGATTAAGAATTTCAGGGAAGGTGTTAAATGATTTTGAGAAAACTTGTAGGGGGGTTTTTGAAGTTTTCCCTTTTTTATATTAAGTTAAAGTTTTCTTTTCTTCTTTTGTTTATATTCTTTTATATTTTAATAAATTTAAAATTTTCTTTAATTTTTTTTTCCTTTATTCTAAGTGTGCAGACATTAAAAATAATTTCTAGGTCCGCTATTGGGTACCTCCAATCACTTCCATTGCGCCAGAGTCATAACACAACCAAATCAAGAAAAAGCTTATTCCACCATAATACTAGACTAACTTGCTACAATTCTAAGGTTTATAACTTCCAACCTTCAATCGTGTGCGATTTGGCTTATCGTGTTTTGGACCCGTCAGATCAAGAAACATCAAACCAAGTAACCAATCATGCAAACATTTTCCCATCTATCTTTTTCTGCAAGTAAATATTGTAGCAAAATTTAACTTTCCCTTGACTTTAGATTTAGCTTATACGCCTATTCCAAGTGTCCATAACCATCGGCTCCCTCATCCTCAATCTGAATCGGAGTAACTATTTCCTCCATCTATTTGTTAACCTTCACGCCACCCTTTTCTCCGAAGCTAGACTTTAGCTTCTTTTTACAAAAGCTATTATACTAAAAAGACCTTTTTTTATGATGATGAAAAAAAGTCAAAATCCATAAGTTGAGCTTTTTCTAAATTATATCGGCATTTTCTGAAATGTGTGTTTTTTTTTTTTTTTTTTTTAAATGATAAGCTTTTAAGTTAAATATTTTATATAATCAGCAAACATTTTGTAACTTTATTTTTAAAGCTTATTTTTTTAGCTTTAGTTTAAAAGTAACTTTTAGCTTAAAAAAAGAGGTGGCAAACAGATTCTTAAAAATGTTAGAAAAATGGAAATGACATAGGACTCTAGAAACCAAACGTTTTTTAAATACTTAGAAAATTAAAAAATTTGAAATTATTTGTTAGAAATGTTAAAAGAAAATGAAAATAAACCCAAAGGGTCGCATCCTTGTAGGGGAGTGAGTGTGTCTCAAGGCTGGCTCGGAAAGACTCTTTTATGGCTAGAGACGAAATCTTTAGTCTCTTAGTTTAAGTGGGGAATTAATCTCATTCCATCTCCAATTTAATATTCTCTCTATTTAATGAGGAGTAATTAGTTCTAAAGACTGTACTTTCAAAACAAAATGGAATTATAGGTGATTGAGTAGGGATACTCTGAATTTAAAAAAGTAAAAGAGAATGAAAATAGAAATAGAAATATTTCCTGATACCCTAAATCTAAGACTATTTTATATATGGCTAGAGACGAAATCTTTAGTCTCTTAGTTTAAGTGGGGAATTAATCTCATTCCAATTTAATATTCTCTCTATTTTAATGAGGAGTTAGTTCTAAAGACTGTACTTTCTAAACAAAATGGAATAATAGGTGATTGAGTAGGGATACTCTGAATTTAAAAAAATAATAGAGAATGAAAATAGAAATATTTCCTGATACCCTCAATCCTCCGGTACCTAAGACTCTCTTATATATAGCTAGAGACGAAATCTTTAGTTTCTTAGTTTAAGTGGGGAATTAATCTCATTCCATCTCCAATTTAATACTCTCTCTATTTTAGAGAGGAGTTAATCTAAAGCTGTACTTTCAAAACAAAATGGAATTATAGGTGATTGAGTGGGAATACTCTAATAATAGAGAATAAAAAATAGAAAATTTCCCCGATACCCTAAATCCTCCGGTACCTATAATCGACTTTTTTATTCTCTATCCTAAAATTGTTCAAATCTAACATACAAATAAAATATTCCATGTCCCAATCCTAGTAGTAATTTTTTAATTTTATTATTATTATTATTATTATTATTATTATTATTATTATTATTAATGTTGAGATATATAGTCCCACATTGGTTGTATGAGCAACTAATGTGGAGTTTATAAAGCTTTGGGCACTCTCACCCTTTGAGCTAGCTTTTGGGGTGGTGTATCCCAATGTTCTTTACATGGTATCAAAGCCTCGTCGTCCCCCACTTTCTCTTGTGGTATTTCTTAGCACAGGTAGGCTGGTCCTGTTGCATTATCCACTCTTCAAGCCCAATGGGCTCTCGTGTAAGGTGGTATGTTGAGATATATAGTCTCACATTGGTTGTATGAGCAACTAATGTGAAGTTTATAAGGCCTTAGGCACTCTCACTCTTTGAGCTAGCTCTTGGAGTGGTGTATCCCAAGGTTCTTTACATGGTATCAGAGCCTTAGGGTTCGATCCTCTCTGTACCCCACTTTCTCTTGTTGAATTTCTTAGCACAGGTAGGTTGGGCCTGTTGCATCATCCACTCTTCAAGTCCAATGAGCTCTTGTGTGATGGAGCTTGTTGAGATATATAGTCCCACATTGGTTGTATGAGCAACTAATGTGGATTTTATAAGGCCTTGGACACTCCCACCCTTTGAGCTAGCTTTTGAGGTGGTGTATCCCATGATTCTTTCCAATTAATATTGTTGTTTTTTTTATAGAAGATGGAAATTTATAACAGACAAATGAAGTAAAGTACTACTCGAGAAGGCCATATATTATATGGGAAAGGATATTGTGACAAATAAGTTGTGTTACTACCAAGTGATTACCAATCAATCTCACCGTTAGATTGATTATTTTGATCCAACGGTTATATTTATTTCCATCTTTGTATGGTCATGATTCCCCATATTTAAAGTGAAAGCATTAAATATGAGAAATCATAACCATACAAAGGTGAAAATAAATATAGTATTAAATTTTGGAAATCATAACCATATAAATATGAAAATAAATATAACCGTTGGATCAAGATAATTGATCTAAGGTGAAATTGACCGGTAGTAACATTGGTAGTAACATAACTTGGTTGTCTCAATATTCTTCCCCGTATTATATAATATATCGTAGAAACTAGTAAAACAAACTTGTTGAGATGTATAGTTCCACATTGGTTGTATGAGCAACTAATGTGGGGTTTATAAGGCTTTGGGCACTCCCATCCTTTGAGCTAACTTTTGGGGTGGTGTATCCCATGGTTCTTTCCAATTAATATATATATATTTTTTTTTTAGAAGATGGAAATTTGTAACAGACAATTGAAGTAAAGTACTACCCGAGAAGGCCATATATGATGTAATATATCGTACAAACTAGTAAAACAAAATTGTTGAGATATATAGTCCCACATTGGTTGTATGTGCAACCAATGTGGCCTTTATAAGGCCTTGGGCACTCCCACCCTTTGAGCTAGCTTTTGGGATAGTGTATCCCAAGGTTCTTTACATGATATCAGAGTCTCGCCGTCCCACACTTTCTCTTGTGGACTCTCTTAACACAGGTAGGTTGGGCATGTTGCATCATCCACTCTTCAAGCCCAATGGGCTCTCGTGTGAGGGGGCGTGCTGAGATATATAGTCTCACATTGGTTGTATGTGCAACCAATGTGGCCTTTATAAGGCTTTGGGCACTCCCACCCTTTGAGCTAGCTTTTGGGGTGGTGTATCCCAAGATTCTTTACAAAAATTAAGAGATTAAATAATTAAATCTTTGTTTAAATGTTAATTTCTGACACAATCTACAAAACATTTTGACACGAGTAAGAAAACTCTAAATTGTGAACAGCATTCGTTCTGTCAGAAAGCAGGACAAGTGGAACCACTATTTTCACACCCACTATATCAACAAAAAATAATATTAAGCTAGTAGTGATGTGTTCTCTCCTCCTCACGCTCAAGTGCACTTTTTACCTAGCCCATTTAGTACATAATGCATAAGATTCGATGAAGTAGATCTCTAAAGAGAATCTATGTGCTGATCATTGCCTTGTTTGCATACTTAGGCGCATAACAGGTTTAATTCTATGCCACAAACATAAACAATAGCATGTTTTTTTGGTATCACTGTTTTAGAGATTATAATATAAATCATTAAAAAAATCCTCACCTATCACCTTAAGGTTTTGGATTGAAGTGGTTCTTAACATGGTATTGACCACGAGGTCACAAGTTCGATCCTCATCGTCCCCCACTTTCAGGTGGAATTAAGAAAAGCACGAGGCAGACTAAAAAATGGGCTTGTGCAACATAAGACAGACCAATAATAGGTTTGTGTCATATCTACGCTTCAAGCCTAAAGAGCTATTGCGTGAGGGAGTGTGTTAGAGAATATAATATAAATCATTAAAAAGACTTTCACCTATTACCTTAAGATTTTTGGGTTGAAGTGGTTCTTAACACACTGTCTCAATTGCTTTTGCCATTGCTTGAACATGATCTCAATTTATTCTTGTTCTTCATCGTTCTAGCCATTGAAACTTTTTATGTCTATTTTCTGACCTAAAGGAATACTTTCCAAGGAATTACATGCCATTGCTGGATCACGATCTTAATTTATTCTCGTAGACATCGAAATTATGTTTGTAATAAAATGACAAGTAATGCTTTCAAGGAATAATCTGTCATGGAATAACTATTTTTAAAACATAAACCGTTAAGTAAAATTGCATGAATAAATTTTATATCTAACACATCTCCCTACGCAAAAGTCATTCAGATTTGAAACACTAACAATGCACAAGTTCATCATATCTTACGTTGAAATTTATTTTTTAATTAAAAAAATGAGAACCACAAGAATCAAATTCTAAATTATATGATCATAAAAATTCTAATTTTGGGGGAGAGTTCCTCTATTAATGCGGAACCGAGTAATTAATCTTCGAATGGAGTTATGCAACTTGGCACTTGTAGATGGCCCGATATACCAAATGATATAAAATGCAAAAATGATGGAGATAGAGAAAAAGAAATAGCACGAATTTTAATATGGAAAACCTTATCTGATGCGAAGAAGTCACGTGCCGGCATCCAATAAAGGAAGGCACACGAAAAAGGAGATTAATTAAACTTCACAATGAAAGAATTAAAGTTTAATTTTAGTAGGTCATCATCATTATATTAATTGTTTCCTTTAAAGAAAATGGATCCCACCATTTATGAGGGTGAGGGTCCTTGTCACACTATATGCAAGTTTTCTTAGTTGATTGAATGCTTTACCCCTATCGATCTTATTGTGGTGTTATATGTGTCTTCCATGCACTGTCGGTCAAGATACTCAAATTTTAGATAAACACGAAAGTATTGTTAAAAGCGTAAGGTCTAATCGGCATGTACTCCTGAGTGCCCTAACTTTAATTAGCGTAGATTGAAGTGTGAGTGGATATTTTAATATTATAGTATTTAGATAGTGATGTGAAGATCAAGCACGGTTTGGAAGGCGAATATGCATCCCATATAAATGCCCCAACAAGCTACACATTCCACTCCATATCTTCCATCTATTCCCTTCCAACTTGCACCATATATAATCAATAGTGAATATGAAGGGCATGTGTAATTTTTTGCAAGGGTTGAAACCAGCAATTCTAATGGCTTTTGCGCAGGTTGCATTTGCTGCGGTGAATGTGATCTACAAGATTGCCATAGAAGATGGAATGAGCATGAGGGTTGCTACCGCCTATCGCCTCATTTTAGCATCGGCTTTCACTATCCCCCTTGCTCTTATCTTTGATAGGTCCATGTTTGCCTTGCACCTACTTTTTCTTTCTTGTGATTTTTTATATGAGAATGTTAAATTCATTTATTTGACGTTATAATTCTCATTTAACATGAGAATTCAAATCTTCCTACACACCCTTTGATTTCTGTGCTGATGTGGATTCTACATATGATTTTTTCTAACATATGGGTCTCACATACTTTTTATTTCTACAACATGAGATTTCAATTCTCATGTTACATGAGAATTATAAAATCCTTCATTTATTTGACGTTATAATTTTTCAAAATATATTTTCGTGTAAAAATAATTTTTAAGAATTATTTTTTGTAAACATTTACTCACATTAATTTTCATGAGACTTGTGGAAATATTTTCTATGTGCGTACATTTTACTGAATAAGATGTACAAAGTACATTTATATCTTCTTTCACGTGGTTACAGCCATGCATGTGATAATTGTCAGACACATTTATACTTATATTAATTACAGCTTGGTTTATTAAAACTTTTATCCATATATGTTTTAATTTTGTCTTTTTATTCTAAGAGAAATGATATTTTTATTACCAAAATTTTCTACTACTAACTTATTATTTATCTAATCAAAGAGAGAATGCTAAAAAAATTTTAAAAAAAGAGAAAAAATTGATCCAATAGTAATTAAATAGGTAATAAATTGGTAGTAAAAATTTTTAATAGTAAAAATATCTCTCCTCTTATTCCAATGAGATAACATGTACCATGAATATGCATAAGAATAACTATTTCTGTTGTCTCCTGCCGTTGGCTGCCGTCTATGAATCCTGTTATGGGACCATGAATGACATTGATTGATGTGGGTCAGAATAATGTCAAATCAATTAAAACAAAGTGAAAATCAGGTGGATTACATAATGGAGGAAAAATAAAAGTGGAGACAAGATAGGGAGAGTGAACTTTTATGCATTATTTGGAAGAGGAAGAGAGAAGGGAATCGAAAAATGACTCCCACATTTTTAAAGAGTTGTAAGGGAAGGAAAGGAGACTGAAGTATTTTTCACGAAACCAAAAATGTATTCCACTAGAATTTGAGGTAAGGAGATGGAACATAATTAACTTTTAGTTAAATTACATATTTATTTTGAACTTCTATTATAAAATTAGTGCTATTCTTTTTTACCAATATTTTCATACTACCTCATTTGCAACAATTCCTTGTGCAGTGTCCTCATTTATAAAAGGGAAATATTACCCTCTTTTCACATAAAATATCATCTCTCATTTTCTCTCACTTCGATTTTCATATCCCACTTTTTCTTTTTTTCTTGTAATGGTGAGACCCCACCTATTTTTTCTCTACAACATAAGATAATTATCTTATGTTAAATGAGACTAATAAAACCCTTTATAAAAAAACTCTCATTCCAGTCTTATATTATATATACACTTCACCAAGGTAAATGAACTAAGCCTTCTCTTTATTTCTTTCTTTTTAAAAATTAGCATTAATTTTTGAAAACGCAATAAAATTATTGCCACATCAGTTGGCGATGGGATTTGTTCAAAATCTTTCATACCATCTAACATCATTTTTTTGTGAATATTTTAATCAACTAAACGTTGTAAATATTATTTTTGGAAAACAGCATTTTGAGAATGTTATTTAATTAGTTTGTTTAATTTTTCAAATTCTCAACCAAATGGGTAAAAGGAGAGATAGACATTGTAGCTTCTTTGAACATTTTTTATTTTTTTTTGGTAAATAGCTTCTTTGAACATTAAACTCACGCATTAGATTAACTAGCCCAAAATGGTTTTGACTTTTTTGTCCTATATATACAGGAAGAAGAGACCAAAGATTACTCGGAGGGTGATTTATATGACATTTCTTTGTGGATTATTTGGGTATGCTCCGTAAATTCTTCACCTTAATTATTGGTCATATCATAAGTATTTTCAGGCACTTTATTGTCAAATGATATAAGGTAATTAATTAACAATCCTGATGGTCATGCAATGTTCCAGGGGAAGTGGATATCTAAACCTTTACCTCGAGGCTCTGGCTTTGACATCAGCAACGTTTGTGTTGGCTATGCTCAACCTTTGTCCAGGCATTACCTTTATCATGGGCATAGCTTCCGGGTACTCATCCCACCCACACTACTCTTTATCTTCCTTTACGATGCCGTCATTATTTTAAAAAAGTTTTTTTGAAAATTAAAAAAAAAAAGTTTTAATTAATGATATTCGAAATTACTATAGATTTCGGTTCTAGAAAGATACATATATAATTTATTTTCAATTTAATCAATACATTCATTGAATGATTTTAATTCATTTTAATTTGTTGATGGTTTCCAAACATCTTAAATATGTACAACAGAATCAAATTAAGAGGAATTAACATATACAAAGCTGAACTAAAAAAAAAAAAATGTTGAGAAAAGTGTTAAAAATTTAAGAAATGAGGCAATATTTTTCTTGATTAATTTATTGAATAAACTACACTCTATCCTATTTGAGTATATTTGATTAACTTCAATCCTAAGTCAGTTAAGGGAATATTTTATTAATTTTAAACTAGGCATTGCTAACACTATAAATATTCAGTGATACATCTTTTGCTTGAAATTTTATTTATTTCTAGAATATCCTCACCTGTTAAGATACGCAATCCGGTCCAGCATGGAATGTCTCGCAAAAGTATTTTCGTAGGCATATACGAGTTTATTGTCATAAAAATATGGGAAAAATGTTTATCATTTTAAATGACACAACTTATATTCCTTCACTCCCACAAAAAAGTGAGACCTACATCTTTATTTTTTGTCAACTCTCTCTCTCTTCTTTTATCTATCTCTTACTCTCTTTTAAAATGACACAAATTTACATCCTTTAAAATGACACAACTTTACATTCTTTAAAATGACATACATTTTATCCTAAAAATATATCCTATATATTCGTAATAATTTTCTTTCAATTTTCTTCGTATACCAAGCTATGGTTAGTCAAGCCACAAAACAAGGTAAAAATTAAATAATAAAAATTAGTGGAAATTAAAGTTATGCACTCACAATTTATAAAAGTAAATAATAAATAATAGGCATTAATAGCCCCTTGTAAATGTTGATACCGGTGGTTTGTGTATTTTTAAATCCCCAGGAATTTTGTCTTTTGTTTGACGCTAATTTAGCGTTTGTTTGGAGGAATCAGTCGTATTTTTGTTTTTTACTTTGTACTGTGGGTCTTTATCCATCAGCTTGTTAAAAAATAATAATAGAAATTAGTGGAAATTAAAGTTACGCACTCACAATATATAATGCTTTTTAGTTTATAACAAAAATTATACTCAACAGTGGAAATTAAAGATAAGTTTGGTACCCCGATTTTAATTTACCTTTGATTTTGTGTAGATTCGAAAAATTAAATTTGGGATCAGGAGCAGGAAAGGCAAAGGTGATAGGAACAATAACTGGAATTAGTGGGGCAATGCTGTTGACGTTTTTCAAAGGGGTGGAAATTAATATGTGGTCCTCAAAAATCAACCTTTTGCATCCACATCACAACGACAATGGTCATATGCCAACACAACATGGTGATTCTGGTAGTAAACTGTGGGGTGTACCATGTGCCCTCGCAAGTTGCTGCTTTTTTTCTCTGTGGTTCATTATTCAGGTAAGCTTATTTCTTATGACCAAAACAGAGCACACACATGTCACCAACTTTTTTAATTAGAGTCTAGTCATTTCATCAAGGGAAATGTGTTTCTTATATTATATGAGATAATTTGTGTCATGTAGTACATAAAAAAGTGGATGAGACCCAAAAATTTTTATTTTTTTTCAGAATGGGTCCTACCCACTTTTTTGTTTGTTACATGAAACAAATTATCTCATCTAATATGAGAAAAATCAAACCCATTTATCTTTCAACATATAGATATATTTATGAAAATATGTCGTTTACTTTGAAACGGCACAGGCTAAGTTGAATGAAGAATTCCCGTGCCCTCATTCAAGTGCAGCTTTAATGTCCACAATGGGAGCGGTACAGGCAACTATTATTGCTCTTTGTGTTGATAGGGACATGAGCCAATGGAAGCTCGATTATGGTATCAGGCTTATAGCTGTGATTTATCCGGTATGCATGCATACTCCTAATTAATTTACTAAATCACACTATGATTGAGACTTTGAAATTTAATATGTACACATGATAATTGTTAATGCAGGGAATTGTGGTCTCTGGAATAGTGGTGATTGTTTATAACTGGTGCATAAAGATGAGAGGCCCACTATTTGCGTCTATTTTCAATCCTCTCCAGCTTCTGCTTGTGGTTATCGCTGCTTATTTGATGTTGGATGAGAAGTTATATTTAGGATGGTACACTTTAAATCTTACTTCACCTAAACATATATGTGTAACTATTCATGGCTTTTTATTTTATTTTTAGTTCTTCCATATTTTTATGATTTTATTTGATTTGATTTAATTTAGTTTGTTTGTACGTATATAGTGTGCTTGGAGCAGTGCTGATCGTGTGTGGTCTATATGCGGTGCTTTGGGGTAAGGGAAAAGAAATGAAGAAGAAGACTCAACTAGTTCCATTTGAAATTACAAGAGAGTCTGAAGCTGTTCAGGTGGTTGTTTCGTGCACGCCACTAGATCATGATAAATATGTCCAAAGCTTCCTGAATCAAACTAATACCACCGAGAAGGTTGCTGATGATCACTGAATATTTTTCATAAAAGGATGACGTGAGTAATATATGAGTTTGATGTCTCTTGTGTTATGAGATAAAATTATTTGAATCCACGCGAAGCCATGTATCAGCATATTAGCCAAGCCACATCAGCAACTTTATTTGTCAGCTACGCAGTTCACGTTCAATTGTAAATTAGTTTATGATAAGTTAACCAAGTTAGTTAGCCTTGTTAGTTTTCGTTTCTCTCTCTTCATGTAGGTTAGCTGATATATATAGTAGTAGCCTTTGAACTTTGTACCCACTTTTCAGATTAATCAATTCAATGAGTTTCTTCATTAATAATATGGTATCAGAGCTCTGGTATTCATCTGATTTGTTTATTTTTGCTCATTCTTTCTTCTTTTTTCTGCATCATTTCACATAAATGGCAAATCCAAATCCTCTTCCATATTACTTAACAAATCCGGCAAATCCATATTTCCTCCATCCGAGTAAAAATCCCATGTTGAGTCTTGTTGATGCTCAACAGGAAGAACTATCACTCTTGGTCTCGAGCAATGAAAATGGCGTTTCGCTCAAAGAATAAGTTGTATTTCATAGATGGCATGATACAGATTTTTGCTCCTACTGATGCCATGTATGATGCATGGCAAAGGTAAAACACGGTGATTCCTTCTTGGATTCATTGTTCAATAAATGATACCATTCTTCAATCGATCTTATGGATCGAAAATGCTATAGAGCTTTGGAACGATCTTCATCAACTATTTCACAAGCTGACATTTTTCGTATATCTGATCTTCAAGAAGAGATCTACCTAATCCAGCAAGGTGAAAGGAAGATATCAGACTTTTATACTCAGATCAAAGCTCTTTGGGATGAGTTTGAAACTCTACAACCTCTCCCTACTTGCACTTGTGCTATTCCTTGCAATTGCGGAATATCCAATCGTGTACGAGAGGGAAGATAAAAAGTCCGTTCATAAGATTTCTTAGAGGACTAAATGATTAATTTTCAAACGTTCGTTCTCAAATCATGCTTATGCGCCCACTTCCTTTTGTTAATGAAATATTTTTCCTGGTAAGCCAACAGGAAAAATAGCTGAATACTGAGTCACAATTTGATGTAAGCGAGGAACACAAGGTTCTCATGACTGTAGTAATTCAACAAGGCTTTAATAATGGCTTCAATGATCATGGGGGACTGATCTTCACTCTTTTCTTATTTCTTTGTTTTCTTTTTCTATTCTAGTTTTTGTCCAGGAGTGCAAAAAGATAAGTGTGGGGGAATTTGATGACTCATATTTTATTGCACTTATTTGTTGCTCTTGATTAGTATCGGTCGTATCTTTTAGATACCAAGGTTATTGTTTTCTCTGACCATGCAGCTTTGAAATTTCTTTTAAAGAAAGCAGATGCTAAGCCTAGACTCATCCGCTGGATGTTGCTGCTCCAAGAGTTTGATATTGAGATTAAGGATAGAAGTGGAGCGGAAAACCAAGTTGCTGATCATCTGAGCCGCATCACCTCTCTTCCATCTGACCCGATACCTATTAGGGATGATTTCCCTGATGAGCAGCTTTTACAGCTGCAAGGTAAGTTCCCCTGGTTTGCTGATATAGTTAATTACTTGGTTGCTGGTGCATTACCTATTGACTCCACTAAGGCTCAGACCTTGAAACTGAAAAGTGAATCTAAATACTATGTGTGGGATGATCCCTACTTGTGGAGATTTTGTAGTGACCAAGTGATTAGAAGATGTGTGCCTGACAGTAAGACTCTGTCTGTTTTGAATCTTTGTCATGCATCTGCCTGTGGTGGTCATTTTGGACCACAAAGAACTGCAAGGAAGGTTCTAGATTCTGGTTTGTTATGGCCTTCTCTATTTCATGATGCTTATGAGTTTTGTAAGTCTTGTGCTAATTGTCAGAGAACAGGTAGCATTTCCCGTAGAAATGAGATGCCTCAAAACCCTATACTTTTCTGTGAGGTTTTTGATGTTTGGGGTATTGATTTTATGGGTCCCTTTCCTGTTTCCTTTGGTTTTGCTTACATACTTTTAGCTGTGGATTATGTTTCTAAATGGATTGAGGCGAAAGCCACCCGAACTGATGATTCTGCTGTTGTTGTAGATTTTGTTCGTTGTCATATTTTCTGCAGGTTTGGCATTCCTCGAGCCATTATCAGTGATCAGGGCTCACATTTTTGTAATAGGAGCATGGATTCCTTGCTGAAAAGATATGGAGTCCTCCACAAAGTATCTACAGCATACCATCCACAGACCAATGGCCAAGCTGAAGTTTCAAACAGAGAAGTTAAGCAAATCCTTCAGAAGACTGTCAATGCTAATAGAAAGGATTGGAACAAGAAGTTAGAAGATGCTTTGTGGGCATACAGGACTGCCTATAAGACTCCGATTGGGATGTCCCCTTACCGGCTTGTTTATGGTAAGGCATGCCACCTACCAGTGGAGCTGGAGCATCGGGCATATTGGGCTGTGAAGCAGTGTAACATGGACCTAACCCAGTCAGGGGGAGAAAGGAAACTACAGCTACAAGAGTTAGAGGAGCTTCGTTTGGATGCCTATGAGAGCTCACGTCTATACAAGGAAAAGACAAAGGCTTTCCATGATAAGCAGATCCTGAGGAAGGACTTTGCAGTGGGCCAGAATGTGCTGTTATTCAATTCCCGTCTTAAGTTCATGCCTGGTAAACTCAGATCAAGATGGGATGGCCCCTTTATTATTACTGCTATTTTTCCTTATGGTGCAGTTGAATTAAGTGATAAGCAGACTGGAAACACCTTCACTGTGAATGGGCATCGTCTGAAGCCCTTTTATGAAGGCGTACAGCAGCAGCAGCTTGTAGAGACACAGATGGATGCAGAGCTTCGGCTGTTTGATGCTGTTTACCCTCCTTAAGGAGGACAGGGAGTTCACTTCCTTTCTTAGCTTTGTTTTTCATGTTTGGATTTCAAAAAAAAAAAAAAGAGTTGATTAATTTTCTTGTTCTCCTATGATTAGTGAGTTATACATGGATTATACTTGAATCACAGGGCTTGATAGAAATTTCTGTTTGGGCTTGGTTCTTGATTCTTGGATTGCATTACTTGCTGTTTGATACTGTGCTGCTGATTGCATGATTTGGTATACCCTTGTGAGATTTTTGAGCCTGTAGACATGGTCTTCATATGTAGGCCAGTCTTTCTTTCTTGTGTGATTCTACTCTTGATTGTTGTCCTCTAGAACTTGCTCTTGTTCTTTTTGAAACTGCACTTTTCACTTGCATGCATGAATATGATTGAGGCATTTTTTCTTTCTTTACCCACTTTAGCCAGATAGCCATCCCTTATATTATTATCCCTTGGTGAGCCCCTTTGAGCCTTTCTACCCTTTATTTCTTCAGCTGCATTACAAGCCTAAGTGAAAAACCAATTGATTCCCTACCCTGGAGATTTACTGAGCATTGGTTTCATTGTGATGTTATGTTTAAGTGTGGGGGTTTGCCCGAGACGGACAAAAGTTTAAGTGTGGGGGTTGACCATCTGATTCATTTCTGCTATGTGGTTTTACACATACACAAAAAAAAAACAAAAAACAAAAAAAAAAACAAAAAAAAAAAAAAAAAAAAACAAAAAAAAAAAAAAAAAACAAAAAAAAAAAAAAAAAAGAAAAAAACAAAAAAACAAAACAAAAAAAAAAAAGAAAATTTTTTTTTTTTGTTTATTTCTATCTTTTCAGTATCTTTGTTTTTATGTTCTTAGTTTAGTTCTTAACTTTTTCTCTTTGTAAATTTCTGGGGTGTTTAGCCTTCTCTTCCATATTCATCCATACCTTTACCTCAGCCCCATTACAACCCTGCATAAAGCCCTCTTGATTTGTGCATGCATGTGTTATTAGCAGTGGAGAAGTAGAACTTGAGCAAGCCTATGGTAGGATGATTTTCTTGAGTTGATTTGAGTGATATACTGAATTAACTGATACACTTGAGAGAAAATTGAGAGCATCCTGTGAGGAACCATTTTTGTGTAGTTAGCAGTTGCAGTTGAAATTGACAGGTCTTGTGATTTGAGAATAAAGAATTTTTGTCTTGATTATTTTAACTGTTCAAGACTTGTGATTTTTGTTATCTTTTGTATAGTTGCTAATTATTAGGAAGGATAGGTTGATCTCCACTCTTTGCTAATTAGTGGGTTCAATCGCCTTTGGGGTTGTCTCACTGGTTTAGCTCCTTCTTCAAGTAGAATACGGTGCATGCACGTGGAAGGACTAATGCCAATAATGTCAGCCATTGTCCACCCAATTGCCCTCTTATTTGCTTTCAGCAGGGTTAACAGTTTATCCTCCTGCTGAGGTAGAAGGTTCTTTGCCACAATAACTGGTAGCTGCTCATTCTCTTCAAGGAATGCATATTTCAAGTGGTCAGGCAGAACCTTCAACTCCAATTTCGGAGGCTGCTCAATGGATGGAAGAGGTGTGGTTGGTGGTGCAAATTCTGCAGAAAACAAGTCAGCAGCTATGCCTGTAAACAAATTCTCAGAAACAGAATTAGGATCATCACTAATATCAGCAGGTAATTCAGATAATGCAGATTCACACTTAGAATCAGATTCATCAATCAGTGCATCATTAAAACCAGAAAGATGTGATGCTATTTCAGCACAAACAATGCACTTTTGACTATCACCACAATCACAAAAATCAGAAGCATGAGTAGATGAAAAATCAGAAAAACCAGCAAGGAATTCAGCAGAAAAATCCTCAATAACTTCATCTATCACATCAATGCAGAAAATAGAATGCTCTTCCAAAGGATGTTTCATGGCATCAAATATATTAAAGTGCACAATGCTATCACCAAACTCCATGGAAAGAGTACCAGAATGAACATCTATCTTGGTCCTAGCTGTTCTCATGAAAGGCCTACCAAGTATGATTGGTGATCTATTAGTAGCAGTCTCACTCTCCATTTCTAAAATGTAGAAGTCAGCAGGAAAAATCAGATTATTAACCCTGACCAATACATCCTCAATCAAACCAGATGGGTGAATACTACTCCTATTAGCTAACGTAACCACAATACTAGTAGCACGCAAAGGACCAAGACCAAGAGACTTATAAACAGATGCAGGCATAACATTAATGGAAGCTCCTAAGTCTAGCATGCAATCATGAAAAACAGAATTGCCAATCACACAAGGAATAGTAAATGTCCCTGGATCTTGACACTTTTTAGGCATAGGCTGGATGAGTGCTGATACATTCTGACTCAGGTTAACTTGCTCATCTCCTTTCAGTCTCCTCTTGTTGGTGCACAGCTCCTTTAAAAACTTGGCATATCTCGGAATCTGTTGTATTGCATCCAGAAGAGGGATGTTCACCTCAACTTTTCGGAAGGTGTCAAGTATCTCTTTATCTTGAGCCTTTGCTGATTGCTTCTTGGACTTAGTGGCTCTTTGAGGGAATGGCAGAGGGATATGGACATCAGATGTATCAGTGATCTGCTTCTTGGAACTAGTGTCACCTCCCTTAGATGACTCAACAGCAGCTTGGTTTGGCTCCTCCATTTGCTTTCCAGACCGCAGAGTAATAGCACTCACATTTCCGCTTCCTTTTGGATTTGGAACTGTTTGGGATGGAAGGGAGCTACCACTTGCTTGTTGATTCTGACTCATTGATGTTGCAAGTTGGCCAATCTGTGTTTGCAGATTCTGGATTGAAGACTCAGTCCTCTGCTGGAATTGCAGATTGTTAGTTGCCATCTGCTTCACTAAATCCTCCAAAGAAGGACCATTGCCACTAGCTTGCTGCTGCACTGGTGGCTGCTGCATTTGCTGCTGCTGCATTGGTGGCTGTTGCGTTTGCTGTTGAGGTGCAAATTGTTGAAAATTCTGCCTCTGTTGTGAAGGTACAAATTGTTGCCTCTGCTGGAATGGTGCACTCTGCTGATTCTGCTGGAATTTTGCATTTTGCTGATTCTGGCTCCATTGGAGATTTGGATGATTTTTCCAGCCAGGATTGTATGTATTTGAGAAGGGATTGTTTTGCTGCTGCTGGTACTGTGACTTGGTAGGAAAAACTGCAGCAACAGACTGATCAACTGACTGATCAAATTGGAAACCGCTATCTTGGAAGGAAGGGCAAGCATCCGTGGGGTGAGAAGGATCACAGCAAATGCCACATAGGTTGCTTATTTGTTGAGCAGAAGGTTGCACAGTTTGTGTCACTGCCAACTGCCTCACCATTGATGTCAACTCATCAAGTCTGTTCTCCATTCTTTGATTATCTATGCTTGATGCTCCTGCTGCCGCCACTATTGAATTTTGTATTGGAGGAGCTTGCACTTGGAACACTGCACTGCTGTTTGCTCTAGTGCCAAATTGTTGAGCATTAGCAGCTATCTCAGCAATCAACTCTTTTGCCTCATCAGGTGTTTTATTACTCAGGACTCCTCCACTAGCTGCATCTAAAAGGTTCCTATCCATAGGCAGCAACCCTTCATAGAAGTAAACAATCAGGAGATTGTCTGGGATCTGATGATGTGGACAGCTTGCACAAAGCCTTTTAAACCGCTCCCAATACTCATGCATGTTCTCCCCATTAGACTGCTTTATGCCACTGATATCTTTTCTAATTGTGGTGGCCCTGGATGATGGGAAGAATTTTTCCAGAAATAATCTGGACATGTCATTCCAGCTGACAATGGAGGAAGGTGGCAAGTAGTACAGCCAGTCCTTAGCTCCACTATCCAAAGAGAAAGGGAAGGCACGCAACTTGATTTGCTCCTCATCCACCCCTGGTGGCTTCATAGTGCTGCAGACTATATGAAATTCCTTTAGATGTTTGTGAGGATCCTCACCTGCAAGACCATGAAATTTTGGAAGCAAATGTATCAGTCCAGACTTAAGCTCAAAAGGTACAACAGGGTTAGCATAATGAATACACAGAGGCTGCTCATTATTAGCATCAGGTGCAGCCAATTGCTTAAGCGTCCTATTATCCATGGTCACAGAATCAAATAAATTACCAAAAGAGTAAACACTTTGTAAAGGACTCAAACAAACAGACTCAACAGACTCAACAGACTCTAAGGTATGCTCAGGAACAACCCTACTGTAAGTCAACCTACGAGCTCTACTAGCAGCATGCAATGATCTCTCTATCTCAGGGTCATATGCATATAAATCATCAACATTGGTGGTACTCCTAGTCATGCATCATAGGCAAAGGCACACAGCAGTAAAGTTAGTCACAAAACATACGACAGGACACAAAAATTTGCCGAAAATAGCAAACAGAAGCAAAAATAAATCTATGAAAAATACCAAATGACCTCAGAATGCTATGGGACCAACTCTCCTAAACTCTAATTGACCTTACGGACTCAAAAATCAAATAATTTTTTTTAAAAAAATAAAATAAAATAGTAAATGGACGAATTTGGCAAAACCAGGGCCTGATTCGTGGGGCATAGCCCCACGACTTTTGATAGGGATGATCGTTTCCTTCAGGTAACCAATTTTCAGATCGATCAAAGTAAGTCGAACAAATTCAGAAATACCCGACACGTCCTGAAACAACAAAGAAACAGCAAATAAGGTTAGTAAACGGCTGAATTTCGCAAAAATAAGGGTCACCTCACGCCCTTCTAGGGCGTGACTTATGCTCAGAAGGTCGAATTCCTTGGGGAAGAGAACTCCCGAAGCCAATATCTCAAACAGAAGTTTTACCAATTTCCCCAAATTGCCCAAAACCGTAAACCGTAATGCAATTTTTTTTTTTTTTTTTATTTTTTTTTTTTTTTTTTTTTTTTTTTTTTTTTTTTTTTTTTTTTTTTTTTTTAAAAAAAAAAATTTTTTTTTTTTTTTTTTTTTTTAAACTGAAAAAGAAACAAGAAGTATTACAAAAAAAAATGATTTAGACCGATGCAATTTCCCCGGCAACGGCGCCAAATTTGACACGAGCTGTCGAACTCGCGCAAATTAAAAATTATTTTTAATTAGGGTTCAAAAATTTGCAGTAAAGTGGAAACCCTAAGTCGTCTCTCAAGGAAATTGAATTGGTAAAAATCGCTTATGAAAACAGAAAATAAAAAAGGGGGTTTGGATTTGGGTTGAATAAAAGACAGAATATAAAAACTGGGATTAAAACTTCGTAATTAAAATTAACCAACCTAGGGTTAGGGTTCCATGGACGTCCTTCATTGGATGAAAATTACCAAATTCACGGTTGATCTCAATTGAATCAGAATCCTTATTTTCAATTGAGAACAATCGGATCATCAAATCTGATGATTATTCCTTTTCCATGATCACAATCGCGAACCTCAGATCGAATATCCACAATCGCACGATATCGATCTGAGTTAGGAAAAGAAACAAATCTGGTTAAAGAATTAGAAAAATTACCAAATTCACGATTAATCCCAATTGAATCAGAATCCTTATTTCCAATTGAGGTTAATCGGATCATCAAATCTGATGATCATTCTTCACCCATAATCGCAATCGCGAACCTCAGATCGAATATCCACAATCGCACGATATTGATCTGAGTTAGGGTAAAGAAATAAATCTGGTTAGAGATTGATCGCAGATCCTCTAAACAGATCCATGGAATCCCTTCCCCTTAGGTTGATTAAAAAGGGGGTTTAGCCTAGCATGGCTAGGATAAACATGATTACAAATTAAATTGCATAAAAGAAAAAGAAGAAGAAGAAGAAGAAGAAGAAGATGAAGAACACGAAGAACGCGAAGAACGCGAAGAACGCTCCAGAGAAAATGTCTTGATCCTCCAAATGAAAATTACATCATGATCCAATGTTTTCCTTCCCTTGTGCTTCATATGCACCTAGGTCAGAAATCAATGTGGGCTGGGCTTAATTCAGATCGGCCCGGCCCATTCGTCTAAAATACAAAATAAAATAATAAAATAAAACTTAATTACAAGTCTAAAACTTCAGCAAAACATGGTCTTCTTGGCGTTAGAAATCGACCAGCTTCCAGTCCGAATTGGGCTTCGAGCTCTTCATAAGAATTGTAGCCCTCTGTGTTATCTGAAAAACCCAACAAGAACGGAGTCAATCCGACAACTGTGGACCGAGATATGGCCAAAATACAGAAGTAGCGTAAAGCTGAAAAATTCTGACGAAAATAAATTAAACCCAATCAAACACTAAAAAATGTAAATTAACTCAAAACATCATTATTTTATTCAAATAAATCCTAAAAATACTAATCAAGAGCAACAAATAAGTGCAATAAAATAATGTAGGACTTGTAAAACAAGTTTCAAGTCAAAATGACGTAATCTGATGCCAGAACTGATACTGGCTATGGAAAAGCGCGTACCGGAAAGGTGCTCTGAAAAATAAAATAAAAATATGACAAATCTTAGAAAAATGCGTAGGTCTAGATTCTAAAGTTTGAGATCAATATCTTTTACTTTGCGATTAAGGCTAATACTGCGCGATTAGTGACTTTGCCTATATATAGGCACACTAAGGCACAAAACCCTAGGTGCCTCATTTTTCCTACGTGACTGCTGCTGCCACCTTTCTTTCTTCTTCTTCTTCTTCCTCTTCTTCTTCTTCTTCTTCTTCTTCTTCCTTCTTCTTTCCTTAGCCAAGTGATCACCTTTCATGCTTGTTTTGACAATTGTGAAGGTGAGAGTTAATCTTGGGGCTGCATTGTGGCCATCATTCTGAGTTGAGAGATAGTTAGTGAGCATGAGTTTGAAGCTTGAGTAATGGCTACTTTGTGGTAGTCATTGTGAGCTTCAAAGTGCCTTCTTGTGGTGCAAGAACCCACCTTGAAGTGCCATTTTCGTGCTCCTACTTAGGCTGAGTGTGAGGAACCTTGGGAGAGCTCCAAGAGCACAACTTGCCTCTGTTTTGAACTTTGGTAAGTTACCTCACCATGATCATGAGTTTATGATGCTTAAAGATGATGTCTTGACCATGTTTAATGAGTAAACAAGAGGGTATAAGGTATATGAACCTAAAATGAACTAAAGATGCATGCTTTAACGTTTACATGTATTAAAAGTTGGACCTTTGGGATGGATACTCACGAAATGCAGAAACTGCATTCTGTCGTGAGATATCCGGATATTTGTCGAACAGATATCCGGATATCAGTATCCGGATATGGTATCCGGATATTGATATCCGGATATGGGATCTGGGTATCCGGATATGACATATCCGGATATGTCCAGTGTGATATCCGGATATGACATATCCGGATATGCCCCTTCTGATATCCGGATATCCTGGGTTCTGCGCAGACAGTAGCTTTACTGTATGAACAGTAAGCTATGGGGTGTGTGTGGACCCTAGTTTAAGGAAGTTGAACTTCTGTAATAAATGGACTAAGTCAGAATCATATGATTAAGGGCTTATGGCTTTGTTGGAAGCCTTAAGACGTAAAACGTAAAGGAAAGGCGTAGTCTTTAAGTTGTATGCATGTTGTGCATTAATATTGACTTGTTAAATGGTCCATATCAGATTGTGATACTGCTGTTTGTGGACTAGTGAGTGGTTGGACTCTTGGCTTGGATAGCTAGCTTGCAAGGTAAGCTTTCGTGTCCTCGGTTTAGCCATTTTGATGTTCCACCATGTCCCATGGGGATGGGTTTATGCATGCTGTGTTACATGCTTTGATTATTTTGGAAATGCTGTTGAGCTGTTTATATGTAATGAGCATTATGATATGCATGTGGTGTCCACCTAGACGGCAATCCTGAGTATGTAGTACATACAAGATGGAGAAGCATGTGGGTGAGGTGCAGGTAGTATCCATGTACTCATGTAGGCATAGACGTATTCCTACATTTCTCTGGCCAGTAGATTTGAAAGCACACATGACATGATTAATTGCTGCATCGCATGATTTTAGAACTTATACTGTAATACTATTTTTGGAACTTATATTACACATGTAAGTGAGCTTGGGGTGGAGACTCCTTGAGGACCCCTTGTCTTACTGAGATTTCTTGTTAGAGATCTCACCCCACGTTTGGGGACGCTTATTTCAGGATCAGGTAATGTTGAGGGCTCGGGTGGCAGGAGGCTAGAGCTGAGTTGATTTGATGATATGCTGACTGCTGTTTTTATTTCCGACTGTTGTTTATGTTTTCTGCTTTAATTATGCTAAGTTTATGTTGAGACTATTTGTGGGCATTGTTGCCTTATTTGGTGAGCATGGGGTTTGTCCATGCCACATGATTGTTATCGTATTTTTATGTTGATGTTGTAATTAAAGTATCAGGATTTTGACCCAGGCTACTTGTGTAGACCTGTGGCTTTAGACACTCACTTATATTTATGTACGAGGTATTCAGTTAGTTGTCTTGCAATTTACATACAGGCAGTATTTTTATGAAAATGATTAAGTAATCAAGTTGGTTAAGTTAATGACGTCATAATTGAATTAAAGAAAAAGTTATTCCGCATTTTAATTAAGCGTGGCTTAATACGATAGTGTGTTAACAGACCGGGTTAACACGGGCTGTTACATTTTATGGTATCAGAGCACTTTCTAGGGAAAAGCCTGTATGTATTGCAATAACTTAGGATGTGTCGTTGCGTGCCTACTTTGTGTTCTCTCTGGATGGTGTGTTCATGATAATGCATATGTGACCACATGGCGTGGGCCTGATCAACTCATTCTTTGTGTAACTTGTGCAGAGTCATGGTGCCACCGAGGAGGAACACGAGTACGAGCGAGGATCAGACGGATCCTGTCCTGGCTGCATTAGCTGAGATGCAGGCGGCCCGACTAGCCGACCAGGAAGCCACGAGGCTGGCGAACCGGGCGATGCTGGACGCTATTCGAGATGCGAACCGGCAAACCACGGCAGAGGTTCTGGAGGAGAACCGGATGGCCAACATGACTATGATGAGGGTCATGTTGGAGGAGTTGAGGGCTGGTCCTGCTGCGGGCCAGGGTCCTCCACCACCTCCACCGCCGCCACCGCCTCCACCTCCGCCTAGTCAACAGGAGGACACCCAGAGCCAGATGGGCGAGGGTAGTCATTTGACGGGGGCTATGCAGACTATCCCCGTTCTTGCTGAGGATCGTGACGAGATCGATCGCCGGCTGAATGCTTTCCGCAAGCATAAGCCACCTACCTTCGACGGATCGTATGATCCCATTGCTGCTGCCAGATGGTTACAGGCGCTGGACAAGATTTTCCGGATCATGCAGTGCACCGATCCGCAGAAGCTGCTGTTCGCCACATACATGCTGGAGGGCGAGGCCCATGAGTGGTGGACCAACCTGTCTCAGGTCTATGAGATGCAAGGTCATGTGATGACATGGCCATTCTTCGAGGAGAGCTTCCTGGGTCAGTACTTCCCTTATGACTCACAGGAGAGGAAGCAGGGGGAGTTTGACCGGTTGGTGCAGGGCTCGTTGTCTGTCGACGAGTACCTGGCCAAGTTTAATGAACTGGTCAAGTTCTCTCATTTTCGCATGGCGAGGCCTACTCCTACATTCTTGGCGGCCAAGTTCCGGAGGGGACTTAATGAGGATATTGCTGGACATCTCGCTGGTTCTGCTTCGAGAGACTTCGGAGCGTTGGTGCAGCAGTGCCGCGACATCGAGGACTACTGCCGGGCGAGTCAGGCCAAGAGGGCCAAGGTTGAGGTGCCGCAGAGCGCTGGTGGTTCTACTCCCTGGAAGAACAAGAATTTTGCCAACAAGGGCAAGGGCAAGCAGATGGCGGCTAAGCAAGCGCCAAATCAGTTTAGAAAGACTGCTACTCCGGGGAACGCCGCTAGACCTCCTGCTCCCAGATGTTCCGGATGCGGGAAGTCACATTTTGGGCCGTGCTCTACCGGACAGTTGATATGCTTCCAGTGTGGCAAGGAGGGCCACTACTCCAGAGATTGCCCGACGGCGAGAGTTGCTGCAGTGCAGGCTGTGCCATTGCAGATGGTTCCTACTGGGGCACCAGCCGTGCCACCTACTACAGGACGAGTCTACACACTTGATCGTCAGCAGTCGGACAGAGCTCCGAACCTGGTCAGAGGTACGGTTACCATTGGTGGTTCAGCTGTTGATGTGCTATTTGATTCCGGGGCAACGCACTCTTTTGTTGCTACCCCTATTGCTGTGGGGCTTGAGTTGCCCAGTGATGTGCTTTCTCCACCGATGCGGGTTACCACCGCCACCGGAGAAAAATGTTTGACCTCCATTGTTCATCGCGATGTAGCGTTTCAGTGGAATGGCCGTGATTTCTCGGTAGATCTGATAGGATTGCCGATGGCCAACCTTCAAATTATTTTGGGCATGGATTGGTTGTCCAGAAATTGTGCAATGATTGACTGCTGTGCCAAGAAAGTGGTGATGTCTCCGGGTGGGTCCACGGCCAGTTCCTCACCGTTCATTTTAGTCCTGCAGGCGAGGAGGGCCTTGAGAGCAGGGGCATTTGGCTATGTCATGTTGGGAGGTTTGGTGAGTGGGACACAAGAGGATCTCACTGGCATTCCTGTGGTGAGGGAATTCCTCGAGGTGTTTCCCGAGGAGATTCCTGAGTTTCCACCGCAGAGGGAGATAGAGTTCTCCATTGATTTATTGCCTGGTGTGGGGCCTATCTCGTTGGCTCCATACCGGATGTCGCCACCAGAGTTGGCGGAGCTGAAGAAGCATATCGAGGAGCTTTCAGCGAAAGACTTTATTCGACCGAGTGTGTCTCCCTGGGGAGCACCGGTTATATTTGTGAAAAAGAAGGATGGGACCATGAGGTTGTGCACCGACTACAGACAGTTGAACAAGGTGAAAATCAAGAACAAGTATCCTCTTCCACGCATTGACGATTTGCTGGATCAGCTCAGGGGTGCTTGTGTGTATTCCAAGATTGATCTCCGATCCGGTTATCATCAGATACGGGTTAAGCCGGAGGATGTCCCAAAGACAGCATTTCGCTCGAGGTACGGGCACTACGAGTACTTGGTGATCCCGTTCGGACTCACCAATGCACCCGCAGTGTTTATGGACTACATGAACAGGATTTTCCAGCCGTACCTGGATCAGTTTGTGATCGTCTTCATTGACGACATCTTGATCTACTCCAAGACGGAGGAGGAGCATACCGAGCACTTGAAGATTGTGTTGCAAGTGCTAAAAGAGAAAAAGCTTTATGCTAAACCGTCAAAATGTGAGTTTTGGCTCAAGGCGGTGAAATTTCTGGGTCATGTAATTTCTGCTAATGGAGTTGCAGTTGATCCTAACAAGATTGAGGCCGTGATGGATTGGGAGAGGCCCAAGACGGTTACAGAAGTGAGAAGCTTCTTGGGTTTGGCAGGTTACTATCGGAGGTTCATAGAGGGATTCTCCAAGATGGTGCTACCGATGACTCGCCTTACCCGAAAGGAGACTCCATTCGTGTGGACACATGAGTGTGAGGAGTGTTTCCAGGAGCTGAAGGAGAGACTGACTACTGCTCCAGTGTTAGTTCTTCCTGATCCTGCGGAGCAATTCGAATTATACTGCGATGCCTCTGGTAAAGGACTTGGCTGTGTGCTGATGCAGAAAGGGAAAGCGGTTGCTTACGCTTCAAGACAGTTGAAACCTCATGAGGAGAACTACCCGACTCACGACTTGGAGTTGGCAGCCATTGTTTTTGCTTTCAAGATTTGGAGGCATTACCTGTTTGGCATGAAGTTTGCTGTATTCAGTGATCACAAGAGCCTGAAGTATCTGTTTGACCAGAAGGAGTTGAACATGAGACAGCGTAGATGGATGGAGTTCTTGAAGGACTACGACTTTGAGTTGAGGTACCATCCTGGCAAGGCCAATGTGGTAGCCGATGCCTTGAGTCGGAAATCCGTGAGCTTATCCAGTTTAATGATGAACGACTACGAGGTGATCGAGAAGTTCAGAGACTTGAGAGTGAACTCCTTGTTTGGGGGTGCACTGCTTGAGTTAGAAACAGCAGAAGTGATTAATGAGCTGATGGAAAAGATCAAAGAGGCGCAAGTGAAAAGAGAGTGCCTTGATTACGTAAAGAACCAGGACGGTGTGTCTTGGAACGAGGATGGATTGCTGCTGTTCCAGAAGAGGATTGTTATTCCTCGAGGGCCATTGACCGAAGAGGTTATGGCAGAGGCTCATAAGGGCCGGTTCACTATCCACCCTGGTGCCACAAAAATGTACCAGGACCTAAAAAGGAATTTTTGGTGGCCGGGCATGAAGAAGGACATAGCGGTCTACGTGTCCAAATGCCTTATATGTCAGAAAGTAAAGATTGAGCACCAGAAACCGTCTGGTAAACTTCAACCTCTGGAGATTCCACAGTGGAAGTGGGAAAGTATTTCCATGGACTTCGTTGTGGGTTTGCCTAGAACTCAGGCTGGCTGTGATTCTATCTGGGTCATAGTGGACAGATTGACCAAGTCTGCCCATTTTCTTCCAGTGAAGGTGAGCTTCACTACAGAGCAGTTGGCCAAGCTATATGTCCGCGAGATCGTGAGGCTTCACGGGGTGCCCGAGAGTATCATCAGTGATAGGGACCCGAAGTTCACATCTCGGTTCTGGGAGGCGCTGCAGGAGGCTTTTGGTACGCAGTTGAGATTGAGTACCGCCTATCACCCTCAGACTGACGGACAGACTGAGCGGACCATCCAGACATTGGAGGACATGTTGAGAGCTTGCACGTTGGAGCAGGGTTCTGCATGGGATAGGTACCTTCCGTTGGTTGAATTTTCATACAACAACAGTTTTCATGCTAGTCTGGGCATGGCACCCTACGAGGCGCTATATGGTAGGAGGTGTCGGACTCCTACTTGCTGGTCTGAGGTTGGAGATAAAGAGCTTTTCGGCTTGGACTTTGTCCAAGATACTACCCTACAGATCCAAATGATCAGGGAAAAGTTGAAGCAGGCGCAGAATCGTCAGAAAAGCTACTAGGATGTCAAGCATCGACCACTGGAGTTCAGTGAGGGTGAGCACGTGTTTGTGAAACTTTCACCTGTCACCGGTGTTGGACGGGCACTCGGCGTGAGGAAGTTGAGCCCGCGATTCATAGGGCCTGATGCTCTCCGGCAAGTATACCGATCGCACAAGTAATAAAGTGATAAATAAAGTTCGTCTCCACAGGGATTGGGATCTAATATCAATTAAACTTTCTTCTAAAAGAACGGAAGTAATTCAAATAGGGTTTTTGTGACAAATATTGTCAAATTGAGTGAAATTAAAAATAAAGACTTGTTTTTGTGTTTTTGGATTGAAAAATAAAACAATAAAATTGAAAATTGATTTGTAGAAAACTATGAGAAAAGCATTGTAGCCAGGGTTCATTCACCAAATGATCCCCACTTTTTACTCCGGATTGATTTACAATAATTATTTATATAATCACTCAGATAAATTATCCTCTAAAAAGAGTTAATAGTTAACCCTCAATTCCTTGCAAGGTTAACCCTTTAATCCCATGAGAAACCCCAATTCCTTGCAATGTTTCTCATGGGATCAAGCAATGGGCGCGATAATTTTAGCATCTGCAATCATATACACGTCTATTCCTAGCACGCATACAGATCGTTATCTTACCCCCTTTCGAGATCAAAACCCCAATATTCCTATCTAGGGTTTTGATCCTCTGAATACCCCCAACTATTAGATCGATCAATTCTAACAAAGGGAATATAAAATTCGCACAGAGTAAAGATAAAGATAATTATATAAATTAAAAATCACAAATCAATCCTTCATGTCAAGGGTTCACATATGGATCGTGACCCTGACTACAATAAAAATGATCTAGCCGATCAACATACTGATCGCTGATCTAAAATTCAACATAAAATTAAATAAAAGATAAAGAAATACTAGAAAAGAGATGAAGAACGAAGAACGCCTCCAGTCTCTCCTCCCTGCCTCTCCAGATCTGCCTCTTCTGTGTCTCTCTGAATCTCAGAATTTTCAGAATCTATCTGTGTATGTCTGTTGACCTAGTTGCATAAGAGGTGCTTTTATAATGTTTTATTTCCTTTCCAAAAGTGCCCCTCAGAAAACACAGAGATCCGTCCCGCAAACCGGCGCCGGTTGGCGCCGGATTGGCGCAAGGTTGCGCCGCGCTTTTTCCCTTTGTATGGGGCGCTAGCTAGCGCCACTCTCCTTGTAAATTTGGCGCTAGCTAGCGCCATTCTTTGCAAATTTGGGCGCTAGTTGGCGTGGGATTTTTTTTCACTTTTGGCTTGTTGTGGCGCTAGCTTGCGCCATTTTCTTCATGTGTGGGCGCTAGGTTGCGCCAAGGTTCTGTGTTATGGCGCTAGGTGGCGCCACTTTGGTGCTACCTCGCGCCACTTTGGTGCCTTCGCTGCAAAGTTCGTAAACTGGCGCGGGTTTGCGCCAGTTTAGTGCCGGTCCGCGCCATGCTTCTGGGACTTGTAGTGTGCTGCACCTGTGTAGAATTGCATTAAAGGCTTTTTATAATTCTTCACTTATTTTTCCTGTAAAAATACAATTAAAAGGTGAGTATTATTGACATTCAAAGAATCAATATAATTAGCAAATATGTATTTAAATTGCTCTCTTATGACTCAATTCCTGTCAATTTTATCACGGAAAAATCACACTTGTCAGAGGCACATCAGGGCCCTACCAGATCCTTGGTAGAGTAGGACCAGTTGCCTATCGACTAGCCTTACCTCCGAACCTCGCCAACATCCACGACGTGTTTCACGTGTCTCAGCTTCGAAAGTACATAGCAGACCCTTCGCACGTGGTGCAGCCGGATGATGTGGAGGTTCGGGAGAACCTAAAGACTCCCGTCGGACCACTCAAGATCCTCGATCGTGGCGAGAAGCAGTTGAGGAGCAAGATCATTCCGATGGTCAAAGTGCAATGGTCAGGAAGAACTCCTGAGGAGTGCACATGGGAGCGAGAGGATGAGCTTCTCCGACAGTATCCCGACTTTCGAGACAGGTATGTTTCTGATTTTGAGGACAAAATCCTTAAAAAGGTGGGGTGAATGTAAGAACCCGCACCGCTAATTAAGGTAATTAGTAAACTAATTATGATAATTAGAAAATAATTCCATAATTGACCCTAATAATTATTAATGGGCTTAGATAATTATACTTAGTGAGTAAAAATGCTGAAAGTCGCTTTTCGGAAGAAAAACGCAGATACCGGTTCTGCTACTCGGTATAAATGCGTACCGGAAAAGTATCCCGGAAAATTATAACGGATGCATGATAATTACTAGAATATTATGTAGGACTTGTAAAACAAGTTTCAAGTCAAAATGACGTAATCTGATGCCAGAAATGATACTGGCTATGGAAAAGCGCGTACCGGAAAGGTGCTCCGAAAAATAAAATAAAAATATGACAAATCTTAGAAAAATGCGTAGGTCTAGATTCTAAAGTTTGAGATCAATATCTTTTACTTTGCGATTAAGGCTAATACTGCGCGATTAGTGACTTTGCCTATATATAGGCACACTAAGGCACAAAACCCTAGGTGCCTCATTTTTCCTACGTGACTGCTGCTGCCACCTTTCTTTCTTCTTCTTCTTCTTCCTCTTCTTCTTCTTCTTCTTCTTCTTCTTCCTTCTTCTTTCCTTAGCCAAGTGATCACCTTTCATGCTTGTTTTGACAATTGTGAAGGTGAGAGTTAATCTTGGGGCTGCATTGTGGCCATCATTCTGAGTTGAGAGATAGTTAGTGAGCATGAGTTTGAAGCTTGAGTAATGGCTACTTTGTGGTAGTCATTGTGAGCTTCAAAGTGCCTTCTTGTGGTGCAAGAACCCACCTTGAAGTGCCATTTTCGTGCTCCTACTTAGGCTGAGTGTGAGGAACCTTGGGAGAGCTCCAAGAGCACAACTTGCCTCTGTTTTGAACTTTGGTAAGTTACCTCACCATGATCATGAGTTTATGATGCTTAAAGATGATGTCTTGACCATGTTTAATGAGTAAACAAGAGGGTATAAGGTATATGAACCTAAAATGAACTAAAGATGCATGCTTTAACATTTACATGTATTAAAAGTTGGACCTTTGGGATGGATACTCACGAAATGCAGAAACTGCATTCTGTCGTGAGATATCCGGATATTTGTCGAACAGATATCCGGATATCAGTATCCGGATATGGTATCCAGATATTGATATCCGGATATGGGATCTGGGTATCCGGATATGACATATCCGGATATGTCCAGTGTGATATCCGGATATGACATATCCGGATATGCCCCTTCTGATATCCGGATATCCTGGGTTCTGCGCAGACAGTAGCTTTACTGTATGAACAGTAAGCTATGGGGTGTGTGTGGACCCTAGTTTAAGGAAGTTGAACTTCTGTAATAAATGGACTAAGTCAGAATCATATGATTAAGGGCTTATGGCTTTGTTGGAAGCCTTAAGACGTAAAACGTAAAGGAAAGGCGTAGTCTTTAAGTTGTATGCATGTTGTGCATTAATATTGACTTGTTAAATGGTCCATATCAGATTGTGATACTGCTGTTTGTGGACTAGTGAGTGGTTGGACTCTTGGCTTGGATAGCTAGCTTGCAAGGTAAGCTTTCGTGTCCTCGGTTTAGCCATTTTGATGTTCCACCATGTCCCATGGGGATGGGTTTATGCATGCTGTGTTACATGCTTTGATTATTTTGGAAATGCTGTTGAGCTGTTTATATGTAATGAGCATTATGATATGCATGTGGTGTCCACCTAGACGGCAATCCTGAGTATGTAGTACATACAAGATGGAGAAGCATGTGGGTGAGGTGCAGGTAGTATCCATGTACTCATGTAGGCATAGACGTATTCCTACATTTCTCTGGCCAGTAGATTTGAAAGCACACATGACATGATTAATTGCTGCATCGCATGATTTTAGAACTTATACTGTAATACTGTTTTTGGAACTTATATTACACGTGTAAGTGAGCTTGGGGTGGAGACTCCTTGAGGACCCCTTGTCTTACTGAGATTTCTTGTTAGAGATCTCACCCCACGTTTGGGGACGCTTATTTCAGGATCAGGTAATGTTGAGGGCTCGGGTGGCAGGAGGCCAGAGCTGAGTTGATTTGATGATATGCTGACTGCTGTTTTTATTTCCGACTGTTGTTTATGTTTTCTGCTTTAATTATGCTAAGTTTATGTTGAGACTATTTGTGGGCATTGTTGCCTTATTTGGTGAGCATGGGGTTTGTCCATGCCACATGATTGTTATCGTATTTTTATGTTGATGTTGTAATTAAAGTATCAGGATTTTGACCCAGGCTACTTGTGTAGACTTGTGGCTTTAGATACTCACTTATATTTATGTACGAGGTATTCAGTTAGTTGTCTTGCAATTTACATACAGGCAGTATTTTTATGAAAATGATTAAGTAATCAAGTTGGTTAAGTTAATGACGTCATAATTGAATTAAAGAAAAAGTTATTCCGCATTTTAATTAAGCGTGGCTTAATACGATAGTGTGTTAACAGACCGGGTTAACACGGGCTGTTACATCTGTCACAATGCTAAATAAAGGAAATTACCTTATATTTCCAGCATTACAAAATCAACTCATGTTTTTGAGCTAATTCAAGTAGATATCTGGGGACCTTACAAAACTCCAATATGCATGGCTCCTGCTACTTCTTAAAGATAGCAGACTATTATTCTCATTTTACTTGGTTAAGTTTCAAGCGAGCTTGTTGAAACATACATCATGAAGACTATGATATTGAAGTTTTGATGATAACAAAGCACCTACAATGGACTAACATAGTTCAACTTGGATGCACTAAATGCAAAGCATGGCAACAAGTCACAAATGGTACTAGTAGACCAAATCCAAGTGCAAAGTTGATAAGGATACTCAAATTGGCAAAATCAAAGTTGAAGACAAAGTTTCGAAGCTTATACAAGTACTAGAAGACTCAAAGATTGAAGACAAAGTGAATACCAAAGAAGACTTAGACTTATTGTTTCTAATAGTTATTTTGAAGTCATAGAACTTATAGGAATGAGTTTATTGAGCTTTAACTTAAGGATTGCATTAATAGGTCATAAACTTATACGTTAGTGACATATACACTTTGATCATGCATACAAGATCTCACACTTCAAGAGTTGTTATATAAGTGTGAGATGTAATACCTCGTGTGCATCCGGTGTGTTAAACATACATATGGCGAGAATAGTAGACATGCATCAATCAGCTCAACTCTGTCCTCTTTCCACCAGAGGTCTCAACCTCAGAGGTACCTGTACCTGAAAATGTGCCCCAATACAGGGTGAGATTTCTAACAAGAAATCTCAGTAAGACAATGGGTCCTTCAGGACTCTTCCGCCCCAAGCTCACTTACAAGTATATATATAAGTTCAAAAGCAGTAATTATAATGCATGTTCATGTTAAGGCATTTAAATCATGACAACATATCTTTTGCTCAAAGAGGCAACATATTACAACTTATAACTCATGTGATGTATGCAAGTGCGGTTTAACTGGCTAGGGAACAAGACATGGTTTATGCACGTCTGCGACCTATCTAAACATAAGGGTCGCAGCCGTATGCCTTACACACCAGGGTCGCAGCCTGGTCGTGTAAGTAATCAACATCACATTCATACATTACATCAACAGTTAGATCCATATATCTCAGACATATATCAATGCATATTTCATCTTTCATAAAAGCATACATGCATATAAACCACCCTCCCATGGAGGTCGGTGGAACAAGCAATAGATCAATCCGAGGACATGAGTGCTTACCTCTCAAGCTAACAATTCAATCAATAGTCCACACCGCCCAAGGTCACCAAGCAGCACAGTCACGATCTGTTTATATCAAGAATATCATTAATATTCATAGCCTAGAATTCCATTGCATATGGACAACATTTTCTTTTTGTTTAATGATTACCGGCCTCTCCCAAAGTCTTAATAATGAGTTATTTCATTTTTATCACTTGAACACTTTTAGGGCAAGCCCACACTGATTCATTAAGGTCCTATATTGTATTTAAGGCTTCCCAACTAGTTAAAATTGATTTTAGGCTCATTCTACCAAAAGTATTTGAATACTACTCGATAAGTATTCGAATACTTTTGTTCTCAGAGAAAGTATCCCAATACTTTCACTAAAGTATTTGAATACCAAAAGTACCCCAATACTTTTACTAAGGTATTTGAATACCAGCAAGTATCTCAATACTCCACGATAAGTATTCGAATACCAAAAGTATCTCAATACTTTTACTAAGGTATTCAAATACCAGAAAGTATCCCAATACTTTTACAAAAGTATTCGAATACCAGACAAGTATCCCAATACTTCACGAAAAGTATTCGGATACTTTTCAGACATAATACAGAACTCGTGTAGTTTCTGCATAAACTCGGTTTTAAGGGTCCTCCAATGGTTCTAAGTCCAATTTCTCCACAAACAAAAGTTTATTACCATTTATTAAACATATATTAACAACCCTTAACTTGAACAATCAAAGTTCCACTCTTTAATGACTTATACAAGATAAAATCATGGATTTTTGAGGGAAATGATCATCATTTACCTTTAAGCTCAAGAAATCAGGAAAATGAAGTGACTTGGATCTTTATATGCCACTCCACACTACTGCCAACGTAGAGCCACGAAAATGAACAACAAGCTAGGTCATTTCTCTATCAAAATAGTTTCTTGAAGTACTAAGTGCCAAGAAGATGACTCCCTCACAACCAAAATGTGAAGTCAGCCCCTAACCTCCCCCAAACAGCAGCTTCCACTCAGCAAGAAGGTCTTTCTCCCTCACAATGTATACTCTCAAGTGTTCACAAGGTGGAAGAGGAAGAATCAAGTGGAAAAGGTGACGACTTGGTTGGTTTCTTGGTGGTTTTCATGAGAGGAAGATAATGGAATAGAGCAAAGGCTGATCAGCAACCAAAAGAGCCTCACGTAGCATCTGAAATATGGCCTAGGGTTTTGGGCCTATTTAATATTTATAGGTCCATTAAACTAATCCGTCAGTATTAGTGCTAATAGTTCTGCTAATCATTTTAATCTCAAAATTCATATTCTGAACCTAGCCATTTTTCTAAGATGTATCATATTTTTATTATAATTTTCGCAGCAATTTGCCGGTACGCGTTTTTACATAGCCGGTATCAGTTCTGACGTCAGTTCTCATTATTTCAACTCCAAACTTAGTATACCAGTTCTATATGTTATTTTAGGAATATTAACATACTTATTATGATTTTTTGGGATGCTTCATCGGTACACACTTATACCGTGAAGTAGAACCGGTATTCGTTCTCTTCGTCAGAAAAGCGACTTTCAATATTATTCAACCCCTATATTAATTATTTAAGTCCTCTCACAATTATTCAAGGTCAATTATGAAATTATTTCCTAAACTCATAATTAATTAATCTAAATTCTTAATTTAACGCTGCGGGTTCTTACATTCACCCCACCTTTTAATAATTTTGTCCGCAAAATTAGCGACATACATGTCCCTAAACTTGGGGTATTGCCGGAAAAACTCGTCCTCCCACTCCTAAGTACACTCCTCTGGAGTCCTTCCTTCCCATTGCACTTTGACCATGGGAATAACTTTGTTTCAAAGCTTTTCAAGAATCTTGAGTGGTCATACCAGAGTCTTTAAGTTCTCCCGATCCTCCACATCATCCGGTTGCACCACGTGCGAAGGATCCGCTATATATCTCCGAAGCTGAGACACATGAAACACGTCATGTACGTTGGCCAAGTTCAGATGCAAGGCAAGGCGGTAGACAACAGGTCCTACTCTACCAAGTATCTGGTATGGCCATATGAATCTCGGGCTAAGCTTCCTCACTCCGAGAGCCCGATCAACACCGGTGACAGGTGAAAGTCTCACAAACATGCGAGCTAAGGCATAGGCTTTCGTAACGTCGGCCGGTTATCTAGACATCATTGAGCTGCAGATGTAGGGTTTTAGGCCTAAGAGAAACATGCTCTTACGAAGCGGTGGCAACAGGCCTGGCACCTTTGAAATAAGCTTCTCAAATGCTGCTTGGTACTCTTGAACCGAACCGGTTTGTTGAAGTTTCACCAATGATTGTGCAGGGTCCTCAAATTCTGTTGGAGCAAAATATTGATGCAACAATCTAGTGAAAGTGGTCCAATTTGGTACAAGGCCATCCTCAGCAAGGCCTTGGAACCAACCAGCAGCTGGTTCGTCGAGGTGAAAAACAACTATATTTAGACGATCTGCCTCTGGAATGTGATTGTAATTGAAATATTTATTTGCTGCAAACAACCAGTTGGTGGAATCACCAGATGCAAACCTTGGAAATTACCTAGGAGGTAACCAAGGACTCACTGATTGCGTGCGGTGCTAATGTGTTGCTGATTGGAGTAGATCTTCAGTAAACTGAGAAAAATGCTCTTTAAAGTGCTTTTGTTCGGCGGTCTCTATTGCTCCAAATCTTAGTTCATAAACGTATTGCTTTGCTCAAAATTAGATTGTTCAACCGCCATTATACATTGTTCATTTTCCTGCACCTGCTGCTATAAAGCCTGCAACTGCTTTTGATAATCCCTCATGCATGTATTCTCAGCCATGGAGGATGAGATCTCAACGAAAGCACCAAAATGTAAGGTTATCTGCATAAAATAGGGTTAGGAAGATGAAGGAATATGAGAGAGACTAAGAAAGAAACGGAACATGCAGAAATTTCCAACAATTTTCTTGTATTTTCCTCATTAATCAAGTTTTTATTTTATATTTTCTGTATTTTCCTTTACATTAATTAAAATCAAAATCAAAATTCCTTTCTTATCAGGTCTACTAAATCTCTCCATTCACTTTTGTCTTTAGCACATAACAAAGTCTTTAAAATATCTGGGTCTTCTAGGTTCTCATTTGGGTTTCTGCCTATTATGCTCCATGATGGGTCTAGTGTGTGTCATGTCCACAACACATGATGTAAATACTTCTGTGTCGAATAAAATTGCCTTCCGTGGAGGATATTTTTGATTTATCAAAAAAAAAAAATCCGTAAGGGTTCGATATCTATCATAATCTACTCTAAAATAATTTATAAGGTAACTGAGAGAGTAAAAAACTCGAAGGATTTACATGAGTGACCAAAGAAATAAATTATAATAATTTATATTTTGAAGATAATAAGTATGTAAATCCCTTTATTACTTGCATAATTCTTAATTAACTGTTTATTTATGTGAATCTTTATAAATGTGGAATGTGGTAGATTCATGTTCACTTCCTGTTGCCGTTGACCGTGTATTTATATCTTCAGTTATTTTATCCCGTCAGTCAATGAGCTCCAGATTTAAATTGCATAATATAAGTTTCACAACGAAGTGTTTTCTATTGAGCAGTGGATTTCTCTCAATCGATTAAAGTGTTCTCACCTTATAATATATTGATGTGATTCGTATTTTGTAAAATTTAACCAATTCACACCTCTTCATAAAATAATACGGATTATTTTGTTCTCATCTAGATACGCATGTTGTCTAGCTCCTTTGTCAACTAATACTAGCTAGCCACAATATACCTTTATATTGTGTAATACTTTTTTGTATAATTCATAATACTTTTTTGTATACTAGCTAGCCACAATATATCTTTAATTCAAGATTTTGGTAGATTCCCGGAAACTGAATTTTTTTAAATTTTTAATTTTCGAATATTATCATAAACTAATTATTTTTATCATATTTCTGAAAATCGAGATTTCTGAAAAAAAAAATTTCTCATCCGCCAAACGCCCCCGAACAACGATAGAATGGAGGAGTAGTCTGCTGGAACTTTACGGATGCCTGGGAATTTGCGATGAGGCCAAAATGAATGGTGGAATTTGCCTCCTTTTTTCTTTTTTACCAATGATGGGACATCTTGCCTACTTGATGGTTAGAATAATAAGCACACTTCATTCGGTCTAGTAGGGATGAAGAGAAAGTAAGGTAGACGTTGATAGCTAATCTGATGCTGTTTCCTATTTTTGTGTTTACCTACATACCTATGTCGAAATGTGTTGCGGAGTTTGTGTCGGAAACAACAAAGAGAAAGTAAGGTAGAAGTTGACAGCTAATCTGATGCTGTTTCCTATTTTTGTGTTTTCCTCCTACATACCTACGTCGAAATGTGTTGTGTAGTTTGTGTGGCAAACAACATTAATCGAATCTTATCAAATGTGTTGTATCAAATGTGTTGTGGAGATTGTCGGAACAGCGATCAAATGCCACACTTTTCTAAAATATTTTCTTAAATATAACGCGAATAGAACAATTTCCTAAGGTGTTACGTGTCGAAACTAGTTACAACATGTAACTGCTAATGTGTCATATTTCTGGTAGCCATATAACTCATTAGGGATAATAGCCAGTTAGGTGATTAAACTGTCAGTGCAAAAATAGGACACGTGGTAAGCTGTGACCACTGGCGGACCTAGGTGCTCTCTTATGTCCGCAAGTGCGGACATAAAATTTTAATTTTTAGTTTTTTTTTTTATGGTACTCATGAAGATCATTGTTTGTCTCTTGGTTCAATATTTATAATAGGAATAAATATCATTTTAAGTTCCTAACAAAAAATATGGTCCCCACTTTAGTCCTCTATCAAAAATTAGTCTTGAGGAGGTCCCTAAGAAATTCAAAGTGGATTAATTTAGTTAAAATTGTGGTCTTCACAAATTCAAAATAGGCCTACATTAGTCCTTCAAAAAGACTAAAATGAGTCCACTTTAAATTTCATAGGGACCAAGTGACTATTTTTTTTATAATGGACTAAAGTGGGGACCAGATTTTTTGTTAGGGACCAAAAATGATATTTATTCTTATATTAGTTAGCAACGTAGCAACGTACAAAGATGATTAAAATAACGTAGCAAGACAAATTTAGTAGAGAGACAACTTATTTTTCCACCCATGTCACATACTCATTCCCATGATTTTTTCGTCCTTTGTTACGAAAGTAACTAAATGTGCGGACATAAAAATCTTTTGCTAGGTCCGCCACTGGCCGTGACTAATTCGTTACGGAGTGTAGTGAGTTTAGTGTGAGTAACCCGCTATTCTTGTATTTTGATGTTTAGTTTTTAAAACAAAAAATACAGAAAACTCCATAAATATTTTATAAAACAATTTTAAGAAAAAAAAAACTATAACACAATTAAACAGATCCCTATTTTCTCGAGACACTGGACAAGTGGAACCACTATTTTTACGCCTACCATATCAATCAAAGTTAATAAATAAACTAGTTGTGATGTTTTCCTTCTTCCTCACGCTCAACTTTATTTTGGGCCTGGCCCATTAATAGGGGTGTTAATGGGCCGAACCGAGCCGAACTTTGATCTTAACGAGTCAAGCCTGTATTTAAACGTGTCTGACTGACCTTAGTCTGTTACCTGTCACGAATATAATATTAGCCTGTGGCCTGGTTTATTTACAAAAAATAAAAGGCTGTGTGAAGCCTGTCTTAGCATGTTAAAGAATAAAAATAAGAGAACAGAATTCCACAAAAAACCAATTTCCAGATAGAAACCTTAGCTTCCATTTTGCAGCAATAATTTACAAAGTCTACAATAAATAAAAATTAAAGTGAGAGAAGGTAGATAACATGCTATATTATCTTAGCCCATTATAAAAAAAGGTGCCAACAAAAAAAGAAAAGTAAAATAAAAAAATAAATTGACACAAACAAGCAGTGCACAGTGGAACGAATGAGTTTTTGTGGGTTTGTTTGTGTGAAGGAGGATGAATGATAATATAGAACAGCACTAGTAATTCCATAAATATACATAAATTCAATATATATCCAAATAGCATAATATAGAACAAAATCATTCAAAAAGTATGTTGAACCAATAAAATGGGATGAAATAAATTGATGAGAGAGTTATCACAAGTAGTATAAAAAATATAAATAAATATTTATATACTAGGCTAGCCTGGGAGGCTCTAAGGCCGAGCTTATGAATTAGAGCCTGATGCCTTTTTATTAAACGAGCTTTTATACAAGTCCAAACCTGGTTCCAACACGAACTTTTATTAAACGAGCTCAGGCCTTTACGAGCCAAACCAAAGATCCCTGAAAAGCCCCTAACTCATTTACCACCCCTACCCACTAATAACATAATGCACCTGATGAAGTGGACCTCGAAATAGCATTTATTTGCTGATCATTGCCTTGTAAGAAGGCATCTGAATATTCTCATTTTACAAATTAAAAAAGAAGAAACATAACATTACAAGCATGATCATGTCATAATTTTTTTTTTTTTAACATGACAAATAGAAACAATAGCATGTTTCTCGGTGGTACTTTCTCAATTCGTTTTTTCTTTAGTACAAATTTTCTCAATTCGTTTTGCCATTGCTTGATCATGATCTCGATTTATTCCTGTTACTCTTCATTGTAGCCATCGAACCCATTCGGGTGTACTTTATGACTAAAAGGAATGGTTTTCAAGGAATATGCCAATTGCTTCAGTGACCAAAGTGTTACTGTTCACCAAGTCTTTTTTACCTAAATGTCACGTAAATAATGTTATTTCCCAATTTGTCACGGGGCAAGTTCGCTACCCGCTGTAACGAACTCGAAATGTGACACGTCAGGAAACTGAGTTCGCTACACGGGGTAGCGAACTTACCCCTGTGGCAGATTGAGAAATAACACTATTCACATGATATTTAGATAAAAAATTTGATGAACCATAACATTTTGGTCAGTGTTCCAATTGTTTCCTCGTTATCTCAACTTATTCTTGATCTTCAATCCTAACCACCGATTGCATTTTTGTACTGAATACCTGAAAGAAATGTCTTTGAGTAACTATTTTAATTATTGCAAAAATTTAAATTTTTGGGACAAAGCACATAAATGATTTTATATCCAACATATCCCTTCATGCAAGATTTCTTTCGACTTTTAAGTACAAAGAATGTACAAACTCATCATATCTTGTGCCAAAATTTATTTTATTTTAAAAAATAAATAAGGTTGAAACTCTATACCTCATGATTATAAAGGTTCTAATATTATGTTATATATGAACTAATTTTTAAAAAGGAATATTATAAATTTATTTACATCTCACTTATATATATATATATATATATATATATATATATATATATATATCTAATTGCCCAAGCTAATTTATTATGTAAAACTCATAAAAGAATAATTCAACCATGAACAACACTCCAAAATATACAATTTAATCACAAATCACAAATCACAATAAACAATGCTTCAAAAATATATAAATAAATCATAAATTATTATAAAAAATATTCCAAAAATATATAAATCAATCATAAATTATTATAAACAAAATTCCAAGACAATCCACATGAGAATGTTTTCTTTAATGATTATTAGGTAAATAATATTATATTATTATCATATTAATTTTTACCATTGCCGGGGCAATATTTTTCCTATAAATAGAGGCTAGATGATCCACTAGCCATTACTTCAAAATTGAGAGAAATCAAGGAGTGAAGGGTCTTGAAAAATTTACAGAAAGCTCTACTAAAAAAGAGGCCAAGAAAAATAGAGAAATTTTAGAGTGAGGAAACTTTCTAAATTGGAAGATAAAAATAAATATTAAGAGTGAGGATAACTAATTTCTTTCTTCACAAATATAAGTTCAGTAGAAGTGTTATTTTGTTATTTATTTTAATCGGTCTTGATGGGATACCACATTTTTAATTTTTATATATATATATATATATATATATATATATATATTGATTTATAATTTAGTAATTTATATTTCAGTAATTTACTTTTCTACCATTTATGTTGTTACATATTATAACTATGGGAATAATATCTGTCATTTTAAAGGATATAAGCTTATATCATTTTAGATCATAACTGTTGATTTCCATCCATCAACGGTTATAATTTATTGGATCAAAATTATTAATTAATTAATAATAAATTTGGCCCATTAAGTTTGTCCCAATAGATTATAACCGTTGATGGATGGAAATCAACGGTTAGGATCTAAAATGATATAAGCTTATATCCTTTAAAAGGATACACTACAAAAAATCCGGTGATTAGGCACATCCGTTCACCGACATTTGTTTTACATTTTTTTACATGTGGCAAATCTAGTAAAACAAGCCAACGGGTATGTAAATAGTACTCCCACTGGTATTTAAGAAAAAGAAGCCCAAACCCTCCTTGCAAAAGTTTCTTTCCCATCTCCTAAATTTTATGCTCTGACATACCCAAGCAACGTCTTCATCTTCTTTTTTCCCCATAAGCTTTCGGATCTCATCAGATCTCTAACAATCCAGGTTCGTAGAGCTCCATATTCCTTCATTTCATTACTTGATCTTTCCATTTCGATTTATGCTCATGTTTGCTTGATCAAATCAGAATACGAGGATAATAATGGCAATATTTTTATTTATTTATTTATTTTAAGTTTTTTAGTGCTGGTTGCTCTAATTTTAGGCTTTTGTACGAAGATTGCTTGGTCAAATCAAAATAATGATTGGTCTAATCTTTTCTATTATCTCATCAGGTTTATCTTTGCACTCTTGAGGAGGATTTGCAATGGGATCTCTATGTTAGAAATGGAAAATGGAAACAAGGTGATTACAAGTTGACCACTAAGGTAACAATTTTTATTCTTTTTTCTTTTTGGATGCCATGTGTTCGATCAATTTCCTCACCGAACATCTGAGACATGATACTGTTACATCGCACTTTTTTGGTATGTCACTCTGAGGATGTGTTGCTTGCTTCTCTTCTCATTTATCCTAAAAATTTGAAATACCGATGAGGTGTTATAACACAGTGCTTATTATAGTCTGTGTTATAACACTGTGCTTCTCATTTATCCTAAAAGTGGAGGAATATTAAAGAACAAACAAAATTTTCCACAAACAAAAAGACCCCTATGTAATGCTATATTATTTTAAAATGAAGAGCATTGGAAAGAAAATAAAAAATATATATCTTTTGACAAAAGGAAAATTAAAAGGTTTGACTGCAAAAAAGTTTGGTTTTAACGTGTTATTAATTTACAGGGCATATAGGCCAGTATCCAAGTTACTAGAAAGAGAATATGAGTTGACAAATATTTGTATGGCATCTATGATGATAGTGAGTGGAGTTAATCAAACTGTATCTATGTATGTGATTCAATGAACGTGCAGAAAATTCTTCCATGATAACTTTAATTATTTAAACTTAGAAAAGATATCAAGGAGTTGAAGCAGAGATGATACCTGAAGGAAGCTTGAGTATAAATATAGTTTTTGAAAAACAATGTTGATGCTGCTGTGAAAAAGCTTATCTCTTAATTTCCTTTTCTCCCTCACTGCATAGGCTTTTGTATGTGTCTTTGAACTGGATCTGTTGCTTGGAACAGTTTTCAGGGAGCTTCAGAATACTTCTATTTCTATTTGTTTTTCTCCTTTTTATATTTCGAAGCATGGCTAATGATTTCATTGTTACTTGTTTGTAACATTTTTTTCTCACATCTTTTACTAATACATCTGAATAGTTGGTATTTTTAACTTGGCTGATTTTTAACTTCACTAGGGCCAGATTTTTCATTATCCTTCAGCCTTTTTTGGCTAACAATTTGCTTGTGGTGTATGTCAATGACACTTGTTGATTGTACATGTATTATTTATTATTTATTTCTTATATTACATTTTAATATTCTGAATACAAACATGTTTGGTTAATAGTATTAGTATCTGATTCTGATGTTTTCCTATCTATCCAACACGTCTTAATTGTCAATCAGACATGTTTCCTCTATTTCATTTGCACTACTTCCTTTCTTGTTTGTATTCGTGACTCTGTACTGAGTTGGGATTCAGATGATGATCTAACCTTGAATTTTATGCAGATGTTCATAGGAGATGGAGCAAAACTTGTTCGTGATGCCTTTCAACTAGCAAAAGAGAAGTCACCATGCATTATATTTATAGATGAAATTGATGCAATTGGTACAAAGCGTTTTGATAGGTATTTGCAGGCATGATTTAGATCTACATTTGCAATTGCCTATTTTTTTTCCTTTTGCGGTAGAGGGAGTCTTTCTTCCTTCAAGTATAGTGGTTCAGCAACCTTATGATGTACATTTATCTTGTGGTTGATTGCAGTGAAGTAAGCGGAGACAGGGAGGTACAACGAACAATGTTAGAATTGCTCAATCAGCTTGATGGTTTTAGTAGTGATGACCGGATTAAGGTTTGTCTTCAATTCTTCTTATCTAGTGCCTCTTTTTCTGATTCAAAAGTAAACTTCAAATATGTTTGCTGTCTTTGGGTTATAAGCATAAATCCCATGTCTTTCGGGCTAGTCCCATAACTTTTTATAACTTACATTTGTAACAACTTGAGTAGTGATTAATTAGATTTAGAAGTTGGCACCAAATGTATTGGATTGAAGTGTCATTTTTATTTATTCTTGTAAATTGCAGGTGATTGCAGCAACAAATCGTGCAGATATTCTTGACCCTGCCCTTATGCGTTCTGGTCGGTTGGATCGTAAAATTGAGTTTCCTCACCCAACTGAGGAAGCAAGAGCTCGAATTCTGCAGGTTTGGTGTCTTCAAACTTTTACCTACTGACATTTTTTTTTGAACAGAACATTTACTGATTGCTCTCGCATTGATATTTTAGATCCATTCAAGGAAAATGAATCTTCACCCGGATGTTAATTTTGAAGAACTAGCTCGGTCCACAGATGATTTCAATGGGGCACAACTGAAGGCTGTATGTGTTGAGGCTGGCATGTTGGCCCTACGTCGTGATGCAACTGAGGTTTGTTTTCTTCCACATGTGCAACTACTTAAATAATTTAAACATCACCATTTGTCTAACGGGATGTTACTGGGTTGACATTTCTATTTGGAGCTTTTATTTTGTTTGCCATGATTATGAAGCCAGTACTCACTCACCATTATGAAGGCCGAATACTTTTATTCTGTTACATTAAGACCTGATTATGTCTTAACTCATCATTAGAAGATTTGGACTTTTCAGTTTGTAGCTGTCATGCTGCCCTATGCCACATTCTAGACATTCACTGGTAACAACATGTATACTACTTCTTTTCTCTCTTTCTTTTTTGGTTTTTCATTTATATTGATTTTATGTTTTTATTTATATAAAAAATTTACAGCATATATACTCATCTACTTTCTCAATTAATTTGATTTTAGGTTTGAATTTTTTTTTTATGGTGTGGAGGCTTGAACCATGGGACGACGCTCTCAACCCTCAACCCGAAAAGTGGAATGTTATGGTAACCACACCTCACTAACACCTTTTTTTTAATTGAAGTTGTACTCACGGCTTTGTTTTATGTAGATATGATTCGCGTTGCTCCTATTAGTAAAATATTTTTCTTGCCTTGTTTCCTTTCAGTTGCGTGGAAATGCAGGAAGCCATGATCTTGCTTTGTAAAGTCTAACAGCTTTAATGACTAGAGAAGGTGATTCTTTGTAATTTTCCCCATCTTTATTATATCGTATTTTACATGTTATTCCTTTTAATTTTCCCCAACTCTAACAGTGAGTGAGTACTGTGTGGGGAACTGGTTACTTAAATTGATCTATATATATATATATATATATATATCTATATATATATATATATATCTATATATATATATATATATATATATATATATTTGATGAGATGTTCCTTAATCCATAATCAAATAATTGCAATAAGAAAACTATACTTGATATTGTCGTAGGCAACCTTCTAGGAAGTTTCTTGGCCATTAAATAAAGTCCATTAATCTTATTATAGTTAATTAAGTATATATATTTCATTGATTGATAGAGAGGAACATCATGATTTATAAAGGAATATGCGTATCCATGAAAACGACAAAACACCTACTCCAATTTTCAGGATAAATTATATATTTCCTTGCTTGAAATATTAATAATTGGAAAAAATCAAACATATGATAAAATTTAATTAATAGTTAAAATTAAAAATACGAGTATAAAATAAATTTGAAACGATAATGATTTGATCAAATATTAATATTCTTTTTCTGGACTTAATATGTAGCTTCTTCCATTTGCAGCACTTGTGGATGCTGGAGTTCCCCTAAAACATCTTGCTGGTAATCAAGGCTTGTTGGTTATAGTCTTTTGGTTTACTTCTATGATTTCATTTTGTGAAATGATAATGATTTCTCATCGTTGTCTCTCTGCAATTTACTTCTATGATAATAATGGTGTTCTCCATGCATTCAGTAAGAAGCCTGAGTTAAGCTACCAAACACTACTAAATTATAACTTGTCTATGATGTTGTGTTAATTTTAATAATGATTTTTTAATCCTAATTTTCTTAAAATGCTTTCAGGGGCTAATGAGCTCCAGGATATAAAAGATGGTGACCATGATAAGTCACATAGAGAAGATGAAGCTCATGATGAATCAGAAAGTCTCTGATATTGAGCTCAGGTTGTTTGTTATGTAAACAATTATTAGGGAAATCAAACAGTTGTTTATAAATTTTAGTCTATGTGAAATGTTAAATGGTTTTGAAACAGTCTCTGTGGATCAGAGTATTCTAAGTCTTTGTAGGAAGTTGGATTGTATTGGGGGATCTATGTCTAAATATACTGGTAGTGGTGCTTCCTTGTGGAACCTAGTTTTCTTTGGCATAAAGTGATTATGAATAATTGCGGAAAATTCATTTTGCAGCCTCACCCTTCTCTCTATCCTTTGCTCTCAGTGGATATGGTTTTTGCTTTCTTTTTCAAGAGGATATGTGATTCTGAAATGCTCATGTTTGGATCTTTGTTCTTTCCTTGTATCATATTTCAACTTATAGATCTTAATACGGAATTTGGGTAGAAATTTCTTTTTTTAAAAAAAGTTAATTAACAGCAAAAAGATAAAATAAAAAAAATCCTAGAATTTGGATAGAAACATATTATAAAAGAAATAGGACGTTTTATTTTTTTTTATTTTTTCCCTACAAATTAGCCACATTTATAATGTGGCTAATTTCAATATAATAGTGGACAAAATAATGTTACCACATGCATTACAGTGTGGCAAAATAAAGTTACCACATGCATTACAATGTGGCAAAATAAATGCCACGCCAGGATTAGCCACGTTTGGCAAAAGTGTGGTAGTCTGGTTTAGCCACATTTATTGTTAAATTTAGCCACGTTTTTGAACGTGGCTAAACGGCGTGTTTTTTGTAGTGATAGATGTTTTTTCCTATATATATATATATATATATATATATATATATATATATATATATATATATATTTTATACATATTTTTTTGGTAAACATATTTGTATATATACTCTAATTTATATTTAAGCAAATTAGAATTGTGCAATTTATAATTATTGTACATAGTAACATATATGTAATAAATATTGTACATGTATATTAAATTATTTTATTTTTTTGCATTTCATTATATTAATATGTTATGCCTTTAATTTTTATGTAAATTATTACGGTAAATTTTGTACGGTAAAAATTCTTATAACTTGCTTACCAAAAAAAAAAAAAATTCTTATAATATATATATATTTTTTAAGATTTAACATGATGATGTGATTGTTTTTACTTTTATTATGATGTCAAATTTAAGTAATTGCATGTCTTTACCAAAAAAAAAGTAGTTGTATGTTATGACTTACATTTTTTTATGGGATCATTTTTAGAGATATCTGCATGTTTGTCTGCCTAAAGAGCTTATGAGATTCCTTATAGAAGGTAATTTAAATATGTACATAGTCAAGAAACTGAGTTTCTTAAGTTAAGGAACATATTCCTTACAAAAGATAAGGCAGGGAGACACCATTGCAAAGTACAGAACTCTAATAAATAGAAATATCCATGCTTATGAAAATGGAAGGGGACACCCTTGAAAATTATAAAGCTCTAATAAATAGAAAAGTCCATACTTATGAAGAAATATTAGCTTTGTGCTAGACCATAATTATATTTTGGTTGAAGTTTTTGCGTTTTAGAGTTACTTAATACTCTATGTTGATTTAATTGTTTATACTTTGACGTTATGGAATAAATTCCATTTTAGTAAAACTTACATTCCATTTTTTTGTATAATATACATATATAATTAGGATTCAAAATATATAGGTGTTTAATGTTCCTCGATTAATGATAGAAGGATGTTACATATACTTGTGTGAATTATTAGATATAAGTGGATAAGAACGAGGGTAAGACTTTTCATTCTTAAATCGAGGTAAAAATAACCTATTATGTTAAAAATTCAAGTTATTAGATGAAAATATAAAAATAGTTTTATATCTAACGGGTTTTATCTCCACCAAGGATAAGATCAGGTGAGAATCGAGATGTTTTCGATCAACAACCCATATGGGCAAGTGTTAAAGTGAAGTTTCAATTTTGTGTGGACATGAAGAAATTAAAAATGAAAAAAATTCACTTAACTATATAGCCAAGAAGAATGTGGAGGAATATTGGGGAAAAATCATTCTTGTTATTCTTAATTGTAGCCATCGAAATTATTTGTGCGTACTTTACGACTAAAAGTTTTTTCAAGGAACATGCTACTGCTTGATCATGATCTCAATTTATTCTTAATCTTCAATTCTAGCCATTGAAATTAGCATTTGTTTATTCTGAATGACCGAAAGGAATGTCTTTGAGGAACAATTTCAATTATAACAAAATTTTAAATTTGTTAGGAAAAAAATACATATATTATTTTATATCAACACATCTTTTTATAAAATAGTTATTTGGCCTTGAAGTGTGGATAATACACAAACTTATCTCATCTTGTGTCAAAATTTAACTTATTTATAAAAATAAAAGGGGACTAGCTCTAAAGAATATGATGATCATAAAGGTTTTCAACTATTCTAAAAAATGAAGCTATTTAGTGAAAATATATAAAGTAGTTTTAATTGAATGAATCGAGGTATTTTCAAGTAACAACGCAATCCACAAGTTTGAAAGAGTGGAGTTTCAATTTTACGTGGACATGAAAAAATAAAAAATGTAAAAACTTCACTTTATCATATAAAGAAGAAGAAAGTTTAGAGGAATGGGGGAAAAAATTAAAAGGACAAGTAAGATACGCACGTGAGAGGAGATTTCACTTTTTAAGTTTAATTTGAGTTGGTTACCATCATTTTAGTAAGGGTTTATGTTTTCTTACGTTACATGAGAGAACAATTTTTCTTACATACATACGAATAGTTCCAAATCTTCTTTTTACTTTTTTTTTTTAAGTATAAGTGGATCTCACATTAGAAATTGTATCTATGGTTGGAGATATGTTTTCTTATGTAACATAATAAAACATAAACCCTTTTACTAAAATATCTAGAATAAAGAAGATGGACCCCACTATTTATATATGATGCAGAGGGTCCTGGGGGCCACACAATAGGCCAGTTTCTATTAATTGCATGAATGCTTCATGTCTCGAACTTATTGTGGTGTAATATGTCTTCCTCTGTTGGTCCACACAAAATTATTATTCTCTATATAAATACCCTATTGCTGAGCTACACTTTCCACACCTTAGTCTTCTCTCTATTTCCTTGGGTCTCAAACTTGAAGGACAATGGTGAAGATGAAGGGCATATGTAATATATTGGAAGGGTTGAAACCAGCCATGCTAATGGTGTTTGTGCAGATTGCATATGCTGCGGTGAATGTGCTTTACAAGCTCGCCATAAATGATGGAATGAGCATGAGAGTAGCTACTGCTTATCGCCTCACTTTTGCATCGGCTTTCACTATCCCTCTTGCTCTTATCTTTGATAGGTCCATGATTGCCCTGCTTTTGTTATTACTTACCCGACTTTGGTTTGGAAATATTTTTTCTCTCATGTGAATTTTTATATGAATTTTTTTTCAGTTTTTTGCAAAAAAAATTTCAATTCGAAGTGTTGATAATGGTCAGGCTTTTGTTACCTTAATGCTTAAATTTAACTTAATTGGGACAATAATGATTGAACTCTAAACCACTTACTAATAATCTGGGTGTAAATAGATTTGATTAGGCTAGGCTTTGGCTTAAATAGGCCAGGTCAGTATACAAAAAAATTTGGGTCTGTCCTGGCCTGTTAACTTGTGTTGGCCCCAAATTACAAGTCTGACTTGACCTATATTTAAAAAATAAAAGCCTTGGTTTAGGTCTGTTAGCCTGTTTAAGCCTATTAAACATTCAACAATTAAAAGAATAACTAAAATAATATTACTTTATTATTCAAAATTAATAAAATAATATTTTTATTTAATATAAATAATATGATATAGGCTGACATGTAAGTTTACAGGCCCGACATGTACAAAAGAGCTTATGGCATATTTTCTAAATAGGTTTTTTTAAAAATCTAAGCTTGTTATGTTTTACTATTTATAATAGGTCAAGTCTGGCCTAATATCGACTAGGCCGTAGACTCTTGGAGGGCGGCATATTAGCCTATTTACACCCGTACTTATATCATTAACTTAAACAATTGGAAAGAAGTAGATGAATAATTTTATTATATCTCTTAACATTTATCACATTAGTAATTAGTTCGTGGTTGGTTTTGTTCAAAAATATTTTGTGCCATATAATGTTTTTTTAACATTTTCAACGACCAAAAAATTATTTTTTGGAAAAAATATATCGAGAATGGTATTTGAAAAAAAATTCAAAATTTCAACCAAATGTGTAAGAGGCTTTTTTAGTTTCTTTGAATATGAGACTCGCATTAGATTAACTAGGCCAAAATGGTTTTGTCTTTTTTCTGCTATACAGGAAGAAGAGACCAAAGATTACTTGGAGAGTGCTTTTCATGGCATTTCTTAGTGGATTGTTTGGGTATGCTTCGTAAATTCTTCATCTTTTTCGCTATATCATAAGTAGTTTTAGGCACATATATATTGTCAATGGTATAAGGTAATTAATTAACAATACTGCGGTTATGCAATGTTTCAGGGGTAGTTTATCTTTAAACCTATACTCCGAGGGTCTGGCTTTAACGTCAGCAACGTTTATGTTGGCCATGCTCAACCTTATTCCGGGCATTACCTTCATCATGGCCATATCTTCCGGGTACTCACTCCACCCACACTATATCTTCTTTTCTTACGCCTTTATTATTTTAAGAAGTTCCAATTTATGAATTCAATATTATATATATTTTGGTTCAGCGAAGATACATTATTTTTTATTTTTTTGTCAATTTAATTGATCAATACATTCCTGGAATGTTTCTAATTCATTTTATTTTGTTAGTTTTTGCATTTTTTTCCACCTTTGGTATAGTTGCACCTTAAATATGTACGACAGAATCAAGTCAAGATTAATAATTAATATATATCCAAAACTGAACTAAAAAATAAAAAATTAAGAAGACCACTAATCATTAGTTCAAGTGGTAAGGAGTGTTAAGAACCACTTCAACCCAAGATTGTAAGGTGTTACCTTAAGGCGTTGTGTGAGAGCCTCTTATGATTTATATTATTCTCTAACACACCTCTCACACACAAGAGTTCTGTGGGCTTGAAGTGTGGATATTGCACATGCCCAATTTTTTGTTCAATTTTTGGTTTACCTTTTTTGTGTTTTATTTATTTATTTAATTCCACAAGTGGGGCGGTAAGGATCGAACTCGTAATTAGGTGAGAGCCTTTTTAATGATTTATATTATTCTCTAACAGGAAACTTGTTCCCTTTAATTAGCAAACTCGAATTCGAACCCAGCAAATAGAGAAAATGGTCTTGAGCCGCCCCCTATATATAATGGGTCTGATAGTGCTCAACCAATCAGATGAATTGGTTGAGATATATAAAAAATAAAAATAAATTAAGAAACCACATTAAGAAGTTTAAAATAATAGTTTTTCGAATTAATTTATTGAGTAAATTACACTTACTTTCTTTATTATTTTTATTTTTTTGGTAGACACTTTCTTAAATTTTTAGATACGATGCTAAACTCAATTTTCGCCTAAAATTTACACAATTTGAGTACATTGACTAACTTCCATCCTAAGTATTTGAGTAGAATATTTTTAATTAATTTTAAACTAACCATAGCTAACACTATAAATATAAAGTTACGTGTCTTTTGCTTGAAAATTTATAACCTTGCTTTATTTTTTTTCTTCTTGTTTTAACAAAGCTTTAGATATTCTCCCTCTCAACAGTTAATACATTAAATTTGATTTAAATATTCTATTATTCTTGTGGTTTTTATTTTAATTTGAATATCAATTTATTATTTGGTATATATTTTCAATCTATATAATTAACATGATTTTTATGTCGCTTTACACTGAAAATTTGTTAACAGAGCTAGAGCGAGGTTAGTAAATTAATTGGTGAAATGGGTGAAATCTAAATTTAGGAAAATATGAATTTATGTCATATAAAAAACTGTTGACTGCAATTTATCCTAATTTATACGTAACAACTTTCTTTCAATTTGCTTCGACAAAGCTATGATTATTAGTCACGCCACATAGCAAGGGTAATTATTAAATGAAAGAAATCTGTGCAAAATAAGATTATGCACTCACAATTTATACTGCTTTTGTTTATAAAATGAATTATTAATTAGTGGAAATTGGAGATAAGTTTGGGACCCCCATTTTAATTTTATAACAATTTCGCTTAATATACTTTTGATTTTCTATAGATTGGAAAAATTAAATTTGGGTGTAGTAGAAGGAAAGGCCAAGGTGATAGGAACAATAATTGGAATTGGTGGGGCAATGCTGTTGACCTTTTTCAAAGGGATAGAAATTAATATTTGGTCTTCCAAAATCAACCTTATGCATCCACATCACAGCCAAAATGGACATACTCGGAGTAAAATGTTTGGGGTTTCATGTGCCATAGCAAGCTGCTGCTCTTTTTCTTTGTGGTACATCATTCAGGTCAGTTTATTTCTTATGACGAAAAACACAGCACAATTGTTTACCAACTTCTTTATATTCTATTCATTTGTTGTGAATGTTATATTTACAAATTTTTTGTTTACAAACTCTTATAAATTACACTATGTACTCGCGGAAGTACACACACTAGGTTACATTATTTACTTCTGAGAGTACATAATGTAATTTACAAGATTTTATTAAAAAAACTTGTAAAATTTTATAAAAAGAAAATTATAAACGGATCTTTTTCCAAGTTTGTATATCAATATTGAGGAGAGATATTCTTACTACCAAAATATTCAACTACCAACTTACTACCTATCTAATCACCATTGGATCAACATTTTCTCTCTCTTCAAAAACTTTTTAGAATTCTCTGATCCAATGGTGATTAGATTAGTAGTAAGTTGGTAGTGGAATATTTTGGTAGTAACAATATCCCCTTATCAATATTTTCTATGTGAATATGCCTTGCGTTAACAATTGTCGTCCACCACTTTAATTACGCGGTACAGGCTAAGATGAATGAAGAATGCCCAAGCCATCACTCAACCTCAGCTTTAATGTCCACAATGGGAGCGATACAGGCCATTGTTCTTGCTCTTTGTGTTGACAGGGATTGGAGCCAATGGAAGCTCAGTTACAATATCAGGCTTCTAACTGTGGCTTATTCGGTAACCTAGCTCATAATTACTAAATTTCATGGTTGTGATAGAAATATAATAAAAATATAAAATTATTTATATGTCTTAATTTATGTATGATTTTGGAAGAGTTGATTGCTTGATATGAAAGAATTTGATTTTTGTCCTCCTCATTCGTCTAACATTCTTTTAATAAATATTTAATTATGAAATTTGTTAACTCTCAATAATGAACTGAGAATTTTTTATGATGGAGAAGAAAATAAAATATCTGTTGTAAATGATAATTTAGAATAGTAGTATAGAAGTCCCACATCGAGTATATGATAGTTTAGAATAGTAGTATAGAAGTCCCACATCGAGTATATCTGTTTGTATTTTCTTTCTTTTAAGTTATATAATAGACTCCGCTGTGTAGTTGATACATACAGTATTATTTTCAAATGTTCCTCTCTTCTCTTTCGATATTTAACATGGTATCAAGAGCCTAAGGAACGTTTGAATTTTTTTTTTTTCGGTGAACCCATTGTTCATCATAGTTTACAAATTTTTTTTTTTTTCCCCGGAACTGTCTCGTTGTCAGTTTCCGGGCGATTGTGGAGGCGCGTGCAGACTCCGTTCCGGCCACGGCTGGTTGCGATTTTTTTCGTCTTGCTGAGACGATTCTGGATCCGGTCTTATTTTTCTGATCCCTCTTCTTCCGGTTAGTTGTGTGATCAGTCTTTTTGGATTTTTTTTTTTTTTTCCTCTACTCTTGATTATGGACTCTCCCGTCTCCAATGTTTCTGGGTCTCCGGCTGGTAATAAGTCTGAGAAGCAACCATCAGGTCCTACTACATCTATTGCTCCCACTGGTAATTCTTTTGCTGGAATCTCTCAGTTGCACTCTATAGGCCCTTGGACTCTTGATTCTGGGGCTTCTGATCACATTTCTGGTAATAAGTCCTTATTCACTTCCCTTTGTACTACTGGTTCTTTTCCCACTATTACTATGGCCAATGGGTCTCTGGTCCAATCACGGGGTATTGGCACGGTTCTTCTTTTACCTAATTTATCTCTGGATCATGTTCTCTATGTTCCAGATTCTCCTTTTAACTTACTTTCTATTAGTCGTTTGACAAAATCCATTGACTGTGTTGTTTCTTTTACTAAAACCTCTGTCATCTTTCAGGATCGGAGTTCGGGGAAGGAGATTATCAGAGGATGTGAGTCTCAAGGCCTCTATCAACTATTTCCATCTTATTCAGCCTGCTCCACTGTGGACTCTCCTCTTACTATACATGCTCGTCTGGGCCATCCTAGTCTTACAAAGCTTCAGCAGATGGTTCCACATTTATCGTCTCTTTCTAAATTAAATTGTGAGTCTTGTCAGTATGGGAAACATACTCGTAGTACGTTCCCAAGTCGTCTTAGCCGTCAAGCTGTTTCTCCTTTTTCTGTGGTCCACTCTGATATTTGGGGACCAAGTCGTCATTCTTCTACTTTAGGGTTTAAGTATTTTGTTACTTTTATTGATGATTATTCCAGGTGTACTTGGTTATTTTTAATGAAAAATCGGTCTGAGTTGTTTTCTATTTTTCAGTTATTTTACAATGAAATCAAAACTCAATTTGGTATTCCTATTCGTACTTTTCGTAGTGATAATGCATGTGAGTACTTATCTCATCAATTTCAACAATTCTTTTCATCTCATGGCATTCTCCATCAAACATCTTGCCCTTATACACCTCAACAAAATGGTGTAGCCGAGCGCAAGAATCGCCATCTGGTTGAAACCACTCGTGCCTTGTTAATTGATGGTAATGTTCCATACACATTCTGGGGTGATGCTATACTTACTGCATGCTATCTCATTAATCGCATGCCATCATCTGTTCTCAATCATAAGGTACCTCACTCTATTTTATTTCCCCATCAAACTTTATATCCTTTAACTCCACATGTGTTTGGTTCTACGTGTTTTGTTCATCATCTTGGTCTAGGTTTGGATAAATTAGCTCCCAAGTCTCATAAATGTGTTTTTCTGGGTTATCCTCGGTCTCAGAAGGGTTACCGTTGCTACTCTCCCACTTTACGTCGATACTTTATCTCGGCGGATGTCTCCTTTTTTGAATCAGTTCCCTTTTTTGGATCCTCTACTACTCCTGTGGATACTGATTCTGTACAGCCATCCTTCCCAAGTGACCTTCTTTACCTTCCGTCTTTACCCAACCATGTTTCTGACTCTCCTTCTATCACCTCTTCTGCTGATGAGATCGAGCCTAATTCGTCAGATGTATCCGTGGACTCACATTCAACTGCATCTCCTCCCACGGCTTCGGTCCCACCTTCGGATAGTGACCTTCCCATTGCTCTTCGTAAGGGTACTCGTGATACTCGCCCTCCGGCCAGGTATGCAGTCAATCTCAGTTATCATCGTCTTTCTCCATCATATTTTGCTTGCCTTTCCTCTTTGTCCTCTGTATCTGTCCCTAAGACTACAGGTGATGCACTTTCACATTCGGGATGGAGACAAGCTATGATTGATGAAATGAGTGCTCTTCATCATAATGGCACATGGGATCTGGTACCTCTTCCTTCTGGAAAATCTGTGGTTGGTTGCCGATGGATTTATGCTGTTAAGGTTGGACCTGATGGTCAAGTGGATCGTCTTAAAGCTCGCTTGGTGGCGAAGGGTTTCACTCAGGTCTTTGGCTTGGATTTTATTGATACTTTTTCTCCTGTGGCGAAAATGCCTACTGTTCGCCTTTTTATTGCCATGGCTGCTATTCGCCATTGGCCTCTCTACCAACTGGATATCAAGAATGCTTTTCTTCATGGTGATCTTGAGGAAGAAATTTATATGGAGCAACCTCCTGGATTTGTTGCTCAGGGGGAGTCAGGACTTGTTTGTCGTCTTCGTAAGTCTCTCTATGGCCTCAAACAATCTCCAAGAGCTTGGTTTGGTAAATTTAGCAGTGTTGTTCAACAATTTGGCATGACTCGGAGTGCAGCTGATCATTCTCTCTTTTTCGTCATTCTGCTTCTGGTTCTATTTATCTGGTGGTATATGTGGATGATATTGTCATCACAGGCAGTGATCAACATGGGATCACTCGATTGAAACAACACTTATGTCATCATTTTCAGACTAAGGATCTTGGGAAACTTCGATACTTCTTAGGAATCGAGGTGGCCCAATCTAAATCTGGTGTTGTGATATCTCAGAGGAAATATGCTCTGGATATTCTTGAAGAAACTGCTCTGTTAAATTCAAAATCTGTTGAAACTCCTATGGATCCAAGTATCAAGCTTCTACCAAATCAGGGGGAGCCCTTTTCAGATCCTGAGCAGTATAGAAGATTGGTTGGAAAATTGAACTACCTCACAGTCACTCGGCCTGATATTTCCTTTGCAGTTAGTGTTGTCAGTCAATTTCTCAATTCTCCATGTCAAGAACATTGGAATGCAGTCATTCGTATTCTTAAGTATATCAAGGCATCTCCAGGAAAAGGCCTTGAATATGAAGATAAAGGTCATGATAAATTGGTTGGGTACTGTGATGCTGATTGGGCTGGTTGTCCAACTGATAGGAGATCTACTTCTGGGTATTGTGTCTTTGTTGGAGGCAACTTGATTTCCTGGAAAAGTAAGAAACAAAGCGTAGTTGCCAGATCAAGTGCTGAAGCAGAATACCGCTCCATGGCGACTACTACTTGCGAGCTCATCTGGCTTAAACAACTTCTCAGAGAACTTAAGTTTGGAGACACTGGACATGCAACTCTCATTTGTGATAATCAAGCAGCTCTACACATTTCATCAAATCCAGTGTTTCATGAAAGAACCAAACATATAGAAATAGATTGTCACTTTGTTCGAGAAAAGATTCTTGCTGGTGAAATTAAAACTAGCTTTGTACCCTCTAATGAGCAATTAGCAGATGTGTTTACAAAATCTTTGAGGGGCCCTCGAATAGAGTTTATTTGTAACAAGCTTGGTGCATATGACTTATATGCTCCAGCTTGAGGGGGAGTGTTGTAAATGATAATTTAGAATAGTAGTATAGAAGTCCCACATCGAGTATATGATAGTTTAGAATAGTAGTATAGAAGTCCCACATCGAGTATATCTGTTTGTATTTTCTTTCTTTTAAGTTATATAATAGACTCCGCTGTGTAGTTGATACATACAGTATTATTTTCAAATGTTCCTCTCTTCTCTTTCGATATTTAACAATATCAAAGTTACAAGGGAAATTGATCCTCTCATGTGAAAAGAAAACATGACATGTGCATGTGGGAAGATCACAACCTTACAAGGAAGAGAATCCAAATCCAAGTTACAAAGTGTTATTAAGACTAATAAGAGGTGTTAATTATTAAAAATATTTTTGAGGGAGAAACGAATTATTAATACTAATAGTCAATTATTATTTTAAAAATATTATTTTATACATATAATAAAAAATAAAAATAAAAATTAGTTAGGGGCAACAGCCAATTATATTCTTACCCCTCTCTTGAATCCGCCCTTGTTAGCATGGAATAAATGAACCTATGCTTTACTCATTTTTAAGTTCAATATGCTCCTATATAAAGTGACATGTTATCGAATCCCACCAACACCATCTGGGGAGGGGTATAAGTACAGTAATTCTTGGACTCGCACTCGAATTCTGGATTAGTCTCATAGGCGGCTCAAAGAGTCGAACTCGTGAGAATACCGGGGATTCTGATTCGCCTCAAAGAGATAATTAGGATCGGTTTCCAAAAAAAAAACCGACATGTTAGAAATATAACAAAAATATTAGCAATGGAATTAGTTGTTTCATGATAGTAATTAAATATTAATGCAGGGAATTGTGACCTCTGGAATAGTAATTATTGTTATTGCCTGGTGCATAAAGATGAGAGGCCCACTATTTGCGTCTATTTTCAATCCTCTACAGCTTTTTCTTGTGGCTGTCGCTGCTTATTTGATGTTGGATGAGAAGTTATATTTAGGAAGGTATACTCTAAATCTTACTTCACCTAAACATATATGTGTACCTATTCAAGATTTTTTTTTTTCGGTTTTCCATATTCCTGATTTGATTTAATGTAGTTTGGTTGAATATATATAGTGTGCTTGGAGCAGTGCTGATCGTGTGTGGCCTATACGCGGTGCTTTGGGGTAAGGGAAAAGAAATGAAAAAGAAGACACGGTTAGTTCCATTTGAAAATGAAGGTATTAGGAGCTCAGTAGTTGTTAGTAGTTATTAGTTGTGATGCCTTTCATACAAGTTTCTTCTTCAAAACACATGTATAAATGAGATGTTTATTCTATCTATTTTTTTTGCATGTTTACCTTATCTACCACTATCTAATATTGTTAGATTAGAATCTTAATCAATCTTTATTATTTTTCTCGTTTCTTAATATTCTGATTTAACGGTTTTAGATAATAATAAATGAGGAGAGATATTCTTACTATCAAAATTTTTTACTACAACTTACTACCAATCTAATTATCATTGGATCAAAGAGAGAAAATGCTAAAAAGTTTATGAATAGAGAGAAAATGTTAATTCAATGGTGATTAGATAGGTAATAAGTTGGTAGTGAAATATTTTGGTAGTAAGAATATCCCTCCTCATAATAAATAAGACAAGCATGAAAAAAGAAATAAGTAGAGTAACCTCATTATATATAAATATCATTAAAATTTAGCAACGAAAAGAGTCACATTTATACAAAAAAAAAAAAAAAAAGAGTCACATGAGGGGAGCAGTTCATTTCTTTTTCTTTTTTTTCTTAATATACGATTTCTTTTTATTTTTTGCCCACTCAACAAATTTCGTTTAATTATGATATACAAACTCATTATCATATCCTATACACTACGAAGTACAATAGAATACATGTTCAATTCTTGATTCTGGTCTACACAAAGCACCGGTGGTGAGATAGTTGTTCATTTGACGGTGATTTTGGGTCTTTGGGGATCAGTTTTTTTTTCCCCTAATAAATGGCAGGTATCTTTCATGGGAAGCAATCCTGCTCAGGGCAGATTTAGTATTATTTTTGGGAGGGGGCTTAAAGCCTTAATCCTGAATACGTTCCGAATAGGATTGCCTGTTATGAAGGATACTTGTTGTTTATCCAAAAAAAAATCTCCCATGTTGTTTTGTTTACCGCATGTATGGGTAATTTTCCATGGGGTTCTTGAAATTTGTATGAGATTGTTGTTTGACGATGTCCCTCAATCTGCACGGAAGTAATTATAAATTATTAAATGGAGCACCAATTTAGCATTTGGAGGTCAGCCTATAATCAGTAGGGTCAGCCTGTATGCATAAATGTAGAGAATGCAGAAAACAGAGATGGAGAGTGTAATACTCTACCATCCGGTGTATTATCATTAAATATGGTATAAAGTGCAACATATTTAACTAAATAAACACGGAAGCTAATTATTAGATTCTCGATTACCATATAGTCATAATATGAATAAACTTTTTCTTCTTCTTATGTATTGCAAAATACGGAGTCACACGTTCTCATCATAATATCTATAATCATAAATCATATCGCTAGCCAACCATAGCGTAGGACTTACATACATTACATAGTTTCAAATAATAAACATCATGTCAGTACATTACATGACCAAAATAACACAAAGCTCAAGTGACATAAACTTTTTATTTCATATGGCATAAACAACCCCTATGTTCTTGTCAACAACAACAACAACACAACATATAACAATAAATATCTCATGTCATGCAGTATCTCTATTCAGGTCTCTTGTCCCGAGATGCACTAATCTCATGGTTTCAGTGCCTAAAATATGGTCCCACAAGGGATAGTGAGATAAAGATCTCAATAAACTAGTGGTTCTTAAAGGATTTCTCCGTCCCTAAGTTCACCTCATATATAAAAACAATCAAACAGACGTAAAAGCAATCAAGCAGACATAATGCAATATATAAACTAGGGGTCCTTAAAGGATTTCTCTCGCCTACTAACAAGTGCATGATGGTTTTTGAGTATGGGATGATGTTGGGTATTTAATTTCTCTGTGATGGACTGATAGTGTATTTTGTTGTTAGGTGCTGCCTATACACTTTATATGAGATCATTATGACATAAAATAGTATATCATGTATTATTCAAAAAGATATACTATTATTCTACTTTAGAATCCACTTGTTGTTTGTTATTTAGGAAATGTTATGTTCACAAATAGAAGTATCATTGTTCTGTATATTTGTTTTTGGCAATTATTTTTATTATTTTCTTTTGCAAATATAATGATAACGGAATATCATGATTTAGGAATATTGTTTTCTTTTACAATTGTCTCATGAAATACACGAACAAGTAGGCGAGACTTACTAAGAAGAAGAGAGAGAAAGAAAATAAGTGAATCTCATTCATTTTTATCGTATTACATGAGATAAAAATTGTCTCATGCAACATGAGAAATAATATTATCTAATAATAATAAAAATATATAAAATAATATATATATATATATATATATATATATATATATATATATATAATTCATATTCTCTCTTTTACCAAAAAAAAAAATTCATATTCTCACGATTATTTTTTTAAAATTAAAATCAATTAACTCTTTCGGAACCCATTACAACAAGCCCAAGAAAGAAACCCCACATTTCACGGGCAGTGAATAATGAGAAATTTCCAATATGGTGACATTACTTCAATATCCACATGATTGTTTTGTGTTTGGTATTAAGCGTAAGTTAACAGTCGCGTAGCCACCTTAGTGGTAGGTAGGGCCTAGGCCCTAGCTAAATTTTTTTAAAAAAATATTTATTATGTATAAAAAAAAAGGAAGATGGATTATTATGTACCTTGGCCCTAGCTAGGTGGAGTCTTGATCCTCTCTAAAAATATATACCAACAAAACTTAGCACAGTTGATAGATAATTGAGTTTCTTAAGTATGTTTACAGGCTTTCAATCTCTGGCCATGTTTATGGAAAAAGCTTTAATGGAAGTGATTTACCCACTTAATATGATTTTCCATCTCGAAAAGATTAGTCTTTGGCTGTCGGCTTGAGGATACATTGCAAAACAAAAAAAAATTAAAATATATTGATGATGGATTATTATGGACCTTTTAATGATTGAAAATGTATATGTAACAACCTACAATACATGGCCCTTTACAGATTGAAAACGTATATTTTAACCGCCCACGGTGCACTGCGCAACAATTCTTGCTAAAAGACCATTAGCCAAAAAAAGGAAAGTGAAACTGCTCGGTTATTAAGCCGTAATAATCATTTACGGTCCATACTTAAAACCGTGCTCTTCTTGTTTTCAAGTCTTTCTTCTTTTTAACACTGTGTCTTCTTCACGCGTTCGCTGTCAACGCCACCGACATTCACTATTGTGGTTACTCTCCTTAACCCCTTTCATTTGTTTGTGCAAATATTTACTAAAGTTTTGATTTTTTATTTATTTATGTTATCTAGTTGGTTGAATATTGATTCTCTGATCAACGATTTGAAAGGGTGTTTTAATGGGACTCGGGTAAAAGAAAGATAAACAAGGGGAAAATGTGGCTAAGAATTAGTACACAAAAGGATCATGGTATGAGTGTAAATAATTTTTAACATGTAATCTTTTTCTCCCCCTTTCTTTATGTTGATTAAATAATTGGGTCTCCATGCACAGAAAATATTTTTTTATTATATTGTTTTTTGGGTTTCATGAACCATGCTATCTGAATATGATATGTTTATGGGTTTTATATTTCTCACATGAGAATTGAATTCTTATTATGTAGAGACAAAAAGCATATGGGACCCGTATGTTAGAAAAAATTATGTGTAGGACCCACGTTGGCACGAAAATCGAAGGGTGTGTAGAAAAATTCAAAATCCCATGTTGAATGAGAATTATAAAACCCTATGTTTATTTGTTGTGTGCCATCAATTTTTTTTTGTTGGTAATCTATGTGTGCCATCAATTTTATTCAAAAAGGATGATGACTTTCTTGCAAATAATTTGGTTGTGTATATTGAAAAATAGATTGTTGAAACTTTTACTATAGATTCTATCCTTGAAGATTTCGTCAGTTTAAAAGAGCGTCATTTATAATTTTTGGTATGTAATTTTTTTTATTATATTTTAAATTATTTATTAAATGTTATTATACATATAATTATTATATATATGTGTATTCATATCCTTAGTCGTGGGAGGAAAATAAGATTCTTTTGTTTGGAATGTTTACTAGGTTAGTATCTTTATATATGTTTGTTTTGATATATAATAATTGGCTATTGTTTATTTAAATTTTTAATATTATGTGACATTATTTAGTAAATAATTTAGATAAGTGTGCTAGTATTTATGATAAAATTTTTTCGTAATAGATTTATGTAATTATGATAAATATTTTGATAATTTGAGCCCGACTAAAATTACATCATGGTCCTGCCACATATCCAAGTATTTTGTTGGCCATTACGTAAATATGACTTTTAAACACTCGTTATAAAATCAACAACCAATAGACACTTGAAAATTTGCGTTGAATAACATATTCATAAGTGTACTATGTCAACTTCATGGAAACTAATAAGCTGCAATATCATTGATACTGAGAAATTTTTGAGCTGATATATATGCTAGCTAAGTCAACAACTCCTCTCAGAGAACCTTTTGAAACTTACAAACAGGCAACCTAGTTTCGTAAGGTTGAGGAAAAATAAAATATATAAAAAAAGAAAAAAGGAAGGAAGGAACAGAAAATAAAAACGTTAACGCTTGCACAAACTAGAAGCCAATTTTGTCCCCTTATCAATGCTAAACTTCATGTCTGCTTGATATAGCAAAGGGACCCAAAACCATCTCTTCCTATCTTCCTTGAATTGTTTATTGTTATATGCAATAAGTCGCACAAAAAGAATACATGAACCTATAGCCCATTTCATTCCATTAACTCAAGCCAAAGTTTAATAAATACAGTCAAAACTTAATGGGGATCTGAAGTTGTTGCTTTTGTTCTTCTTCATGCTAGCTACTCCATCCAGTCTCTTAAAACATTTGAACTTGGAAAATCAGCTAGGATTGTTTTTTAGTCAAATATGGTTAATTTATACAAAGTTGAACCCATAGATGGTGTGAAGCCTGTACTGTTAATGATAGTGGTCCAGTGTTTATATGCAGCAGTGAATATCTTGTTAAAGATCGTAGCAAATGATGGAATGAGCTTAAGTGTTCTTATTGCTTACCGCTTCATCTTTGCTGCTGCCTTCATTGTTCCCTTTGCTCTCATCTTTGAAAGGTACATATCCCTCTTTTGAATAAGCTTAGCATTATAGAGCTAGGAAACAAAGACACAGGGAAAAAATCACTCATTAAACCCCGACTAGTTAGGGTAGGAATAAAGGTAATCCTTATACATATATAGGCTTACTATACACATTTGCAAAAATATTATTTTCATATTCGAACTCGTGATCTTTCAGTTACATAGAAACAACTTTACCGCTGCTTCATGCTTACACTCAATTATCTTTCCTATGTACATAACATAATTTCATGTAGTCAAACTAAGGCAACATTAGACATAAAATTAAAACAAAATGTGAAAGTCTGCAATTTGGAGAAATTTTGAATTTTCTACTATTTTATTCCAATTATGAGAGCTTATTATAACTGCAATTTTCATTGGCATGTTTGATCAGGAAAAGCCTGCAACAACTTACTGGGAAAGTCCTATTCTATGCTTTTCTTTGTGGGTTGTTTGGGTAAAATTTCTAATACCCTAATTGATTTTAGGGAAAAGTTCACCAATGTCCCTGTGGTTTACTTCAAAATCATCTATGCCCTTGTAATTTTTTTCTATCACATATGCTCCCGTGCTTTGTAAAAAATAAGAAACCACAGGGGCATATGTTATAAAAAACATACCCTTTTACAAACCACAGGACATGTGATAAGAAAAAAATCACACGGGTATAAGTGATTCTGGAATAAACGACAGCGGCATTGGTTAACTTTTCCCTTGATTTTATGACAGTCAATTTACGCAAGAAGTGTGAGATAAGAATTTCAAAATTTTCAGGGGATCCTTACTACATAACCTCTATGTTAAAGCTTTGGCCTTGGTATCTGCAACATATGCTACAACCATGTTGAACCTCATCCCTGCTGTTACCTACGTCATGGCTGTGTCTCTTGGGTAGGCCCCATAACCTTGTATCAGATCATTGAATCACCACCATTGATATTGAATACCATTTGATCCAAAGGTGGGGATTTGGTTCCCTTCCCTGCTTTTTGCAGGCTGGAGAAGCCAAATCTTGGAACAAATGATGGGAAAGCCAAGTTGCTGGGTACTATAACTGGAATTGGTGGAGCAATGATCTTCACTTTCTACAAAGGCAAAAGGATATCCTTCTGGTCAACACACATTGACTTAGTGCAACATGCAGCATCACCTCATGGTGGAGCTACTGGTTCTCGCTTATGGGGCTGCATGCTAGCTCTGGGCACTTCTCTGAGTTACTCATTGTGGTTGATAATTCAGGTTATTCATCATAGCCTTCAACAACTCTTTTGTTAATTTTTTTTTAAAAAAAAAATGTATTACAATCTCATGGTCATGGACATGGAACAGTGACTATTTTGCCACGTCTGGCCAAAATATTTACCAGACTGCCACGCCAACAGTAAATTTTCCCGGAATGCCACATGGCATAATTCACTACATTGTGTAGCGAATTATATGCTTGCAAATAATTCGCTACACAGTGTAGCGAATTACTGACTGCTTGACACGTGTTTTTTCGCTGACTGTGCAGCCTGACATGGCATAATTCGCTATACACAGTGTAGCGACATATAATTCGCTACACAATGTAGCGAATTACTGACTGCTTGACACGTGTTTTTTCGCTGACTGTGCAGCCTGACATGGCATAATTCGCTATACACAGTGTAGCGAATTATGCCACGTAGCATTCTGGGAAAATTTACTATTAGCGTGGCAGTCTGGTAAATATTTTGGCCATACGTGACAAAATAGTCACCGTCCCATGGACATAGTACTATATTACTACAGACTTAAGGTTCCACATAGTAATTTCTCTGCATACTTGAATGAATCTGTTACAAGTTTACAAATGTTTGAAGTCCACAAGTTTATTATAAAAATTTTAATTATAGCCAACTTTGAGCATGAACCGAGTCTCTTTAATTTAACTTTTGTACCATATTGAATATGTATAAGCACAGACAAAGATGAGTGAGAGTTTTCCATGGCACTATTCAATTGCTGCTTTAACCTGTACAAGCAGCTCAATCCAATCCGTTATATTTGCTCTTTGTACCGAGAGAGATTGGAGCCAATGGAAACTTGACTGGAACTTGAGGCTTCTAGCAGCAGCTAGCTCGGTAAATGCTTATTTTTTATGCTTTCTACAGACTGCACCATTGCCATATATATGAGCAACACATACAAAACTATATCTTGCTTATATTATTAGAGAATAATATAAATCATTAAAAAAGCCCTCACTAACACTTTAAGATTTTGGGTTGAAGTGGTTCTTTACATAGTATTAGAGCTTCAATGATCACATGGTCACGAGTTTGATCCTCACCACCCCAAATTTCTATTGGAATTAAAATAAGCACAGGGTAAAACCAAAAAACATTGGGACAGTGCAATATCCACACTTTAAACCCAAGGGGTTCTTGTATGAAGGAGTATGTTACAGAATAATATAAACCATTAAAAAACCCTCACCTAACACCTTAAGATTTTGGGTTGAAGTAGTTCTTTACATATACTAAGTTATAAAGACATAATTGGAGGGTCTATTTTTGTTTTGCAGGGTATCTTGGCCTCTGGGGTGTGTTATACACTATTAGCATGGTGTGTGAGTAGGAGGGGACCTTTGTTTGCTTCTGCTTTTACTCCTCTGATGCTTGTGCTAGTGACCCTGGCGGGTTCATTGGTACTAGATGAGACTATTCACATTGGAAGGTGAATTCAGCAACTAAATTAGCTTTGCAAATTATGAACACTTAAAAAGTTTCCTGTTTCAAGTGTCAATGCCTTATTGTTATGGACTGTGCATGCAATGTGCAGTATAACAGGAGCAGTGTTGATTGTGTGCGGATTGTACATGTTATTGTGGGGTAAGAGAAACGAAAGAATGAAGGCAGGGAGTGAGATAGTGTCACCAAAAAGCTCTGCTCAATGTGAATCAGTCCACATTGCTAAATCTTTCGCATGCAACCAAAGAGAGCATGACAAGAAGATCGTAACAAGTGTTGCTTCCAATACATCTTCAAGTATCAACCATTCTTTAGGCGAAGTTCAAAAATTTAACACTTGAGGGTAACTATTTATATACGATCAGTTTATGTTCAAGAAATCAAATTATTGAATAATTTAATTACATTATTTTAATTGGATAGCCTGCTAGAAATTCAATTTTAAATGGGAGTATATGTATATAATATATTTGCAATATTTTTAGTATGCAATATCATCAATTATTGTTGGAATAATGCATAGCAATTCAGTCTGTTTCTTTCTTTTTGTTTACATCATTGATTGCTCCAGCATCCCATCAATAAATGAACTAACAACTACACACTTCATTGATAATCTAATTTTGGCACTTGGTTTAAATCAAGGTAAAAATAAATGCGATCAATTGATTTGCCATCGAAGTCAGGGTCATGCATTTTAGGGGTGGCGTCGTGCCCGAGTTAACTTTTAACAAATTATACTTATTATATATAATTATATAATTATATATAATTTGGGCTAGATTAAAACTATAATTTGCCCCGGACTACAATCTATAATTTGGCCATATCTAAAGCTTAAAATATTTTTGGTAAGAGATTTGGGTAAGTTGTATTGGGTTATGTATTCAATTTCCACTTATATAAAAAAAAATATTTTTAGTAAAATTAAAAAATATTTAATAATATTATAATTCTTCTTAGCATTGTCTGCTTAGGTGCTCTGTATTTAATATAATTTAAAGGGGGTTATATTTATAAAAATTTTGTTTACAAACTACACTATGTACTCCTGAAAGTACACTAAGTTACATTATGTATTTATAATTTGAAAAAAGTTGTAAATTTTTTTTAAACGGATCATTCCCAATTTTAAATATATTATGATATCAACTAATTAAAATTAAGAAAAATAAATACACATATAATTTTTTGGCCCCCACTGACTAGATGTCCTTTTTTTTTTTTTTTGGTGTGGGACTAGATGTCTTTGTTTCGAAGGAAGGTTAATAGAGGTTAGAATTGCTATTTATACTCTAACTTATAGATTTTGTGATTCGAAGCAGGTATGATAAAGATTAAAATTGCTATTTATACTCTCACCTTTTATTCTTGAAGTATATTACTTAAGTTACTTGCTAATAATTAGGCAATATTTATATGACGTGTATATTAATAAATACAATTTCTATGCAGGACATATCCTTATGAAGTTATACTCTCACTTATAGATTTTGGGATTTGAAGCAATTTATACTCTCACTTTTTGTATTATTGACTGACAATGGTATAGATATCTCCTTAATTAAGTTACCACTATTAATAATTAGACATTATTTATATTAATTATATGTGTGTGTATTAATATAAATACAATTTCTATGCAGGACAAATCGACATGACGTAATACTTAGGATTTCAAAGACGGGTCGCGGAGATTAAAATTTGTACTTTTACTCTCTCTATATTTTTGAATAATAATGATAAAGGTAATTAGGCTCTATTTATATTACATATATATTAATATAAATACAATATAGGCATATGCATATGAATAGCTCCTTGTTTCTATGGGTGTAAATGAGTCGAGCGGCTTATCAAGGGCTCGAGGCTTGGTTTACTAGATTTAGCTTGACCTGACTTGTTTAATAAAATGAGTTCAAACTTAAAAAAAAAATGTTTAGCAAACAAGTTCAAACCTAATTTAATGAGGTTTGGCTTGAAAGCCTATGAGTTGGCCCGATATATTATTATAATGAATAATACATTTTTATGTCACTAATTCGTTAACCTTATTTTTTTATATCAAATTGCTCATATGAAGGTGCTAATGGACTTTGGGGTAAGTGCTAAGTTTCCCTGGACCAGCATGAGGTCTGGTAGTAGTAGTGCTACTAGGTAGTTTTTTTTATCTGGTTAGGTGTTGTCTGTGGATATTAATTGTTAACCTTTTTGTTTCAATTCGAGGATGGGATTAATGATGGTGACACGAGATGATATTCAATTGTTTATTGGGTTTGTTTGGTTATTTTAATAAAGGTCATAGTAATTGTTATTTTTTTTAGTATTACAAATTGTTATCACTGAAATTTTTTAAAGGTTAGTCTATATTACATACTTTTCTTAAAATATTATTTCCCCACATTCTCTATTTCATAAGCTGGATTAATGTTTAAGAAGAAATTGCGAAACTTCTTATTCGATCTTAAGAAGGAATACATAATTTGATGCATTTATAGTCTCAACATTTGGACGTATGTGAGTTTGAAAAAAATACGTTTTATAATTATAAATGAGTCAAGTCAAGCCTTTAATTGTTTATAAACAAGTCAAGTCAGGCTTAAAATTTAGCTTGTACCAAGCTAATGAGCCAAGTAAAGCTCAAAATATTTTTCATAGGCTTAGCTCGTTTAAGCTAAAACTTGGCTCGGCTTAGCTCATGTACACCTCCACTTGCTTCATTGCCTCCATGGACGAAAATAGATCCTCTCATATGAAAAAAAATAACATGGTCATGTTGGAATATCATAACCATGTAAAGGTGAATCAACGATTATGATTTTGTAACTACCTATTTCAATATTTTTTTCTCTTCTTTTATTACCATTGATTCACCTTTGTAAGGTTATGATTCTCCACATGATCATATCATATATTTTTTTAACATGAGAGGATCCAGATACCATTTACCAACTTAAATTATTTGTTTGAATTATATATGATAACACGGCAAGAAGCTCTTCCTTCCATCCTGAAAATAATTAACATCAACCTGATCGTTCAACCCAAACAATCCCAATGTTGATCTAGTTGGTTTGAGTTATTTTGTTTTTAAACAAAACTAACCCAATACAATATGTGATTACCTTTTTATAAAATATGAAAAAAAAACTTCATTTGTACCTCTTATGTTTATAACATATAAATTATTATTTAGACCCATTATGATATAACATATATTACTTAATTCACGAATATCAAAAAGATTCCTATTAATTATATATAAAATTAACAGTAATCTTAATAAACAAAACGTTCACTTATAAATGAAATGTGAAAAATATCTATAATTAAAAATAAAATTGTAAAATATTTTATCTTATATATTTCATTTATATATGTAAGTACGTAATACTGCTCAATCAAAAATTAACTCAACAAGGAACCAAAATTCTAAATAACTAACATCAAAATTCAAAATTATAATAAATATAAAAAAAATAAAAGAAAAAGAGTAAGGAAATTCGAAATTGATCCCCTTATATTTTATTTAACATGACATGGTCGTATGGGAGAATCATAACAATACAAAAGTGAATCAACGATTATGATTTTATAACTACATAATTCAGTATTTTTTTCTTTCTTCCCTTATCACCATTAATTCACCTTCATATGGTTATAATTCTCCCACATGATTTTATAGCATGTCATTTTAAGTGAGAGAAAGAGATAAATCATGGAATAGAGAGTGGAGGGAAAAAAATTTAAAAATATGGATCTCACCTCTTTGTTAGAGTGAAAGGGTGTAAGGTGCGTCATTTAAAATATCACACATTTTTCCTTTATATTAATGTAGTAAAAAAAAAACTCATCAAAAGCAAAAATACTAATCCCTTAAAATAAATGTGTATGTATTACTTTAAATTTTAGTGGGTTGAGATTACCATTCTCTTTGCTAGCTTGTTCACCTTATTTCAAAAACTATTCTTGTCAACTATATATTGGTTATTACTTAAATGAGTAAGGTTATAGTTACAACATTTTTTTTTACAACATCTTACAACCATATCTTATCACCGTTGATTTCTGCCAATCAACGGTTATCATTTATTATGAATTAATAATTAATTAATGAGTTTAATTTGAGAAAATAATAACTGTTGATTGGCGGAAATCAACGGTGATAAGATATGGTTGTAAGAGGTTGTAAGAAAAAACAGTTGTAATTATAACCTTCATCTACTTAAATATATTTAATAAATTTTTAAATATATATTATAAAACTAACAATTAATATATGACAACTCGCGTTGCATACCATACTCATAACTTTATAATAACGGTATTATAGCAACCTCATGCAAATGGAGTTCCATCATTCTTATTGAGAGAATTTTAAGCTGATATGCTATCTAAAGCTTATTGAATCTCGCAGCAGAAACCTAGTCTCAAAAGCTTTCTCCATTTATTTGATTCAAAGACTGCAGTTATCCTTGTATTAGCCCTCGTCATTGCAGCTCTCTTATTGTCTTATTTTGATCCCCTTTTGTTAAAATGAGATAATATTTGTTGAGTTGTACAATTGTTGAAATTTTAATCATTGATTACACAATTACATAATCATAGGAGATTTGTATTAAATAGATTTTTTCTTATTTGCAGTTGATTGACATAATCATAGGAGTTTTGTATTAAATAGAAATAGTAACAGATTATTTCATTTCCTTATTCCTAGCTGATTGACAGCTAATTTGTAATGGACCTAGAGTCCTCATTTATGTATATAATTATCCCAGTAGAGGAAGAATAAACACGCAGAAATATTCATAGTATGGCACCATTGTTTTGACATGGTATCAAAGCATTTCTGATCCAGGAACCTATTTTCATTAAACCTTCCACATCGTATTGTTCAATTTGCCTGACTCGAATTTTTTTTTTTTGTTACCCAATTCGAATTTCTATTTTCCCATTAACAATCCCAAAACCTCCTCTGAATCTTCAACCTTGTATATTTTTTCAATAAACATGCCCGGAAGAAAATACCTGCCAAAGCCATAACTATTCTCTCCACTAGAGATGCTCCTGTCCCTGCTACCAATTTTACTCAATCCGGTATTTTGGGTAAGTCTCTTGCTTTCTATACATTGTCTAGGAATAATATTTGGATAATTGATAGAGGTGCTTCTGATCATATGATTAAAGATTCTTCCCAGTTGTTCAATCTATGTAATTCTTCACAATCCGTTATTTCCACTGCTAATGCAGGTACCTCAAAAATTACTGGTTAAGGATTCTTAACCCTTTCTGATAGCTTATTTCTAGACTCTGTGTTGGTTGTACCCTCTATTGAATACAACTTACACTCTGTGAGCCAATTAACTTCAAAGCTTAACTGTTCAGTAACTTTTTTCCCTCTCACTGTGTTTTTAAGGACATCCCCACCCGGATTACTCTTGGTTATGGTGTTAGACGTGGCCAGCTTTACTTCCCCTGATCCTAGCCATCCTTCTTTGGCTACTACATGTGCAACAACCGATCCAGAACAGTCCTGTGCTACCATCTGCTTTGGCATCGAAGACTTGGTCACTTTTCCTTTAGTTATCTGAAAAAGTTATTTCCTCGGTTGTTTTCCCATTTGAATAATGCTGATTTCAAATGCAACACTTATGAATTAGCCAAGAGTCAAGAGTTCCTTATTTTCCTAGTACTAATAAAAGTTCTATTCCATTTCAAGTTGTTCATTCCGATGTTTGGGGCCCTACGAAGGTGCCTTCTTTCTCAAAAGCTTACTATTATGTGAATTTTATTGATGAATGTGCCCGGATGACTTAGTTGTCACTGTTAAGACACAAAAGTGATGTCTTTGATACCTTCAAAAAGTTTTACAACATGGTCCAAATCCAATATCAATCTAAGTTTCAAATTCTACAATCTAATAATGGCAGGGAATATTTAGATGGCCGCTTTATTGATTTCTTGAGCACACAGGGGATCCGACACCAAACTTCTTGCCCTTATACACCCCAACAGAACGGCCTAGCTGAACGAAAAAATAGACAACTACTAGAAGTGGTTCGTGCCTCCCTTCTTGGTATGAATTTGTCTAAAACATATTGGAGTGAAGCTGTTGTGTTTGCTACCTACCTCATCAACCGTACTCCATCCAGCGCCCTTCACTTTAAGACTCCACAACAGACTCTGGAATCTTATTTCTCCATTCCTTACATTCCCAACCTTGAGCCTCGTGTTTTTGGGTGCACGGTGTATGTCCATATCCCTAAGGTATTACGAAACAAATTGGATCCTTGTGCTAAAAAATGTGTATTTGTGGGTTACTCTAATCTACAAAAAGGTTACAGGTGTTATGATCCCGCTCTCCACAAAATGCATGTCGCCATGGACGTGTCTTTTTAAGAATTGGAACCATATTATTCAGGGGGAGATTCTGTTACTTCTTCTCAGGGGGGAGATACCTACTACTGGAGAAGAAATTTTAACTCTTCAACACACTTTTGGACTGAATGTTACCCCTCCCACGAATGATTTTGCTACGCGTCTAACACCTATAACTGAGGCATCGTCCCTGGATGTTCCTGAATCCATACCTGAGGTAAACACTAATCCTACTCCTATTTCTTCAAATGAACCTTCTATTACTAGCATAGATGGTCCCATCTTACATGTTAGAGTGTCACAAAGACCAAATAAAGGTGTACCAAAATAGCTTTATGAACCAGATCCAAACTCTAAGGTCAAATACCCTATCGGTAACTACATGTCCAATCATAGGTTGTCAGAATCATATATTGCATCTGTTAATCAATTGTCTAGTATATTTTTTCCTAACAATGTGCAAGATGCTTTGGATGATCTAAATTGGAAGGAAGCCATGAATGTAGAAATGAAGGCCTTTTAAAAAAACTCAACGTGGGACCTTGTTCCTTTACCAACCGGGAAGAAACCAATTGGATGCAAATGGGTGTTTACTGTGAAGCCTAAAGCAAATGGCAGCCTTAACAGATATAAAGCCAGATTAGTTGTTAAGGGATACGCACAAAAATACGGGATTGATTACCAAGATACATTTGCACCAGTAGCAAAACTGAACACAATTCGTATTCTGATTTCTATAGCAGCTAACAGGGATTGGCCACTCAAGCAATTTGATGTAAAGAATGCATTTCTAAATGGAGACTTAGAAGAAGAAGTATATATGAAAATTCGACCAGGCGCCAGACATGCCAAGTTGAAGGGAAATGAAGTGTGTAGATTACAAAAAGCATTATACGGCCTCAAGCAATCACCTAGAGCTTGGTTTGGCAGATTCTCTCTAGTCATGAAGAAGTTTGGATACAAACAAAGTAATGTAGACCACACCCTATTCATAAAACATAATGGAGGAAACGTAACAGTGATAATAGTGCATGTTGATGATATGGTTTTGGCTGGTGACGATTTGTTTGAAATGGAGTTATTGGAAAGACATTTAGCAAATGAGTTTGAAATGAAAGATCTAAGATCATTAAAGTACTTTCTTGGAATTGAAATTTCTAGATCAAATCAGGGAATTTTTTTGTCATAAAAAAGTATATTTTAGATCTACTTGCAAAAACAGGAATGACAGCATGTAAACCAGCATAAACACCAATTAAAATGAATCATGTATTAGGTTTATATCCAGATCAAGTACAGACTGATGTTGGCAGATATCAAAGGCTAGTAGGGAGGCTAATTTATTTATCACATACTAGGCCAGACATTGCTTATGCAATTAGTGTTGTGAGCAGATTTATGCACATCCCAAGTGAAGATCACATGGGTGCTGTGTATCGAATATTGAGGTATTTAAAAGGGTGTCCAGGGAAAGGTCTGCTTTACTCAAAATATAATAGTCTCGGAACTAAAGGCTACACAGATTCAGATTGGGCTGGAGATAAAACTACCAGACAGTCAACTTCGGGATATTTTTCTTTTGTTGAAGGCAATCTAGTTACTTGGAAGAGTAAGAAGCATAAAGTCGTGGCTAGATCAAGTGCAGAAGCAGAGTTTAGAGGAATGGCACATGGAGTGTGTGAATTGTTGTGGATTAAAAGCATCCTACAAGACTTAGGAATCTGCTATAATCAGCCTATGGAGTTACATTGTGATAATAAAGCTGCTATTGAAATTGCTCATAGTCCAGTTCAATATGATAGAACCAAGCATGTAGAAGTGGATAGGCACTTTATCAAGGAAAAGCTAGATCAAAAAATTATCAATTTCCCTACATCAAATCTGAAGATCAGCTAGCCGACATCTTGACAAAGGCTGTATCAGGAAAAGTGTTTGAAGAAGCAATTAACAAGTTGGGCATGATTAATATCTATGCACCAACTTGATGGGGAGTGTTGAAATGAGATAATATTTGCTGAGTTGTACAGTTGTTAGAATTTTAATCATTGATTACATAATTACATAATCATAGGAGATTTATATTAAATAGATTAATTTGCTTATTTGCAGTTGATTGACATAATCATAGGAGTTTTGTATTAAATAGAAATAGTAACAGGTTATTTCATTTCCTTATTCCTAGCTGATTGACAGCTAATTTGTAATGGACCTAGAGTACTCATTTATGTATATAATTACCTCAGTAGAGGAAGAATGGACATGCAAAAATATTCATAATATGGCATCATTTATTTGATTCAAAGACTGGTTATCCTTGTATCACCCCTCGTCATTGGAGCTCTCTTATTGTCTTATTGACCCTCTTTGATGCCACTAATCCCAAGAGTTGGACATTAAGTTAGTGTTAGCATGCTTTTATTGTGTTTGGTTAAAAAAAGAAAAAGGTAAATCATTCAAAGGTGAATCAATTAATATAAGAAAATAAATAAATAAAATGAGGTAGTTTTGAAATAAACGGAGATAAATATATCTCAAGCTGCTTAAAAAATATTTTTCTCATATATATATATATATATATATATATATATATATATAAGTGTGTGTGTGTGTGTAGGGGAAGGATCCATTTACAAATTTTTTTTTTTTACAAATTACATTAAATATGACCAGTCATACACTCTTGATTAAAGTATGACTGGTCATATTTAATGTAATTTGTAAGAGTTTGTAAACAAAAAATTTGTAAATATAACATTTATAAATATATATGGGGAAGCTTATATTTATAAACTTTTTATTTACAAACTCTTACAAATTATACTATGTCTTATCGGTAAGACATTCTTGAGTGAAATCTTGCCATTAAGCATACTTTAATTTGTATGATTATATTGACAACTTTTTTTGTACAAACTTACAAATTACACTATGACTTAATAGTAAGATTTCACTCAATAGTGTCTTACCGGTAAGACATGGTATAGTTTGTAAACAAAAAATTTGTAAATATAGCACTTCCATATATATATATATATATATATATATATATATATATATATATATATATATATAGGAAAGGATCATTTTACAATTTACAAATTTTTGCAAATTACACTATGTTCTCCTCGAAGTGCATAGTTTAACCGAGTATACTTCCGAGAGTACATAATGTAGTTTGTAAACAAACAATTTGTAAATATAATCATCCCCTATGTGTGTGTGTGCAGGATTTTGATACTTGTGTCAAACTTTGAAATTTGACACTAAATCCTAATATTTGATTTTCGCCAATCAACGGTTATCATTTATTAGGAATCAAACTTATTAAATAATATTAATTCTCAATAAATAATAATTGTTGATTGATGGAAATTAAAAATAAGGATTTAATGTCAAATTTCAAAATTTGACACCGGTGTCAAAAGATCCTGCCTATATACATAATATCTCATATATATATATATATATATATATATATATATATATATATATATGAGAAAAGTATTTCTACAGCCAATGATGCACGGACAGGGACACGGGACATGACACGACACGCCGATACGTTAATTCTAAAAAATGTCATATTTGGACATGTTGGGATACGTTTTGATATTAAATAAAAAATTTAATATATAATATAATTTATATTTAATACATATAAGAATCAATAATAAGTCATATAACCAATCAAAAATTTAAATTTCATAACATAAATATTAAAAAAAAAACAAGTAAAGAAACGACAACAAGAAAACAAGTAATGCCAAATAAGACCCAATTTATCAGGATATCCAATATTGTAGTCCTTACATTCCAGTTTATCCAATGTGAAGTATGCTTCACATGCATATTACTTGGGTTACCAACCACAGAAAGTGAATTTGTCCCCCAAATTTGATGAATTTGAGAAGGGGGAGGCTTATGTTGCATCAGCTGTTGTTGTTGGATTTATGAAAATTTAAATGCAAAAATTGAAGGAAATACGAAACTAACTACTCAGCCACGGAAAACCAAAGAGGATCCAAAACAACATATTTGATAGCATCCTTGCACAAGACTAATAACATATTTGGTGGACATAGGAACATTCAGCCACACACAAAATGCATTTTTACAGCCCTTAAATCTATACATATTTTTGGTATGAATATGCAGAACATTTGGTTGTGGCACAATAACTAAGCAGGGCAATACATATATTCAACGCATTGATAAAAAGAGAAAAAAGAAGAAGAAGAAGTCATCTTTAATGCACATTGCCATTACCATTCAAATGCTTCTTTCATCTTTGTCCCGAAAAGGAAAACCAAGCTCATAAAACCCATTTTTGTTCCGAGTTCAAGCACATACAAGCATTAGAAAATTCATGGGTAGCTATATATCTTATCAAGAAACTTGAAATTTGGCAATTGTGTCAGGTGTACGAAGGATTCCTTGCGGAGATTCAACAGCAAGCTCAGCTGCTTCTTTATACTTTGTTTGGGCAAACAGTTCTTGAAAATAAATATAACTAAAGTAAACACGCGACGAAGAAGAAGACAGGAGATTTGAGAATCGAAAGAGACTTACCGCCACCGGAGATAAGAACGACCAACAGCAGCCTCCACTTCCAGCGTCAAGCCGTCAACAAACGAGAAAGGAATGAAGGATATGGTTCCAGTTTCACACTTCTGAAATTTTATTAAATATTTTTTATTTTTTTAATTGTAATTTTATTTATTTTTTGCCAAAAAATGTAAAAACGTGTCCCAAAACGTGTCCAAATGCGTTGACTACGTTTCTGACACGGTCAAATTCGCATGTCCCATAAATCAACGTGTCCCAAAAAGTCTACTGCGTGTCAGACACGTGTCCGAGCGTGTCCGTGTCGGACACGCATTTTCTCCCCAAAATTGTGTATCTGTGCTTCACAGTTTACAGCCACTTTAGATAAGATTATCTACAACTACCCATTTTTAACTAAGTATGGCCGGTTATACTTAGTTATAACAATAAAGTTGTTCTTTTTTCTCTTTCCTCAGACATTGTCGACTGACTTGGCGGAGAGAGAAAATGCAATTTTAATGTATGACCGCCTGACCGGTCATACTTAGTTAAAATAGGATAGCTGTAGACAACCTTATCTAAAGTAGCTGTAGAAATATTTTCCCATATATATATATATGGATAGGATATTCTTACACCGGTGTAAGAGTTAGAAGTCTTACACTCAATCTTGACCATTGATCCACTTGTATCCAATGGCACACATTACTAAAAAATTTGAGCCCTAAGATATAAGTGCGGTTAACAAACATGATTAAGAGTGTAACTTACACTGGTGTAAAATGATCCTGACCCATATATATATATATATATATATATATATATATATATATATATATATATATAGGGATAGGATCTTTTGACACCGATGTCAAACTTTGAAATTTAACACCAAGTCAAAACCGTTGATTTCCGCCAATCAATGATTATCATTTATTGGGAATTACACTTATTAATTAATTATTAATTCTAAATGATAACCGTTGATTGCCGGAAATCAACGGTTGAGATTTGGTGTCAAATTTCAAAATTTGACACTGGTGTCAAAGGATCCTGCCCCATATATATATATATATATATATATATATAGGGAAAAACATTTCTCAAGCAGCTTGAGATAAGTTTATTTCCAGCTAGCCCCAAAACTACGTCGTTTTGATTAATGAAGGGTGTTTATGTAATTTTAGGTAAATTAATGAAGGGTGTTTTTGTAATTTTATTTATTTTTATATCATATACATTTTACTGAAATACCCTTCATTAATTCACCTAAAATTACATAAACACCTTTAATTAATCAAAACGACGTAGTTTTGGGGTTAGCTGGAGATAAACTTATCTCAAGCTGCTTGAGAAATGTTTACCCCATATATATATATATATATATATATATATATATATATATATATATATATATATATTACTCTCATAGTGCGGATTGCAAGATGCTTATTATATGAATCGAAACTATATATATGAATTCTGGATTACATGGAACAACATCATTTGTTGCTCATTACAATATTTGATAAATTCTTAACCCTTTATTATAATATCAACAACTAAAAAATGCTTGAGAAGTCGCTTTAGATATCATTCTCATAAGGGTATTATAACAATTTCATACGAATTAAGCTCCATTATACTAACCGAGTGAAATTTTTGTGCTGATCATATGCTATCGAAGTCTACAACTTTCCTCGGCAGACCTTTTGAAACTTACAAACAGGCAACCTTTTTGCTTAAGCTTTCTCCTTTTAGATGCTGCAATGAATGAGTAGCCTTGTTTACCCATAATATAGGACTCCAATCTATTCCATGCACATCATTGGAGCTCTCTTATTGATCCGACTGTGCAAAAGTTTGATGCCACTAATTTCAAGTGTTATAGAGACATAATATAAGATTATTGAAGACACGTCACTTAACTGATTGAGCTTTTATGTGATATAATTGTTTATCAAAACCAAGGTGATCACGGGATCACGAGTTTGATCATCACAATCCTTTACTTTCTGGTGGAATTAAGTCAGCACAAGGTAGATTGAAAAAAAATGGGCACATACAATATATACATTTGTGTGAGGTAGTGTGTTAGAAAAATATAATATAAAATAATTGAAGACACATCACTGAACAGCTTGAGCTCTTAGGTGAGATATTGTTTATTACCACCACGAATGGGGCATTACTTCAGTGTCCAAATTTTTGTACTGGGTTTGACATTAATTGAAAGTAAGTTGTCAGTATTTTGTTGGCTATTCCTTATATTTTATAGATTTTTAAACACTTATAATAAAACCAACTATTAATATGCAATTGAAAACTCACCTTGAATACCATACTCATGAAGGTACTATGTAGCAACTTCATAGGAATTAAGCTCCATCATTCTTACACTGAGAGAAACTTTTGAGCTAATTATGCTAGCAAAGTCAACAACTTCTCTCAGCACACCTTTTGAAATTCACAAACAGGCAACCTAGTTTCCTAAGCTTTCAAACCTTTTACGTGGCAAGGCCGGTGGATAGTTTTGGAGATAACGGTCAAGATATTAAATAAGAGGAGGGATATTCTTATTACCAAAATTTTCTACTACCAACTTACTACCCATCTAATCACCATTGGATCAACATTTTCTCTCTCTTCAGAAACTTTTTAACATTCTCTCTTTGGTCCAATGGTGATTAAATAGGTAATAAGTTGGTAGTGAAAAATTTTAGTAGTAAGAATATCCTCTCTCATTAAATATACATATATATATATATATATATATATATACATATATATATATATAGGTAGGATCCTTTGCCACCAGTGTCAAATTTCAAATTTGACACCTTATCTGATAGCCGTCAGATCAAAAAAGATCAATGGTGTCACATGTTTGCAAATCAGAGCCGTTGATCTTTTTTTATCTAATGACTCTCAGATGAGGTGTCAAATTTAAAATTTGACACCGGTGACAAAGGATCCTACCTCTATATATATATATATATATATATATATATATATATATATATATATATATATATATCGGTAGGATCCTTTGACACCAGTGTCAAATTTGAAGTTTGACACCTCATCTGAGAATCATTAGATCAAAAAAGATGAACGACTTTGATTTCTAAGCATGTGAATATATATATATATATATGGAAGGAAGGTAGGAATACAATAAAAAACGTTAACGTTTGCACAAAGTTGAAGCCAATATGTCTCCTTATCAATGCTAAATTTCATGTCTGCTTGATATAGCAAAGAGACCCTAGACCATCTCTTCCTTCAATAATATCTTCCTTGAATTGTTATCTGTATAGGCAGCACAAAAAGATGTAATGAATCTATTACCCATTTCATTCCAATAACACAAGCCAAAGTTTAATAAATATACTCAGAACTTAATGGGGATATGAAGTTGTTGCTTCTTTTTTTCTTAATGCTACTATATACAATCTCTTAAAACATTTGAAGTTGGAAAAGCTAGGTTTGTTTATTAGTCATAGGGAATCAAACATGGTTAATTTATGCAATGTTAAAGCCATAGATGGTGTAAAGCCTGTTCTGTTAATGATAGTGGTCCAGTCTCTATATGCAGTGGTGAATATCTTGTTCAAGTTGGCAGCAGATGATGGAATGAGCTTAAGTGTTCTTATTGCTTACCGATTCATCTTTGCTGCTGGCTTCATTGTTCCCTTTGCTCTCATCTTTGAAAGGTACATATACCTCTTTTCAATAAGCTTCTCATTACAGAGCTAGGAAACAAAGACCATACCTTTCCTATGTACATAGTAACATAACATAATTTCATGTAGTCAAACTAACACACACATTATACATGTAAAAAAATTGTTCATTTGAATGAGAAATTTTGAAATTTCTACTCCTTTCTTTCAATTATGAGAACTTATTATATCTGGATTTTTTATTGGCATGTTTCCATCAGGAAAAGCCTGCAACAACTTACTGGGAAAGTTCTATTCTATGCTCTTCTTTGTGGGTTATTTGGGTAAAATTTCTAATATCCTAATTAATTTTAATTTCTAATTTCTAATATCCATCAGGAAGGGCCGGCTTGGCTCAGCGGTAAATTTGCTTGCCGTGGTGTGTCAGGTTGCGGGTTCGAATCAGCCTCTCTGCAAAAAGTAGGGGAAAGGCTGCCTAGAGTATTTCCTTCCTAGACACTCACGAAGTGGGTATTTGAACTGGGTCGGCCCTTTAATTAATTTATGCAAAAAGTGTGAGATAAGAATTTCAAAATTTTCAGGGGATGCTTACAAAACAACCTCTATGTTAAATCTTTGGCCTTGGTAACTGCAACATATACTACAACCATGTTGAATCTCATCCCTGCTGCTACCTACATCTTGGCTGTTTCTCTTGGGTAGGCCCCATAACCTTGTATGCTATCATTGAATCATAAATGTTAATATTGAATACCATTTGATCCAAAGGTGGTTATTTAGTTCCCTTCCTTGCTTTTTGCAGACTAGAGAAGCCAAATCTTGGAACAATAGATGGTAAGGCCAAGTTGTTGGGAACTATAACTGGCATTGGTGGAGCCATGATCCTCACTTTCTACAAAGGCAGAAGGATATCCTTCTGGTCAACACACATTGACTTGTTGCAACATGCGGCATCTAAACAGGAACCCCCAACTAGTAATCGCTTATGGGGCTGCCTGCTAGCTTTGGGTGCTTCTATGAGTTACTCATTGTGGTTGATAATTCAGGTTATTCATAATAGCTTTCAATCTCATGGTCATAGACATAGTACTAGTACTACTACAAACCAAAGTTTCTATATATTAACCCTCGAGGGTAACTTAGTTGGCAACTGAGCTTCTAAGGGTTTGCTTGAATCAATGATTCAAACTCTGCCTCAAGCAAATTCTTGGAAAATCTTTGAGGAACAGAGGACGTGCCTCTCTTCTCGAACCCGTTGTTCCAATCAGGGGTAGCTTGTTTCTCTGCAACATTGCATGAATGTGTTCCAAGTTTACAATTGTTTCAAGTCCGCAAGTTTTCTTTTTATAACTATTCAAGTGTAGCCAACTTTGAGAGTTAATTGATTCTCTTTAACTTTTTTAACATCATGAATATGTATAAACACAGACAAAGATGAGTGAGAAATTTCGGTGGAACTATTCAATTGCTGCTTTGACATGTACAGCGAGCTCAATCCTATCTGTTATATTTGCTCTTTGCACGGAGAGAGATTGGAGCCAATGGAAACTTGGCTGGAACTTGAAGCTTCTAACAGCAGCTAGCTCGGTAAATGCTTGCTTTTTGTGATTTCTAAAGACTAAAACCATTGCCATGAGCTAAACATACAAAACCACACTGTTGAATATCATGAACAAGGAGATTTATAAATAATCCGTATGTCTCAACTACACAGTGAAAAGTCTATTATATAACTTAAAAGAAAGAAAATGCAAAGAGATATATATGATATGAGACTTCTATACTACTATTCTAAACTATTATTTACAACACCCCAACACACACAATGTTCAAATGAGAGTGTCTATTTTTTTTTTTTTGTTTTGCAGGGTATCTTAGCCTCTGGTGTGAATTATACCCTATTAGCATGGTGTGTGCGTTTTAAGGGACCTCTTTTTGCTTCTGCTTTTAGTCCTCTAATGCTTGTGCTAGTGGCCTTGGGTGGATCATTAGTATTAGATGAGACACTTCACGTTGGAAGGTGAATTGAACAACTAAAGCTTTGCAAATTATATATTTACCCTTTAAAATTCCTTAGTTTCAAGTGTCAATGCCTTATTATTATGGATTGTGTATGTATTGTGCAGTTTAACAGGAGCAGTGTTGATTGTGTGTGGATTGTATGCGTTGTTGTGGGGTAAAAGAAACGAAACAAGGAAGGCAGAGAGCGAGTTGGTGTCCTTAAAAATTAGCTCTACTCAATGTGAACCAATCCAAAGTGCCAAATCTTTCTCATGCAACCAAAGGGAGCATGACAAGAAGATCGTAGCAAGTGCTGCTACCAATACATCTTCTAGTGTCAACCATATAGGCGAAGTTCAACAATTGAAAACTTGAGGGTAACAATTCATATGATCAGTTTACGTTGAATAAATTAAGGGAATAATCTTCAGCAATTAATGCACATAAGTTATATGTATTTATTCTCAAAATGACGTCGTTTTGGTATTGAAATATTAAAAAATTATAAATATAATGACTATTATAACCCTGAAATAAATTAAAATTACAAAAAATGATTTCTGCCTAAAAACGACGTCGTATTGGATTTACTGCAGATAACTTATCTGCAATAACTGCAGAAAAAACGAACCCATAAATTAATTTCGTGTATAATTTAATTGTATTGTTTTAATGGGGTAGCCCGCCACAAAATCACTTTGAAATGGGAGTATATTTAAAATAATATATTTTGTATTGTTTATATTAAGCATATATTAATAAATACAATTTCTATGCAGGACATATACATATGAAGTTATAATCTCACTATTAGATTTTGGGATTTGAAGGAGGGCTGATAGAGATTAAATTTGCTATTTATACTCTCACTTTTTATATTATTGAATTATAATGGTATGGGTATCTCTTTACTTAATTAAGTTACCTACAAATAATTAGGCTTTATTTATATTATATATATATATGTGTTAATATATATACAATTTCTATATGCAGGACATATTCATATGTGAAGTAATGCTCTCACTTTCAGATTTAGGATTTGAAGAGAGGGTGGAAATTAAAATTGCAATTTTTTTACTTTTTATATTTTCAAAAATAATGGCATAGTCCTTACTTTATGTCACCTGCTAATAATTAGGCGTTATTTAAAGTACATGTATATTAATATATACAATTTTCGTGCAAGATATATCCATCTAAAGTGCTCCTTGTTTCATTGTCTCGTATGGACTCTCTAATTGTTCTAGTTAATTAAAGCTTCATATGAATAAAATAAAATAAAAGCTCATATGTGAGGATAAAAAGAGAAGAACATCGATTACCAAAAAAAAAAAAGAAAAAAAAAAAAGAGAAGAACATCGTTTCTGTATTATTCAAAATTTTAGATTTAGTCGATGAATATATTACTATAGATATGCGTGTCAGGGTTGGAAAAACGGGCCAACCCGGCTCAACCCGATCCAATCCGCATTCAACCCGAAAAAACGAGCCGGGTTAGGGTTGGCTCGAAAAATAAACGAATCGGAAAACTCAACCCAACCCGACCCGAGTCGGGTTAAGGTTGGCTCGCGGGTTGGCTCGAAAAAATGAAAAAAAAAAAAATTCCATTGATATTGTAACTTCTAAATTTTTTTCCTAAATTATAAATTCATTCAATACAAAGACCTTATACAGATAAATCATAGAAAATTTCTTTTGCATTTAGACTTGGACTTATTGGAATTTGGCACCACATTCACACTGTCACACATACTATAAAAAAAGTCCTTAGGGTATGTTTGGTGCATAGTATAGGATAAGGCATGATAGTATAAGACCTGATTGTATAAGACCTGAATAAATTTTAATACTATCCAGCGTTTGGTATGATATTGTATAAAATAATATCCTTCAATAATTTAAAAATTAATATATTAAAAAATCTTATTTTAATATATAAATATTGAAATTATATATTAGTTCTTGGGAATTGTACGTGTAAGTAATATTAATACATCAACCCCTTATCATGCCTAATCCACCACTCTTAGGCTTGATTAAGTTATACATCATTTTGATGTATAAGGGGATCATATTGTATAAGCTTATATTATACGATGGTCACACCAAACAACTGAGAATGTCATAACGTATAGTATAAGCTTATACTTTCAGGCCTTATACATCATACCAAACATGCCCTTAATGCACGGTTTTGGACTTATTGGTGGCTGCAGGGTATTTTTGTTTGGGTCTTTGGAATTGAGATTTAAGGTTTTAGCTTTCCACTTTACCTTTATTAATTTTTATACTTTTATATTGAGAAAAACCATAACCCGCGAGCCAACCCGATTGACCCGTGGGTTGGCTCGATTTTTTTTGAGCTGAAACGAGTCGGACTGACTCGAATTAGTAATTCATTTTTCCTAACCCAACCCGCTCATTTTAGTCAAGTTACGAGCCAACTCGATGGTTGGCTCATTTTTGCCAAGCCTAGTCGGAGAGAGGGAGCGATGCCACAATTACGATTTCATATTTCTAACGCATACTAACATATATTGCATTTAGGAATAGTTTGTTACAAATAAGAATGTTAGAGAGAAGAGTAAAAGGGTTAAGGGGTACCCATCATGGGCTTTAGATCATGTAGAGTGAGTGTAATGAAATGTGCACGTGTAATGTAGTTAGTTACTAAAAGTGTATACGTGTAATAGTGCTCACATTGAGCAAGGTTGTTGTGCCACATTGGCTAACTGTATCGGTGGTTAAATACCCACAAAGGGTATTGTGTAATTCATTCATCATATATCAATAAAAGTTCTGAGGTATTTAAGTAAGGGTGTGCATTCCCTTAACAACTGGTGCTTTCATCCGGTGAATTCATGGCGGCGACAATGCGTGTTCAAGAGGTTGTTGATGATTTGACACAGTACAAAGAAGATAGTAATCGGCGTTTTGAGCAGATGTTGGAGTTGATTGATAAGCGCTTTCAGACGATGGAGAATTCGTTTCGAGAGATGATGACCCAAAATTCAAAAGCAAATTCTGAGACCCATTCTCAGGCAAATGCATCTTCATTTCACCATGGGGGTCCACAGACTGTGTTGCATGTGGATGATCCTCGTGCAGTTTTGAAATTCGTTAAAACTGAGATTCCCAAATTCGACGGGAAGGAACCCACTACATGGATCTTTCAAACTGCATTATTCTTCAAGATTCATCAGGTTCCAGATACGATGAAGGTCGAGTTGGCTGGCTTGCATATGGATGGAGCAGCGGCAGATTGGTATCTATGGATTTTCAGGAGTGGAATGATTAATTCGTGGGATGATTTCACGGTGGCGGTTTGTCAGTGATTTGGACCATCTCATTACAAAGATGTTCGAGGTGTTTTATCCAAGTTGTTACAAACTAGTTGTTTGAAGGATTACATGGCTGAATCCCAGAAATTAATGAATCAGGTGACTAATATTAGTGATGATTTGTTAATGATTTTTTTTCATTTCTGGCTTACAACCGGATCTTCAAGGGGCTGTTCAATTGAGAGGGCCTTCTTCACTTCATCAAGCTATGCAATTGGCAATAGCATATGAAAGTCACCATCAATATAGCACGGACACGTCTTTTGGTTAGAAATTTACGTGTCGGACATGTGTCCGACACGGACACGCTCTGACACGTTCAGACACGCGTCCGACACGCAGTCAACATTTGGGGACATGCAGTCAACTCTCGGACACATTCCGACACGTTTTTCGGACACGCGGTCAACTTTTTCGGACACGTTTTTTTTTTAATCTTAATTTTATTTTGTTAACTAAATATTAAAGAAATAATTTATAAATTAATTTTTTTCTGTTATGAAATTTGACATAAAAAATTAACAAAGTACAAAAAATTATTTATATTTATATTTATGTTATGAAATTTAAATATTTGATTAGTTATATGACTTATCATGGACTCTTATATGTATTAAATATAAAATATATTATATATATTAAAAATTTTATTTAATATCAAAACGTGTCCCAACGTGTCGAAATATGACATTTTTTAGAATTAACGTGTCAACGTGTCGTGTCGTGTCGTGTCCCGTGTCCCGTGTCCCGTGTCCGTGTCCGTGTCCGTGCATCATAGGTCACCATGGTGAATTGCGTTCTTCATCTTCCAATTCTCAGAAGAAACCATTCCAACGTTTTCAGCCCACTAGTATGGTAGACAAACCATTACAAGGTACACATTCTTCTTTACCTGTTTCTCATAATTTGCCAGTAAGGAAACTTTCACCTGAGGAGATGCAGAAGAAAAGGGAGATGGGTATTTGTTATACTTGTGATGCAAAGTGGTCTACTAAACATCGTTGCCCAGCCAAGATGTTGATTTTAGTTGGTGAACCTGAGGATTCAGAGGTGGATTTGGAAGAGGATATTGTATGGGGTAAGACAGAAGTTGAGGGAGTCAAAATGGATGCTGCTCTGCATTCCTTGTCTGGTCATTATGCAAAGTCATTGGTATTATTGGCAATAGTGCAGGGGAAAAAGTGCAAGTACTAATTGATTCCGGGAGTTCACACAACTTCATTAATAAGGGATTAGCTGAAACAATGAAGCTGCCGATGGTGAGGTCTTCGCGGATGAGGGCTTTTATGGGAAATGGTGATTTCCTAATCTGTGAAAAGAAGTGTCTTCAAGTGCCATTGCTCATTCAAGGTCATCATTTTCCAACTGATCTTTATGTTGTAAAGTTGACTGATTTGAGTATTATTTTGGGCATGCCTTGGTTGGTGACTTTGGGAAGTGTCACTCACAATTATGGTGACCTTTCCATGGAATTTATGTGGCAGAACAGAATGGTGAGCTTGCAGGGTATTTTCCCAGGTCAGAATCGTGCTGATGCAGCTCAGAGGGGAGCTGTTTTCCATACATTCATAGGAGACAATTCAGAACCTGTTCATACTGAGGCAAATGTTGATCTTTTATTGCTGAAAAATATTGTGAGTGGTCTACTGTGGGTTGTTTTGGTTAGGTGTCAAAGGGTGTTTGATGTCCCAAAATCCTTACCTCCATTTCGTGGCATGGATCATACTATTAAGCTTATAGATGAATCCCAATTCGATGAAGGTTAAACCTTACCGATATCCACATCATCACAAAGCTGAAATTGAGAAACAAATTTCAGAATTACTAGCTTCTGGATGGATTCAACAAAGCCATAGTGCTTTTTCATCACCTGTTTTGTTAGTAAAGAAACATGATGGAACTTGGAGAATGTGTATAGATTATCGTGCTTTGAATGTTATGACTGTTAAGGATGTTTTTCCCATACCAACTATAGATGAATTACTTGATGAATTATTTGATGCCAAGGTGTTTAGTAAACTTGATTTACGTTCGGGCTACCATCAAATTAGGATGAAGATTGAGGATATTCCTAAAACAGCCTTTAGAACTCATGAGGGTCATTATGAATTCAAAGTAATGTCATTTGGGTTGACCAATGCTCCGGCTACTTTTCAAGCGACAATGAATCGAATTTTTAAGCCATTTTTAAGGAAATTCATAGTTGTTTTCTTTAATGATGTGCTGATTTATAGTTCTTCTTTGGAGGATCATGTTCATCACCTTGAGACAGCATTGACTTGCTTGTTACAGCATGCTTTTTTTGTGAAACTTAGTAAGTGTGAATTTGGGGTTACTGAAATCACTTATCTTGGCCATGTTGTAACTGTGGATGGAGTCAAGGCTGACAAGAAGAAGATAGAGGCTATGGTTGATTGGCCCACACCATAATCTATTAAGCAGTTGAGAGCATTCCTTAGGTTAACTGGTTATTATAGAAGGTTTGTTAAAGGCTATGCTTCTTTGGCCCACCCTTTAATAGAATTACTCAAAAACACTAAGTTTTCTTGGAATAATGAAGCTACTGCTGCTTTTATAGCATTAAAGCATGTTATGTCTACTACACCTGTGCTTCAATTACCGGATTTTTCCACTTCTTTCACGGTGGAATCTGATGCTTCCCAATTAGGAGTTAGTGCAGTATTATTGCAAAGAGGGAGGTGAGTATCTTACTTCAGTAAGAATTTTGGTCCGAGATTGGCTACTTCCTCTGCATATGTCAGAGAATTGTATGCTATTACTGAAGCCATTAAACGTTGGAGGCATTATCTTTTGGGTTCTCATTTTGTGATTAAAACTGACCATCAAAGTTTGAGAGAACTTTTGAAGCAAACTATTCAAACAGTATATCAGCAGAGGTATATTTCAAAATTAATGGGTTATAGTTTCACCATTGAATACAAATCTGGCATTTCCAATATTGTAGCTGATGGTCTTTCAAGGCAATTTCCTGATGAAGATCAAGCTGTTTGTCATGCTCTGCACTCGGCACCATTGCTGGATGTATGGCTGCACATTAAAGAAGATAACAAGATAGATCCCGAATTGTTAACCATTCATAAAAACATGGATGAGGGTACAGTTTTGCATAGTGATTTTTCTAGAAAAGATGGAATACTTTTCCACAAGAATAGATGTTTTTTGGGCTATAATTCCACCTTAAAGGCTTTATTGATCACAGAAGCTCATGCCACACCAATAGCTGGTCATGCTGGAGTCCAAAGAACCTTTTTGCGTCTATCTGCTTCTTTTATGTGGAAAAATATGAGGCAGGATGTTAAAAGATTTGTCAAGGAGTGTGCTGTGTGTCAGCAAATTAAACATACTACTCAGGTACCCTTTGGTTTATTGCAGCCATTGCCAATTTCTCAAGCAACTTTTGATGATTTGACATTGGATTTTATTACTGCACTTCCAAAGTCCAATGGCTATACAACTATATTGGTAGTGCTAGATAGGTTATTCAAACATGGCCACTTTGGTCCTTTACCTACAGCCTATACTGCGGTCATGGTAGCAAATTTGTTTTGTGACATGGTAGTGAAGCATCATGGTTTTCCACGATCTTTGGTTTCAGATCGTGATCCCATTTTTATGAGCAAATTTTGGCAGCAGCTTTTTCAGTTAAGTAGCACGAAATTGAATGCTTCTTCAGCCTACCATCCATAATCCGATGGCCAATCGGAAGTAACCAACAGGTACCTTGAGCAATATTTACGTGCTTTTTGTTCGGAGCAGAATACTAGCTGGTTTCGGTATTTGTGTTGGGCAGAGTTACATTACAACACGACAATTCATTCTGCCATAAACATGTCTCCCTTTCAAGCAGTTTATGGCAAGATTCCAGTTTTAATTCCACCATACAATCCTTCTTCGGTTTCAACAGAAGCTGTGGACATGATGTTACAGCATCGAGATCAATTGCTAGCTTATCTCAAACTCCAATTGCAACGAGCTCAACACAGGATGAAATTCCAGGCTGATAAACATAGACAGGATCGCATTTTTCAAGTTGGTGACAAGGTTTTGATCAAGTTGCAACCTCATAGGCAGGTGTCAGTTGTAAGACGTTCCAATCACAAGCTGGCCAAACGTTACTTTGGTCCTTATAGCATAGAAAAAGTGATCAGTCCAGTGGCTTATCGGGTTACATTGCCCGCTGGCAATTTGATTCACCCCACATTTCATGTCTCTTCTTTGAAACCATTTCATGGATCCCAAGATGTTTGTCATGAACCCCTTCCTATTACCAGGTTTGACAACAAACCTCTTCAAGAACCCTTAGCCTTACTGTCATCTAGACATGTCCAGTAGAATGGTAAACCAGTGCTCCAATTCTTGGTTCAATGGTCAGCCGCTGTGCCTGAGGATGCCACATGGGAGACTGCAACAGATCTTCGACAAGCTTACCCGGCATTACACCTTGAGGACAAGGTGTCTCTTCAAGGGGGAACAGTTGTTACAGATAAGAATGTTAGAGAGAAGAGTAAAAGGGTTAAGGGGTACCCATCATGGGCTTTAGATCATGTAGAGTGAGTGTAATGAAATGTGCACGTGTAATGTAGTTAGTTACTAAAAGTGTATACGTGTAATAGTGCTCACATTGAGCAAGGTTGTTGTGCCACATTGGCTAACTGAATCGGTAGTTAAATACCCACAAAGGGTATTGTGTAATTCAATCATCATATATCAATAAAAGTTCTGAGGTATTTCAGTAAGGGTGTGCGTTCCCTTAACATAGTCTGTTATAACTTCGACATACTAAAGTCAATTGATCTAAAACTCGCAAGCATTAATCAAAACGTTCATTATTGAAAAACTAATTCAACTACATTGTTTGTATGCTTCACGATAACAAGCATAAAAAATCACCAAAAGAAAGAAGCCCGCTACCAAATTGTTCCATATAAATGCAAGCATCACGGAGAAACCCAAACACAAGCCATCTCCATTCACATCCACCTTGAACCAGCCACTATTAGCTACCCAGGTATACTATGATTGCGTTTTTTTTTAATGTGTAAATGTAAATGTGTTTTAACAAAGTTATTAATGGAAGGAGTAAAATATAAATATCTTTCACCAAAAAAAAAATATAAATATCAACCCTAATATAAATTTCGTTAGCCGTAGCTGTTATATAAGGGAGGACCTGTAAAGTTTTGGGTGCCAAACAAAAAAAAATACTATATTAGTCCTTTTTTATGACTAAATCAGGTCTTCATTGAATTTATGAGGGGTTATATTTTCAAAAAACTAGAATTGTAAAAGGACCAAAATTTGGTTTTTTTTTATGGAACGAAAGTGGAACTCGTGTTTTTTGTTTGGAACCCAAAAAGGTTTTACACAAACAAATGTGTGAGGTGTGATAACTGTAACCCTATGGTAAGATAAATGTAATTGTAACAAAAAAAAAATATTTTATAAATTACGTAAAACCCAAAGTATACACATAAAACAAATTAATTCATATTAAACACAAAATAATTGATCTTGGTAGCTTTTTACTTTGCATTTGGGGGTGGAAATTTAGGTTGATATGATACGAATATGAATACATTCAATACGAACATGATATGAATTTGAAATTGGATTAAGATTTTCTACATAAACATAATCCGCTTATTTTATGAGTTGATATAACACGATATAAATAACTCACGACCTCAAAGTATATCGTTTATTATGCGATATATGACATGACACCGGGGCAATTTTGCTTCCAGTGCTTATGCGAGGAAAATCTTAATCCAGATTGAGTTTTGACCAGAAAAAAGTTTATTTGTGAATCAAAGTTTTGTCACAAATTTTGCCACAAATGACAGTTTTTGACACAAATAAACAAATTTCGTCGCAAATAAATTTGCAACGCAGAAATTTGTGACTAAATTTTACTAATAAGATTTTTTCTTGTAGTTTTTTAGTTTTTTTTTGTACTTATTTTCTGACATTTTCTCCCAGTCCTTTATGGTTATTGACACTTGAATCCTTTTTTTTTCCTATTTTTACTACATAAGTAAGTAGGTACTCCTGTGGCAGCATTGCCCAATCTGGCTAATCTTTCAGCAACCATGTTGGACCCCTATAACAATGGCTAATTCTGGTTCTCCAACTCCTACCCAATAATTCTCTGACCCGGTTGACCAAGGGGGCCAAAGGATGATGAGCCTTGCACCCATTAGAAATCATGTAGCTGGCCACTTGAGAATCACTCTCAATCTAGAGCTGATGAATGCCCATATCCCAAGCTACTTCAAGACAATGCATGAGACCCCAGACTTCTGCTCTAATGGAAGTGCCAACACCAAGGTTTCTATAGAAGCCCTTCATCCAGTTGTCAGACGCATCTCTTAAGATCCCACCACAGTTGATCTCCTACCACCCTGAAAATAAGAACCGTCTACATTAATCTTGCACCACCCTTCTTCTGGAAACATCCAATGAATTAGTCGTTCCTCTTTAGCATGGGCTTGGAGACCTTGAGGATGAAGAACTCTGCGAGCTTCTTCCAAAAAGGAAACGTATGCCTTATCCCTCCTAATAATCGAGTCCTGAGAGATTGTTTTTCCCTCAAAAACAAGATTTTTACGGTCCCTCCACATAAACCATCAAAGAACACCAAAGAGCTCCCTCCACGCGTAGTTGAGCACTCTTTCAATGCACTCAAGATTTTTAATAAACCACACATCAGGGGGAACTTCGAAGAACCCAGGCCAACTTCTATCCGGGTCAAAGTAACTCCACAATGCCTTGCTCTAGGAGCAATCCCGAAAGGTATGAATAGTGCTCTCAGTACCCCTCTTACACCTAGGGCAGAGATTATCCTCCGTCATATGCCTAAGGGATCTCCTCTCATTGGTCAGGAGATTATTTCCAATAGCCAACCACAGGAAAGTTTGAACCCTCTTCGGGCCCTTCCACAACCAGGCTTTCTCTGTCATAGCATTCCCACCATCATTACTCCAATTGGTTAGTAGAGAGTAGGCTGATTTAACGGAGAACAGGCCATCCTCGGAATAACCCTAGGTCATGAAGTAGTCCCCTCTATCTGGACTAGGAGGCAGAACATTGGCAATCCAAGCGCACGTCGCAGGTGTAACAAGTTGGGATAAGAGATCCCAGTCCTAATTCCCGTGCGAGTTAACTAGCATATTAACTGACCAATGACGAGCTTCCTCAGACACAAGCACATCATCCAAGGCACTGACTTGATCATTTGGCAGTAGCCATCTGTCCTTCCAAAAGCTAGTGCGAGCCCCATTACCAACTTGAATTCTAGAGCCTTCAATAACTTTAGGGCCAAATACGAGTAACCCCCTCTAAAGATTCAATGATTAGCAGTGAGATTTAACCTCTGGGATTAGATCAGTGAGATTTAACCTCTAGGATTAGATCATCACCCACCTTGTATTTGTTCCTTAGGACACGCGACCAGAGACAGTTGCTACCTGATAGAATACCATGCCCCACCTTCATATGGAAAGCTTGGTTATTCTCCTTCATCCTCCTGAAGCCTAGACCACAATGGCTCTTTGGTTGGCAAACCTTCTCCCAAGCCACTGCATGATTTCTCCTTTTAACAATTATGGATCCCTAAAGAAACATTCCTGACCTCCTCTCAATATTATCACACAGAGACACGGGTAGAAGGCAAGTCTGCATGGAGTAGGATGGGATGGACGAAAGGACAGAAAGGGAAAAGGTGGATCTTCCCGCAAGGGACAAAGAGGAACGGTTCCAATTGCTAAGTCTCTTGTCCATTCTCTAGAGGATGTAGTCAAAGGAAGAGTACCTAACCTTCTTGCTAAAGAGGGGTATGCCCAAGTAGTGGCCCAAATCAACAATTACTGAGAAACCCAAAGCATGAGATATTTTTGTTGCTGGGGGTGATAAACGAACTAGGGGTCTTTCAAGGGCCTTTGGCTCGGCTCGTGAAGGCCTGAGCTTACATGCCTAAAATTGGTTGTTGGAACCAGGCTTGGACTTGTATAAAAGCTCGTTTAATAAAAAGGCCTCAGGTTTCAATTCAAAAGCTCGGCCTTAGAGCCTCTCAGGATGGCCTAGTATACTTTTTTCATATTTTTTATACTACTTGTAATAGCATTTTCTCTTTCCTCATTCTATTACACCCCAATTTTATTGGTTAAACAAACTTTTTGAATTATTTTGTTATAAATCATGTTGTTTGGATATATATTGAATTTATGAATATTTATGAAATTACTAGTGCTGTTGATTGTACACTCTGTTTGGGTAATTTTTATTGTCTTGTTTTTTTTAAACATGCTAAATAAGGCACATTTTTTGTAAATAAGTCAGGCCACATGCCGATAATTATATTCATAACAGGTAACAGACTTGATCAGACTAACACATTTAAACACAGGCTTGACATTTTAAGATCAAAGCTCGCTCGGCACGTTAACACCCCTATCTGCCGCTCTCGTGTGAAATATCATTTACATACACAATAAGGAAACAAATTTTGCTCCCACTGACTTTCTGGTCAAATGACAATTTTGCCCCTAGTTTCATTTCCTTATTACAATTTTACCACCCATTCACCTAATCATTCAATTAACATTTATTTATGATTAATAGACTAATGGGCCTTGGTAAAATGTATTTTGGGGCAGTTTCTGCTAAATTACTATTTTTCTCTAATCATGATTTGGCCCAAAAATCACTTATTTAATCTTCTAATTGCACATTATTCTCCGTTAGTGTAATTTAATTAGCAGGGTTATTATAAAATGCATGTTAAAAAACATATGGTATTAATTGAAATTATTCAATCCATTCTATTCTTATCTTTTAATGGTCTTACAAAAATAAAAACATCTCTCTTTCTTTTTTAAAAAGAGATTGTTTTATAATTAGAAAATGAAATATATACGGGTGATTGTTTCTCGTGACTCGTGAGGTGCCAAATGTTCAGCGCTCGTTCATGATGATTGTTCACGCAACCAATTATTTAAAAGACGAGAGTTATTACACCAGACAATAAGACATAGGGTAATCATAGTCTTATGCCACAGGTGATTACTGTCTCCTGTTTCCCTCACATCCACCGATATACATTTTTATTTATTTTTATTTTTTTATTTTAAAAGTCGGCCCCACTTAAATTTGTGTCAGCTGTAGACAAGTTTTTTTTTTACTGTGGCTGAAGAAAAGTAACACCCTAAGACATATATGCAAGCCTGCAAAATTCATTCTCATACTTTATGTGAATTATTTTATATGCTTTATTAGAATTCATTTTAGTTGTTCATTATAAAAATGATTAAATCGAACCACTCTTTAAATTTCATGCTAAGGTAAGTGGCAATATAAAAATACATATGTACAAAAGTTCTAATCCTATCAGTTGCAATCAAATAATAGCAAAAGTACAGTTGTAAATGAGTGCAAATGACGTCTAAAAAGTAATATTAAAATATCATCGATTGAGTCGTCGACTCTTTGTTGCTGACATTGTATTTCTCGAATGTGATGTGAGTAGCAACTGACAACAAGTTATAAATAAAATAAAGTTACCTGAAGAATAAAATAAGGAAAAATACTGTAGGGTAACATTTTGTCTAGATGTACAGAATAGATTTATAATATGTTATGTTGAGGGGTGAAACTTATAATAAGTTTTGTCCCAAAAAATCTAAGTCTATTGACCTGACTCAAGTTTAATATGAGTCTAACTGTTAGGCTGATTTGATCCGTTTATTAAAAAACAAATGATATGATCTAACCCGTTAGCCTGTTAATTTTTAAGTTCCAAGCAGAATCATGAAGCAACTTTACAAAATACTCAAATTCTGTTGTTAAACCAAAATATATAATTTCACCGTTTAAACAGAATCATGAATCACAACAAAACTCATATAATCTGATTTTAAGTCAGTTTCAAAAGCAAAATGCTCAAACTAAATAACTTATATTTCGCCAGACCTAACAAACAAATGCATATTATGTAAGTAATCTCATGATGCTTGTAATTTCAACGTCTAAGAAACACATCATGATGCTTGTAGTAAGTAATCTCTCCCAAAAACCTTTTAATATATTAATATATACAATCTAACATGCTAAGATGATAATTCCTCCTACATAAGAAATAAAGTCATATTTCTATTAAAATATAATCAAATATAATTAAGTTATAAATAATTGCAATTGATTAAATTTATATCTTTTGTTTTTTCTTCAAGGCATATTTATTATATTATATTTATTTAAAATAAATAATACAATATAAGCCGGCCTGTAGGCTTATAGGTCAGGCCTTGTGAAAGTGAGCCTACGGCTTTTTTATTAAACAAGTTTTTTCAAGGCTTAAGTCCAGCCTATTTTACGAAATATACTAGGTCAGGTCTAGCCTGACATAAATCGAGTCGTAGATCCATGTAGGCTGACCCGGCCCAGTTTCACCGCTAGTTATGTTACACCAACATACATACGAGACCAATATGACATCATACGTTTGATATATTAATTCTAAAAATATCATATTTTAATATATTATGACATATTTAGATGTTGAATAATATTTTTAATATATACAATATAATTTATATTTAATACATACAACAGTCATAATAAATCATATAACCAATCAAATATTCAAATTTAATAACTTAAATATAAAAAAATAATTTTTCATATTTGTTAAATTTTCATGTCAAATTTCATAATAAAAAAATTATTTATAAATTATTTTTTCATGTTTAGTTAATAAAATTAAATTAAATTTAGACCTAAAAAGAAACATGTCGAAGCATTGACCGCGTGTCGCACAAAATTAACATGTGTCCCAAAATATCAATCACGTGTTGAAATGTGTCAAAGCGTGTTGATGTTTGACGCCTATTTTTTTTATAAAAAAAAAACTACGTGTCGGTGTTTTTAGACAACATGTATGGGGCAGGTCATATTTACAAACTTTTTTTGTTTACAAACTACACTATGTTCTCCCGGGAGAACACTAGTTTCACTATGTTCTCCCAGGAGAACATAGTGTAATTTGTAAAAAAAATTCAAAAAAATTTATAAACGGATCCTTCCCCGTATATATGATTTAGAATTTCTCCCGAAGAGGTAATGTGTTATAATCCGAAAAAGAGGTTTTGACAACCAATATATATATATATATATATATATATATATATATATATATGAGGTAGGATCCTTTGACACCGGTGTCAAATTTAAAATTTGACATTTAATCTCAAAGCCGTTAGATATATATATTGGCAGGATCTTTTGATATCGGTGTCAAATTTAAAATTTGACATTTCATCTGAGAACCGTTAGATAAAAAAAGATCAACACCTCTAATTTGTAAGCATGTGACATCATTAATCTTTTTTGATCTAACGGCTTTCAGATAAAATGTCAAATTTTAAACTTGACCCCGGTGTCAAAGGATCCTACATATATATATATATATATATATATATATATATATATATATATATATATATATATAGGATGTTTGAGAAAAATATATGTTGCAAAAGAAGTAAAATTCTTAAATTGTCTTGGTGTTTTTTTATTTTTCTAAATTTCAAAATGGCGTTATTTTCAAATTGATGCAAATTATTTTGATTAAACTATTTAGAGTTTTTTTGTAATTTTTTGAAAAAAATAAATTTTCATAATCATAATTCATGATTGAGTTTTAGAAAAAAAAATTAATTGGATGTCTAATTTTATTATATCGTTCAGATTTATAGAAACACAAATCCAAAAATATTAAAAAAATGAGAAACCTTTAAAATTTAAACTATAAAAACAAATGTTTACACACACAAAAAAAAACTATAAAAAAATATCAAATAATTTAAGAATAAATCGTTATATTTTTCCTGAAAATATTTAGCAATTAATATATTAGTAATTAAAACTAAGAATCTAAGATCAATATGTTTGGTATTTAAAGATTGAAACCTAATGAAACTAACATTCATGATTTCTTAAATGGATTTGGTTGCTCTAAAATAAATATTCATTTTGTTATCAAAAAATAAATTCATTTTAAGGTTAAATTACGAAGTTATAACAGTTTGTTAAAATATTAATAAAATTAATTTTAATGATTTCATAATTTGTTATATATGTATACATGTATTATCATATCCTTAACTATTAATTTTTAATTAATTAATTGATATAAATCTACATTTTATTCTTTAAAATATTCCCTTTTTTTAGGTAGCCAAAGTCTCCCAAAAATTAAAAGTAAATTTCAATAGTGGAGTAAGAATTATTCATAAATGAAAAAGTATTTTCGTGGAGAAGAGTTTTCTTTTATTGGTGACCCTTTAAAAATCGTGCCTCACCTTTTTTCTTAACTCCTGAGTTCCATCAATTGTTGTTTATGCAGAAATCTCAAAATCTCTCCTGTTAGAGGAGAGGTATAAAAAAACCCATGTATAAATGGGGCCAAATTTTATTTTCTTCTCTGATATAAAGTAAATTATTTTTCTAGTTCTTCCTAGTCATTTTACACTAACTCTTTTTGGTTTCCCAATTTTTTATATTTTTATTTTTCATAGCCCCATTTTCTCTCTTGTTCACCATTTTTCTATGTTTTTATATTGGGAAATGATTTTCTCCTTCAATAGATGACAAGAAGTGCTTCCTGCACATACATGGAGATATATGTCAATATTTCTTATTATTATTATTTTATTTTTTGAAACGATGGCCCCCACTTTTTGTTTAAGTAGGAGATAAATTTTCATTTTATGTAGAATGAGAAAAGTTTTCCCCTTTTATATATTTGTCATTGTTGGTTCCAACCTTTTTCCTAGATATACGTTACAAGTATGGGTGGGTATGATTAAGAACCAAACTAATTTCCTATTTGAACTAATTTCTTTGGTTCAATTCTTAACCGAACTATTTGGAAACCAGTTCAGGTATGGAAAACAATTCAAGAATTAGATTTAAAATCAGTTCAGAACCGAACTGATTTCAAAACTATGTCTAAACCTTTTTTTTTGGAGATACATCAGAAAATAAAAGACAAAACAAAAAATAAACTAGGCATAGGCTACCCCCTCTGATCATTACGGACCAGTAAACTACATCCCACCGGTGGATTAGTAAACGTCTGCAGTTCCCCTTCAAGTATGCTATGATTTTTCGCAAACCAATCAGCAACTTGGTTACCTTCCCTCAGAACATGTTGAACTTGGACCAACCAAGGCCAACTAAGAAGCTCCTTAATTTTTTGAACTAAAAGCAACAAAGGATGCCCTTCTTCACAATTCTGAAACAATTGCAAAGCATCTGTAGAGTCCCCTTCAAGATAAATATTTTGTAACCACTCTCCCAAACCAACTGAAGACCCATATAAGCACCCCCAGAGTTCAGCCCGAAGAATAGTACCATACCCTAACCCCTTAGAAAAACCGCCAAGCCAAACTCCATCACTATTTCTGATCACTCCTCCGCAAGAAGATCTTCCTCCCTTACTATTTTTTGCACCATCTATATTTATCTTGACCCAATCATGAGGAGGTGGTTCCCACATTATCGTACGCTTAGGAACCCGAAAGGAACTTAGCCCCCATTAAGCAAGACTAACTTAGAATCAACAACACTATGCACATAGCACCACACCTTGGATATGATGACAGCAGCAGAAACCTTCTTGTCTTGAAAAACAAAAAGGTTACGGTCCTTCCAAATATGCCAAACAACGACACCAAACACCAAAGGCCACTCATAGTCATTCGAACAACCTGCATTACCAGAAAGATTCCATGACAACCATTGAAACAGATCAGAAGATAAAAAATTGCCCCATTGTTGAGTATGAGCAAACGCTTTCCAAATCTGCAACACCATAGGACAATCCCTAATTGCATGCAACACATCTTCACGATGCATCTCACACCGAGGACATATGTCAGAATCAGCCATATGCCTATCAACTCTCATAGCATTTGTCATTAATCTATTACCCATCATCAACCAAAGAAAAGTCTTGATACAAGGAGGTCCATCCCATCTCCAAACTCTACTCCACTGCTGCCCATGATTATCAACTTGAGAGTTTGAGAGAGACTCTTAACAGAAAAACAACCGTCACCCGTCTCATTCCATATAGCTCTATCGTCATGATCAATAGAATTTGAGACCATAATATCAGCAATGCGATTGTTAACCTCCATAGGAAGTAAGTGCGCAAAAGTATCCCAATTCCAACCTCCTCCTGGAGACACAAAACTAGCTACCATAAGGTTACTTTCTTCTTGACTAATCGGTCTATTAGCCAACTCCTCAAGCGGACCAAAACCAGGAACCCAACAATCAGACCAGAATTTAACCTGCTTTCCATTTCCTATATGAATTGAAGAACGATCTACAATGTTGCCCCACACCTTTACAATCCCCTTCCATAGGTTAGAAGTTTTGTGTCTTACAAATTGGTTTTGATATTAATCGTTGTTGGTATTTTCAAACTAGTTTCTACTAACTTTCTCATATGAAAATGTCTTATAATCTTGTTTAAATATACTTGTTCAATTATATATATATATATATATATATATATGGAATTTGATTTTCTCATGTTACAAGAGAATTCAATTCTTATGTTGTGACTCAACTAGTGGTAGATCTCACATTTATTAAAAAGTGAAAAAAAAAGAGAAAAGTTTTGCGCGCAAATCGAAGGATCACAACATGAGAATTGAGTTCTCATGCAACAAGAGAAAATATTTTCCCTATATATATATATATATATATATATATATATATATATATATATATATATTTTGTGTGTGGTAAAGTATTTTTTTCATTAATCATTGGAGATAAATTTATTTTCAATTAACGCAAAACTATGTCATTTTGAATTAATGAAGGATATTTCTATAATTTTAATTAAATTAATAAAGGATATTTCGGTAAAATTCATATGATAAAAAAATTAACAAAATTATGAAAACACCCTTCTTTAATTGAAAATGACATAATTTTAGGAATGAGAGTAGCTAACTTATATATGATGATCGGAGAAATACTTCATATATATATATATATATATATATATATATATATATATATATATTCTTATTTAACATACAGAAATAAACGTGACAACGTATTATTATTTTTTAAAACATATCTTTCAACCCATTATTTGTTAGAGGATGGATATTTTCAATACCAAAATTTTCCACTACCAACTTATTACCTATCTAATTACCATTAGATTAACATTTTCTCTCTATTCAAAAACTTTTTAACATTCTCTCTTTGATCCAATGGTGATGTGATGGGTAGTAAATTAGTAATAAGAATTTTTGGTATTTAGAATATCCTTAATCTATTTTTTGTAATGATATTCTAATCTTACACCAGCCCTAGTTTCATGTTATTATTAGTTAATAAGCTCATCTTATTGGACTTTAGAATTCAAACAGACATTATAAATTGGAGTTCAAATTTAACCAATTGTCAATGTCAATTTTTTACAATTGATTAGTAGTAAATTATAAAGAGAAATATTGTAAATAAAGATTTTCACATAGTTGATTGGTTTATTCTGTACAGAATTACTACAAAATGATTTCTAAACCCTTCAAAAATAAATATAAAATAATAATGCTAAGAATAAAAAAAAGAAATGTATAGTATATTATTAAAAACATGATAGCGTCCAGACAAAAATCTTCTTCAGTCTACATTTTTTAAAATTTACCTTAAAAAAAAAATGTTGTCTTGTCAGTAGCGTCCACAATAATATTCCGATTACATTGCTTTTTGCTTCCCTTGAACTGGCGTGAACCAAAGCCAGGGGCTTTGGTCCTTCGCTAGGGTTTGGGGATTCGCCATTTCCCACATCCACCCCTTTACGCTTCCTTTACCTCTTACCTCTTACTTCTACAAATTCCCCTGATCTTGTTTTTCTCGGTTCTTCACTTTTCAAGTTCCAAGGTACTACTAACTTTCTTTGTTCTGCATTTTTTTAAGCTTTCTTAAATGCTGTTCCTGTACTTGTCTTTTTTATTCCGAGAAAACTGCTACTTATTCAAGATTGTCTGAACATATGGGTATCTGGGTGTAGAAAAATTCTGAGGTTTTTGGACTTGGGCTAGAGATAAAGGTTTGATTTTTATTTGTGTTCTGTAAGCTTTTTGGGTTTGAGTTTTAAGGTGATGGGAGTCATGTGATTGAAAGTTGAGATCTTTTCTCATTTGGGTTTCGCTTCCAGAATTGGAATTTGGTTGATCTGTTTGCTGTGATCGATGTTTTGATAATTCTAAGGTTTTCAATTGGATATTGAGTGTTAATTTTGTTGTGTTGAGCATAATTTTAGATTCCTTGGAGTCAGTTACTTATATGAAACAAAACTGAACAGGGGACATCAGTGCTGCGGTTTTTGATGCGTTTCATTTGATCTCTGTGGTTCTGGTTCATTGTTGTGAGGATCTTGAGGGGATTTTCTCTAAAGGCTGTAAGTTTGTGACAATGCCTTCTACAGATAATCAGGGCCCTTCTTCTTCATTTTCCTCGTTTGGCCGTTCATTATTTGGTGTCAGGCAAGAACAGGTTCATTCTGTGGAAGCAAATAATGAATCTGATTCATGTAATTTAGAGCTTGGATCATTCCAAAAGCGTGTTGCTGATCGATTTCATGACCTTTCTGGGGTTGGTGATGATGAATTGCTCTCAATTGATTGGATGCAGAAGCTCCTCAATGCATTTATCTGCTGCCATGAAGAATTCAGAGCCATTATGTTGAATAATCAAGAGCAGGTCTCAAAACCCCCCCTGGATCGTTTGGTTTATGAATTCTTTGAGAGATCAGTGAAGGCACTTGACATTTGTAACGCAAGCCGTGATGGGATTGAGAAGATTCGAATGTGGCAAAAGCATCTGGAAATTGTGTTTTGTGCCTTGGATTTCAATAAGAGAGCATTAACTGAAGGCCAGTTCAGGAGGGCAAGAAAGGCACTGATGGATTTAGCATTGGCAATGCTTGATGAGAAAGACTCTGCTGGATCAGTTTTTTCTCACCGTAATAGATCTTTTGGGCGACATAACTCGAGCAAGGATAAGGATCATCACTCACCAGGGCATTCAAGATCACATTCATGGAGTGTATCGCGATCATGGTCTGCAGCCAAACAACTACAGTCCATTGCAAATAACTTGGTTCCTCCCCGTGCGGCAGAGATTGCTGCAACAAGCAGGCTTGCAATTGCTGTTTATACAATGAATTGTATTCTCTTGTTTGTTTTGTGGACTCTTGTTGCAGCTATTCCTTGTCAGGATAGGGGTCTAAACATTCATTTTTCCGTGCCACGGCAATATTCTTGGAGCACTCCGGTTACCTTACTTCACGAACGGATCATGGAGGAGTCCAAGAAGCGGGAGCGCCGGAACTCAAATGGTTTGTTGAAGGAGATATATCAAGTTGAGATAAGCACGCGCCACTTGACAGACATGGTAGATTCAGCTCAGTTTCCATTGACAGAGGAGCATAAAATGGAAGTTGAGCAAGATTTGAAGGAGCTGAGGCATGCTTCTGAAGCTTTTAGAAATGGATTGGATACATTGGAGCGCCAAGTGAGGGAGGTGTTCAGGAAGATTATGACTTGCAGGACTGAGGGGCTTGAATACCTTGGCTCATCAAGTTACACAGAGCAATGAAAATGGTGGATTGTTGCTGAGGTTTCAGATGTACAAATTTGCGGAACATGTATATTTTTACATCTTACCAGCATTTTTGAGAGGAGGAAAAATGACTAAGCGAGCATAGCAGATAAATCATTTAGCTCTCTTAATGCGTTGTATTAATCTCAGTAAAAAAACATGTTGGTCAGGTTACATGTGAAATATTCTGTGGTTTCTTTGCTTAGTTACAAATATAGAAACTGCTTTCAATTAGAAGGCAAATGTATAATGCCTTCAAGTGAATCTTTTGTGGTGATTTTTTTTTTTTTTTCCTGAGATGTTGGTGCCTTGTTGAAAACCAAAGCAAGAAGTGGGGGTGTGCAAAATGATTTCATTTTTTTATTTATTTTTTTTTTCATTTTTTTTCAATCCAATCATTTTTCCAAAAAAAATGCAGACAATGTGCATACAAAAAAAAAAGGGAGAGAGAAATTGAGACAGCTGACATCTATGAAGCACCGACACTTCAAAATCTCTAACGTGTCGTGTCCGGCGCTTCCCGACACTCTGACATTTCCTGACACTCCAATACTTGTTGCAAAGACTCAAAAAAGATTCAAATGTTACGTTGCGTTGCATTTTGAGTTTCAACTATTAGATTCGTTGGATTACGATTACTATTTTATTGATTTTAATATAAACATTTGGAATAACTTATGTTTTTTTGAAAAATTGTTGGGTATTATAAGTTTGAGTGAGGATATTGTAACTACCAAAAATTATTACAATTAACTTACTACCCATCACATCATCATTGGATCAAAGAAAGAGAATGTTAAAAAGTTTTTGAAGAAAGAAAAAATGTTAATCCAATGGTGATTAGATAGGTAGTAAGTTGGTAGTGAAAAATTTTAGTAGTAAGACTATCCATCCTCTATAAGTTTAGTTTTATTTTTTTTGTTAAATTATTGAATATTAAATATAATATACACTACATAAATTAAAAAATTATATAATATCAAAACGTGTTCTAATATGTCGAAATTTAACATTTTTTAGAATTAACGTGTTAGAGTGTCGTGTCATATCTCGTGTCCCAGGTCAGTGATGCGCTGAGATGGAATAAAAGCCAATTGATATCTAACCTTGTTTTATTATAGCCTTGATTATGTAGTGGGAGTTCAATTTCACACGTCATCGTTTTCCGTTTTCCCTCCCTATAACCATTAAAACTAGAAGACTTTCTATTCTCATTTTCATTGTAATTCTACAAATTACTTCCATGTTAGCAACCGTGCTTTAGATATTTATAGTTTATACGCAGGAGCAAGCCTAAAATTGTGTTAAGAATAACTTCATTTTTTTTTTCTTTCTTATTTTAGAATACAGATAACTTCATTTTTTTTTCTTATTTTAGAATACAGATAAAGTCATTTTTAATCTCAGTATGATGTACAATGCACAATGCATTAGAACTCATTAACCGCTTCAAATATAGTCAACTATTTCTTCACATGTTTTGCAGAAACATGATAAGTGATAACCAAGAGACAACAGTACCAGAACAGTTGACAAATGAAGAGCGGGGCTAAAAAGGCAAAATTACACTAAAGAATTATATGAAGTAAAAATATAGAAATTCGCTAGAAAATTCTTTTGAATATCAAAGTTAGTGTACAACATTTTAACCATGTTCCTATGCCTATAGAACATAAAATTTCTATAAACTTGAACAGGTATGGTACATTTTCTCGTGCCCAAAACTTTCAACAACTAATAAGTTACAACATAAATGCCTGAGTTAACAGAGCACAGTGGACATTACTGGCCTAAAAGGCTATATCCCTATCCATAACAAAGAGGAAAGAAAAAAATATAATAACTAGAAAAAAGTAATATACAAAGGCCAAGGTCACATCATGTATGTAGTTAAACTACTCTGCATATACCCCAACTTCCGGTGAAAATAAAAATGTGGCCACATTTTTGGGAGGGGTAAGATCCACCATTTTTGTCATACCGGGAGGATTGTGTCAGAAGAATACCAAGTCAGAGTTTTGACCCTCAATGCACTTGAATTTGGCATCTCTGAACTGTTATTGATCAAAAAGCCTTGTTTTCTGTTCCACTGTTCTGGAAGTCTTGTGTCAACCTCGGTGTTTTTCTAAATCAACAATGTTGCCTGAGTTCCATGTGGATTCCCTTCATTACTATCTAAACAGTTCTGGGAAAGACCACATTATGAACTTTGCAAAAATGTCAGACTCCAAGAACTCAATATGAGCTGTCCGGCCAATAAGTGTGTTTAAGTTCCTGCCATAGGAAGAGGTGTTGAAGTTGATGTCGCAGCGCATGACGACACGATTGTCAGAGTCAGTTCGGATTTGGTCCAAGCAATTGTTTAGCATCTCCAGGAAGATTTTCCCTCTTTTAGAAAAATCCAAAGAAGCAGCTGGACACAGTTCTATCCTGGCAGAATGGTATGGAACATAACCATCCTGACATGTAATAAGCAGGACGCATTATGATATACCTTTTGAAATAATAAAAGAAGACAGTATATACATGTTTATTAATAGAGTTTAGTGAGTGTACAGTGACTGGATGTAAAAATCGGTCCAATGCACTATATTCTCCCGCGAGAACACAGTTGTAGTAAAATTATAACTATGTTCTCCCGGGAGAACACCTGAAGAACACTATTGTAATATTTTTGCATTATGTTCTCGCGGGAGAACATAGTTAAAATTCACTCACTGGACAGTCCAGTGACTGAATTTTTAATTTTTCCTTATTAATATAACATTATCTAAATACTAAAGGTTATGCAGAACAGAAAACCTAGTTTCTAAGGTCACCTTCTCCATTGAACTCTAAAACAAGATCCTATCATTTGCATGGGACCATTATCATGAATCAACATACATATTTTGAAAAAGAAAAAAAGATCCTTGCAGAAAAGCAGATAGAGTGGCTAAATAGTCATGACATCAATATTAGCATGAATTCTAATCAATATAAGCTTTTCATTTTTGTAGAATTCTACTTATTTGTTCTTATCTTATTGATACATAAGTTACTATCTTTTGCTACAGCTTCACCCTTTAGGAAAAATCATCCAGCATTTTAATGTGGGATATTTTAAAATGATGCAAGGAAAAGAAAGTTCTTCAATGTAGGTCTTACAAATAATGATAATTCCCATCATAAGCATATAACGTAGGTTACCTGAGGTGAGGACAAAAGAAGCACATTCCGGAAGTTTGCCAATGTCTTCTCCTGTAGACAATAATAACAGTGTTGAGGTATATAAAACCATTAATATAGCCTCACCCAATAGCTTAAGCTTTTAGATTGAATTGGTTCTTTACAAACAGTAAGACTAATAAAATAGCTCTTATTATTAACCTATGTTCCCTTCATTAAAATATTCCAACAAAATTGAACAGAACCTTGAAGGTAAACAACCCTTTAGTCACTTTTCCACTAATTTATCTCCATTTCAAACCCCAAAAAACACATTATTTTTAGGAGGAGGGAAAAGAGACCTAGATAGGGAGGGGGTTAGGGGTATGACAACCTATATATTAAGAGAAAAATACTATGCATTCAATACCTTGGAAAGATTGTAGATGAAAGTATTCTCAAGATCAGGGTCATCTGTAAAGGTCAACTGGTGGATGCATTGTGTGCCCTTGAGCTTCTTCAATACCCACAGCCCTGAATTGAATAGAGAGTTCGAACTATACATATAACCCAAGTGTGGACCAGATATAGAAACATAGGTTTGCAAGTATCTTAGATATGGCTCCATGATGCTCTCTGGAATTATTACAAAAAAAAAATAAAAAATGAACATTACATTCATTATTTGGTGAGAAGTAGTATCCTTCAAAATTTTGTGCATAAAAACCTGCTAAGGCTGTTCTGATAATGAGATTCCCCATAGAATGACCAACAAAGCTAAGCTTGATATCTTTCAAGTTTCCACTTCTTGAAGCTTTATCCATCTTCTTTTTCAAGAAAGCTATCACTTCCTGGGCAAGCCGTAATCCCATTTCTCTGAAGTCCCCAGTTGTTTTGTCTTCATTTTCCTCTGACATTAGAAACTGTATCTTGGGGTCTATTAAAAGCCATTGGTTCCGAACAAGCCGTAAATCCAAATGATTTCCCTGTTAATGTTTGAGTGATGAGGAGTATGCTTAATCATTCAGGTATTTCAATATTCTTAACAAAACTATGATTTATAGCACTTATTTACTGTATGAAAAGCTTTGAAATCCAGCATTGATGGTTACATGAAGTAATATATGCCAGTTTTTTAAGACTAAACTCATGACAAAAAGACAATTAAAGGGCCGACCCAGTTCAAATACCCACTTCGTGAGTATCTGGGGAAGGGAATACTCTAGGCAGCCTTTCCCCTGCTTTTTGCAGAGAGGCTGATTCGAACCCGCGACCTGACACACCACGGCAAGCAAGCTTACCGCTGAGCCAAGCCGGCCCTTCACAAAAAGACAATTAAAAAGTAATATAATTAATAAATTATACTTAATGATAAGAGTGAAACTTATGGACAGCCAAATCTTCACAGATAGCAAGAAAACCTCATGAACTCAAACAAGCTGTCCCCCTCAGCCTTGGTAATCTAAACCTTCAGTAGCTATATAACCTTGAGAATCAAAATTTAATATCACAAATAAACTATGAATATGGAACCCAACTTTGATGCTATTTGATGCAAAAGATGTGAAAGCGGGCACTGCATAGGGCTATTTTATTATGTCAAGACAGCACAAACATAGTTTTGAAATCTCCCATTTTCATTTTTATCCCAGATCAGTTTTCAAAGAAAAAGAATAGTAGTTTGTAACTCCTAAATAATTGAAGGCCACAATGTAGCAAGAAATATGGAGAGAAAACCCAAAACAAATCAAGGAGATAAAAGAAAGTCAAGAATGTGAAACATGCCTGAAACCCGTGAACAAAAACAGCTACTCTCAAAATATGCTCATTTTGTTGTGGGCTACTCCCACACAACTTGTTTGTGGCTCTGGATTCATTTTCTAGGATATGTCCGGCGTTATTCTCCAAAGGAATGAGGTTTGAATTCACACTGGCAGAACGGTATACGTTTGTCAAGTGTTCTACAACAACAATAGGAACAAGCAAAGGATCTCCAAATATATGCATGTCTTGAAGTGACCGGTTGTTGATCTGCATGGAATTCATATGTATCATAAATTCCAGTCAGCTGAAATTGAAAGATTATAAAGCATTCCAGAAAAATACTATCACTTACCCTCATTTGTGCAATACCTCTCCTATGACGTTCTGCACGCATTGCTGCAGTTTGAATAGGCTGAATAAAAGAAAAGGGGAGATAACATATTCAAAGAAAATGATTCAGTCAAGAAAATCAAATCTAACAATTAATTTCAAACACAGCAGACAATAATAAATTTTATGAATCTTGTACAACATATAATAGATAATTACATCATCAGTTAACCTCCTCATACTTAATGTACTTCCACGAATGCCACGGTACGAAGATGTCCCCTGAACTTCATTGCTCATATATTGATGAGGCATCACAACCTTTGAGCACACCATCCATATTGACCATTCAGTTCTCTGATTGCTAGCCCAGGAATCACGAAGAAATTCCAGTATTTTTGTTCTATTTTCCCTGGGTGAAGTGATAAGATTGAAAAAGAGATGTTATCGATTTGATGTAGTGCTAAAATATTATGCTCAAAGAGTGCAATTTTTGGCTTATTATAGTATGCCAAAAATAAACATCAAACCAAGAAAACTTAGCCATAATGATCGGAATGGATGTACAACTGTAGAAGCTCTAATTTATTGAAAAGAAGGTTACAAGGACCTTAAAGTTGCCAAACTTAAGTATTTGGACATGAAATTACTTCAATAATATATTTGAACAAACCTGTGAAATTTCAAAAATATATTCCAGAGACATGAGAGCTGATTCCCCATAGACTGGAAAGAGTTCAACAGATGATCATCCCAAGAAAAAGGTTGAAATGATTCCTCAGTAGGATAATTGATATAATGAGCAGCTCTCTGTTGAGGAAAAGACGGAAGTATTAAGTCAGCACGAAGTCTAAAACACAAAGAAGTTAGAACAAGTAATGAAACAATCACATTGCCAGAATTAAGGACCTCGGTACTGACTTGTGGCCCATCAAACAGTTGAAGCGACGGTTCATCATCAATACTTTTCCCATGTGCTGGTGGAGTAGAGTTAAACCATTTTGTAACATCCGAGTCAAAAGTGATTCCAGTCAAATCAATAGCTTGGCCAATGCCTTTGCTTATTCTTCTCAAATCTTCAAGCAGGATATCATGGGCATCCATCAATGCTTTGATGAGCATAACCTGATTTGAGTTTCGACCATCAGTAGAAGAATAAGTTACAATAGTAAGCAAAGAGATTTCTCAACAAAATTAAGCTTAACCAATCATATAAATCACAATTTTGCAATGTCAACTCAAAACGCCTTCATATAACAAGAAATATTGTTATGAAGTTATATAAGATTTGCAGCAACAGAACATATCATACCTTGTTTGACCCAACATAATCTTCAACATAAGTGCCTTCTGAATCTCTGGAATCACTGGTACAATTCAACTAACCACATCATTCAAAAGTTAAAGCCATATAGTATATAAGACAAGCAAAAGAAACACAATTAAGTTATGGCTGTTGAATTTATAGGGTTCAGATAGAAAAATAAGGAAAATAGAATTGGACTACTAATGAATAAGGTGAGATTAGATTATCAGATATTTGAATTCGTCTATATATAAAATCAAAGCACTAATGCCTATTTAAACAAATGATTTGGTCAAGTACTAGTGTAATACAATAAGCATTAATAAAATAAGACACCTAAACCAAGGAAACAATTCTTAAGATTGCTCAGCAATTAGAGGACTTATTGATTCTATGATATATTTATGATATTCAAATCTATAGATATTCTAACAATGGTGATGCAACAGGTACTAGGGTACGTATTTGAACTTTAAAAACAGGAACTCTGAAAAACCTGGATACCTTCTGTCGAGATGTGCGATAACTAGCTTTTAGCAGACTGATGTGAACACTTGTATCAACAAGGACAGCATGCAAAGCATCAAAATGGATAGGACAATATGAATGCAATCCCAGAAGAGCTTTAGGAGGGATTTTATATTCATGAACTGAAGCAGGGCATGCATCCAGTGAACCTTGTAACTCAGATCTGCACAATGATGCACGCAGTTTCGGAGCTCACTACCTCAAATTCACGTAACGATAACCGTAATAATAAAATCTATATCAAGCACAATCAGTATCATCATATTAACTTTCACTTGTTTAATACACCATTACACCTCAAAACAGAAAGAGCATCATTAACTAACCCAGGTTCAGTCATTCGAGCATACATGAGTTCAAACTTCAAGATAACAGCAGAGGATTGTCCCTGTGTATATTATTACCCAAGAAATTTATGACACAGAAGAAAAGAAAAGGTTAGATGCTAGTGCATGCAAACCAAGAAGTCAGCAAGTCACCACAGATTTTTTTTAACATAAAAGAAAATATAATTGGAAAGAAAGGAGCGAAAGTAAAAATGGAGGAGGATAAAAAATCCTTTGGAAAAAACAAGTGAAGAGAAAATAACAATCCTAAGTGGCTCAAAAATGCAACAAAGTTGTCCAATTTCTTTGCATAAAAGTAGTTGAAATTTACTTCAAACAACCATGAGCTTATGAAGACAATCATATCGAATAATAACATAAGGGCAATAAAAGACCCTAAAAAATATACGTTTTCCTTCCCCTGCCTATTACAGCAGGGAATGACATAAAGCTTATTGCTTCTGCCATCAACTTACTGAATGAGGGGAGAAAAGAAAACGTGGCAATGGCATTATCAGATATCAAAGTAAATTTTGAAAATTTGATGTCAGATGACATGCATCAAGCTACAGCCATCAACAACTTAGATCAGTGCGCTTAATTAGATCCATCTTTAACGTAATTACACTAAAGCTTGTTTGAAGTGTCGAAGTACATGTATGTCTGTGATCTTTGAAAAGCTCTTATATATATATATATATATAGGATACTTCCAGTATGTTATGCTAACACCTGAGCTGGGTTATGCTGTCCTGATTCTGACAAGCTCTTTTCTAGTTTTTTGTGTGTCCTATACCTAGTTTGTTTGTTTAACAAAAAGAAACCTCTTACATTGCATATATTGTTTGTTTATATACATATAATTGAAAAAGAGAAAAAAACTAACCTGGCATTCACCATAAGACAGGTAGAATGAGATCATGATTGAAAGAAATACATCCTGCCTTGCATATTTAATATGGAATGGCGGTGTTGAGAAACTGTTGTCTGTATCATCGATCATCCAAACTCTACATAGATTGTCAGAGCCCACTTCAGGAGCTGCAGCTCAAAGAAAAAGATTGATTCTAAGATTTTAATCTAGTTAAAATGAAAATGTAACGAAAGATAGCAAACTAACTAAAAAAGCAATTATAAGCATATCAAGCCTATAACTTCAATGTCTAATGAATATTGAAAGAGAACAGAAGTTCAAAATAATAAGCTTAAAGAGCTTAAGAAAGTGTTACAATCTAGGTTAATGAGGTTTGATTGCCACAAAGTTGAGAAAATCTATGAAGAAAAATAACACATTGACTGTTCTGTTCAAATTTTGTTTTGCACACCGGCATCCAGTCAGTTGCGGAATACTTATCAAACCTGGTTACAGCAAACAACATTGGAAAACTCATTGTAGAAAGGACAAAAACAGGTAGAAAATTTTGACAATGTTTAAAACAAATTATGAGAAGTTCAAGGCCTATTTGGTTGTATAGACAAATTTATTTATAAATATAAACAGACAATAGAAGAGAAACTTGGAAATAAGTTATGTTCCACATTCCCTAAGCTGAAACTTGAGATAGTAAACAACAATCTGATATTCATTTGATACAGGTTTGTCTTCTGAAATCCTAAAGTTAGTTAACGTATGTTCTTCATTTCCACATTGCATCTTTCACTCAGGAAAAAATGGATAAGATATCAATAATAAAGCACACCTTACATGACCCTTATTTTGAAACAAAAAATACTACCACATATCAAAGATAAATCATTAATACCCTGACAGGAACACATGATATTTCACAAAGAAAATAAGAAAGTTGAATGTGGCTCTGCCCAGTACTCACACATGATACATACACACACTTCAAATACAGTATTTATGAGAAATGATAAATACCCAGATTTCATACTCACAAACCCTTCACTGAACAGTAACCGTGTCGCAGAGAAGTGAGTGAGTGTATGCATCATTTCTTACACCATGCAAAAATTGTATAGTGCAGCTGCACCATTCAAACTAAAATAGAGATGTAAGGCTTCAATATATGAAACCCTGTAGTTTTGAATGTCAGTCTAGGCTTTGAAATATCAAAGGCGACAAGTCTCGCGAACAAGTCACATGTTACAGCTTTGATGTTAAATATTTGACATCAGCTATAAAAACCATTTCCTCAACCTCTGGACACTAGCATCAATGAGACATATTTACAAGAGGTTCACATCTTAAACCTCATTCAGTCAGAAAATTATATTCACAAACTCATTACAACTTATTACATGAAGAGAAAATAGTTTGCCTTGAATCATAAACAATAATTTTCATATAAGAACATGTTTGTGCATGGATCACACACACACCCTTTATCATACAGCCACAAGATATCAATGAACCCGAAATTGGTTTCTTCAATAAAGTAAATCAGTCATAGTACTGCAAAACTCATCACAAACTACAGAGAATAGCTGCAATTAACCACTAATACTTCAAGAAATTCGGAATATAAGTCACCTTCATACTGAACAACCCGTGCTGGAATTCCAGGATAGGAGTTTTCACCCTCCTCCCATCTCATGGTAACCTTGATTTTGTACCATCTGCATAACAGCAATAAGAATGAAAGACCAGAAAAAAAAAAAAAAAAGTAAACAAAATCATCACTAACGACATTTTTTAAAAAATATATATACATAGAAATTGGGGGTTACCCTTGTTCGAAAAGGTCGAGATTATGAAACCTATGAATATAAATTGCAACCTCGTGAAAAGCATCAAGTCCAGGCAAAAGGTTTGGCCTTGCAGGGCCAGATTGTTCAACATTGACCAACCTTTTGGTTGAACAATTCCTTTGATTCAAACCCACAAACCATCTCAGTCTCCGAAACATATGTAGTACTAGAAGCAGAAACAGCAACACTTAAACCCCAAATTCATCCCTTTTCCCTTCAGTGGAAGTTGAGCAAAACCCAAAATCCTGAACCAAAAAAAAGGAACCAACTTTATCTCACCCACCTTCGTTTCAATGCAAACCAACCCCATTAAAGCCATCCATCATGCTTTAAAATTCAAACTTTTTAAGTCATCTGCAAAGTGGGTCTGAGTTGAAGCGATTGATTTGATTAAAACAAAAAAAGGAAAATGTCAATAAATGAATCGAAGGCGTGGAAACAAGAAAAAGACACAACTTTGTTCATGATGAATAATAATTCAATGAATCATAATTTCATATGCCTTGTTGGCACACGGCAAGACCCAAAAGAACATCGTTTTCGTCAACCCTTTTCGCAGTTAATGCTATTAATGATGGTTTTTGTTAAAAAAAAAAAGTTACCAAAAAATGAAAAATAAAAAATAAAAGGGGCTTTGATTATGGTGGGTAACATGGGATGTCGTGTCGGTGAAGACCTTTTTTCCGAAAATCATGGGCTAGAAAATGGTAATGTGCCGCTGCCACATCCTCACACGTTAGGAGTAGTTTCTTTCTTGTTTTGATATGACGGACAATGATTGAAAGGTTCCTACATTGGTTTAGTTTACCATTTATTAGCTGTTACACATTTCCTAAGGCAACGCGTTTGGTTTGTGAAATTGATTTAGGTGGAAATGGAAATTAAAAAGGAATAAATTCATTATTGCTGTTACTATATTTTGTATAGTTAATGATAATTTTTTTTTTAATAAACTACAAGTATAAGATAGTTCTTTTGGAGTCGAGTATATTTACGTCATAGTGAAAATTAGCTCTCCCAAGTGGGATTTTTTATATTTGTAAGAACTTGAATTCAATATCTTATTTAAGTGAAATTAAATATGTATAACTTAAATCAACCTCTTAATGAGTGACGCTCGTACAAGGGAGGGTAGTTATGAGTTGGTGTTAGCCATTACAGTTGGTGTAATGGTGATTGAATTTATCATTTTATTTCCATGAATAAAATGCTATTCTTTTTAATTTGATTAGAACTTTTGTGTAATTTTGAAAAATATACCAATGTAGAACATAATGTGTCATAAAAGTTGAAATTGTAGTTAAATTAACTTTATTGAAGTAAAATTTGTACTAACATGCGTTACATATATACACTTAAATTCTCTCTCATTTTTTATATTTATTTTTGTAACAATTCTCTCTCATTTTATCATGGGACTGTTAGGTGCAATTTGACTTTTTTTTTTTTGGAAAATAATACTCTCATGTCACATGAGGTACTCCCATTTTCCTACACAAATTCATTTTCCGTGTCAATTAATTTTTATTTTCTTTTTTAATATAATATATGGGACCCACATTTAACTTCTCTCTACTTTTTTTCTCTCCTATAATCCTACAACATAAAAAAAAGTTAAACCTTTTTTTTTTATATATATATTTGACTTCTTTTTTAACTTAAGTCCTGTTAAAGTACAAAGATAATTAAGTATCCAACTTGTTAAAGGGATTTACTAGTGTCCTGTAACAGTAAACTCGGTATATTATGTCACAGATACATCAGTTATGGAATCAATTATTTTTTAATAAAATAAAGGATTTTATGTTTATCATTTAACATAATATAACTTCACTTTCCTACATATATTAAAGAGGTGGGGTCTACATATTTTCCTTTTTCATCATCTCATTTTCTCTCTTCATTTTGATATGAGAATTAGAAACAATACTTACATTATGTTACGTAACACTAATAAAACTCTAAAATAAAAACAAAAAAAACAACTTCACACCAATCAAAATGTCAGCGGGAAGAAAGTTAAAAATCCTGTAACATGATACTTGATAATCTCCTTGTTAAATCTCAAGATCAACAATATAAAGTTAGGGTTTTATAATTCTCATTTAACATGAGAATTATAATTTTCCTATACATCCTTCGATTTTCGTGCTAACATGAGTCCTACATATAATTTTTTGTAACTAACATATGGGTCCCACATACTTTTTATCTCTACAATATGAGATTTTAATTCTCCTTCAACATGGAAATTATAAAACACTTAAAGTTATCCATAATTTCAATGGGAGAGGATTCTCTCTCATCTTAATATGATGTCATCGTCTAAGAAGATTTCATTTATTCTTATTTTCAGTGACAAATAAAGATTTTTTTTTTTTCGTTTTCTGAGTACAATAATTAAAAATTATAAATCTATAAACAAATTAAAACGTAAAAGATAAAAGTGTAATTTTAATTGTTGATTATTAATTTGTAATTAAAAATTATGAATAGTTGAAATTTTTCTCATTGTTTTAATTATTTACTGTTGATTTGTTATTACAAATTATAAATTGTCGACATTTTTCACTTGATCATGTTGAAATTAGATATTGTTGCAAAATATGTATTTTACATGTGTGGATAGCCTTTGATTTTTCATATGGCTTATGAACTTTGATGTACAATATAACCACCATATTGATTATTTATTTAAGTGTAAATACTCTCTCTATTCATGTTTTGAGTCCTATATCAAGATATGATTTCTATGAAAAATGTCCAGTAAAAATTGGTAATATTCTCATGATTTATAGAGTTCATTCTTTGATCCATCTCTATTTTTTTTTCTCTGTTTTCATAACATGTTATCAGCATCGTTCATCTCCGCAACAACCAATTTAGCAAGTTGTGTCTTTATAATAATCAATCAAGTTATTTTATCCTTCTAAATTTTATTCTTATTTTACATTTTATGTGATCATATATCTAGTGTTGTAGTAATTAACTAATTATAATGGCAAGTCTTGTCAAACTTGATTTAATTGCCCTTGATATATCAAGTAAGAAACTATCTTTCATGGACTCTTAGATACTGTGAAAAAATCTTACTCCAAGTAACTTTATAGAAGTAGTTAAGTGAACAAGACCTCCCAACACGCCAAGGCTAACATATTTCTCCGCCATAATCTATCGGAACATTGTTGGGGACGTTTGGTTGAAGAGAAATTTTTTGAATATTAGGGAAATGTAATTAATAGGAAAATGGTTAGAAAGTGAGTTTGGTAGGAAAATGTAAAAAAAGTTGTTTGTTTGGCCAAAATTTTACCACATAAATTGAGTTAAATTTTCCGAATCTTTATTTAGTTGAAGATAAAATAAAGATGGGTTGAAATTACAAAATTAACTCTTACACTTTATGGAATTTTTTGGTCTAGTGTACGGAACTTTTTCTTTGGCACTTTATATTAGGGGTTTTTTGGTTCAATGCATGTTGTCCTTTTTTTTATTTACCCATCTAATTACAAATACCACCATCCAAGTCAGTGGCGTAGCCACTTGGTCGCTAGCTGGTGCCTTGGCACCAGCTAATTTTCAAAAAATGTTACATGTTTTCTTTGAAAATTATGATATAACCTTGGTATTTGTTAGGTTTTTAAAAGTAATACAATATTGGCACTAGCTGTATTTTGTTAATTGGGTCTTTTAGCACTAGCTGGTTCTTTTCCCTGGCTTCGCCACTGATCCAAGTGGTCTTTCCAAATAGTGATTTATTCTCCATTTTACACACATGCTTGAAATGCTAGGGAAATGTATTAGATGGGGAAGTATTTTAAAAACTTTTGCCAAACATGGACATCCAAATTTACCAAAATGAGATGCATGGGGAAATAAAAATATAACTTGAACCAAACACCCCTAGGGGGCGTTTGGTATAAGGGAAATATTTTTTAACCAGGAACTAAAATTTGCAGAGAAAATGATTGGAAGTTTTTTTAGTCAGGTAAGTTGAAAAAATGTGTTTGGTATGACAAAAATTTTCCAGGAACATTAGATGAATTTTACCGATGTTATGTTTGGATGAGTGTAAAATATTGATGGGAAAATAAATTAAATTTACCAAACTACCCCCAAAAGAAAATTGAATATCTTTATGATAAAGAAGTTATTTGAGATCTGCATTATCTCTTTATCTGAGTAAGTTCATTTGGTTCTCTGATGTGTAGGTCGAATACGGTACTTGTCGTCTTCGTCAAATTTGCGAAAATAAGCATATGAACTATAATAGCCCAACATAAATAATTAGTAAATTACATGTGATTAGATAATTAAGCATGTATTAGTGAGTAAAAATAAGTAAATTCCCTTATAAAATTAACTGGGGTCACTTTTGAGGTAAAAAGTGTACTCACTGAAAATTAAGGGGTATAAATGGGTGTAGACAAAAGTGCCCGAAATATAAAAATGGAAGTAGAAATATTCCTAGAAAAATATTCCAGACTGTTGGGTAAAGTTTGGTAATTTATGGAATTGAATAGATAGATGAACTAATACCCACTTAACTTGTGTTAAGTGAGAAGTCACTTAAAGAACCCAAATTTCCCTCCCCATTCCCGTGTGCGCAGAAGCAAGGGAGAAGAAGAAAAGAGAAGAAGGAAGAAAGGGAGAGGGAGAAGAGGAAAGAAAAGGGAAAACCCTTGGGTGATCAAACCTTGATGGTTTTGAGTGATTCCAAAGCCTAAACCACTCCAAATCTTCTCCTCTTTCACAATCCTAGCTTGGATCTAGGTGGAGAATTGTGTGGTTTGAGTTTTTTCTTCTCAAAGTTTTGACCCATTGGAGGAATTGAGAGATTTGTTGGTTTCTACCTCCATGGAAGCTTGAGGAGTAACCAATCCTTGGTTGTGCAACCATTGGTGGTAAGATTTCATCCTTTGAACTCTATTTTCATGAGAAATGCATGATTGAGGGAGATGATGAATAGTGTTTAGGGTTTATGGTTATGTGAGTAAATGGGCTATGTTCTAGGAAGATTGAGGCCTAGAGTATGTTGAGAAAAATGCTAGGAATGACATTTAATCGGTGAAAATAAGTTTATATAGTCATATGATTTTGTTTGGAAAATTACAAAATTATGCATTTGACTATGGTTTGGCTTGTTTTGGTAATCAATGGTTTGGTTTGGTTGATTGTTGATATTGTCCATGTGATGCTTAGGATTGAGGCATTTGGACCAACAGTGAGTAACCAACCATTGGAGCAAGCTATGGAGCTCGGTTAGCTCCGTGGGATTGATAATTATGTTGTAAAGATTGGTGAGGAACAAAGGTTAAGTTGGAAGCATTGAGGTAAGCCTTCGGACCTTGGGTGTAATTCCCTTTATTGTTCCACCAAGCCCTAAACGGGTAATGGTGTGTTGTTGTATATAAATGCAATGAAATAGTGTAATGCTTTGTTATATGTATCTGCATGCTTTGGTGTGACATAGGATGGTGTTTCCCTATGTTAGTATGTTGCATGACGATGCGTAAATCATACTTAGTAGTTTAGCTGGCCAGTAGGACTATTTGCATCTGAGTATCCTTAGGACAGCTCGAGAGCTCTAGGGATTTCTCCTGGAGATGTTGTGTACACTTGCATGGATATGTATTTGCTGCATTATTATTGTCATTGCTATTACACTGTTATTGAACTATGGGGTGGAGAGATGCTCCAAGGGCCCCTGGTTTACTGGATATATTCATATATCTCACCCCGTGTTGTTGGGGACCCCCTTTCAGGAAAGGATGCTGCAGGAGCCTCTGATGGCAAGTGGCCATATTTGAAGTGATTGGGCATATGAAGATATTATGTCCTGTGATTAAGCATGCCATTTTGTAGTTCCTATGTATAGAATTGTAAATGAAAGACAATTGTCATATGCATGCTATGTGTTAATTGGTTGGACTTAGCCTATGCTCATCCCCTTTGGTATCTCTTTTGTTGATGGGAGCCAAGGAGTTGATCATAGTGTTTTGTAGCTAAGTCCCATGATTTGTAATTGAAACTGGTAAACATGATGTAATGTGGTAATTATTGGGTATTTGCATATATGATGAAATGATATGCATGCTTCTCTTGTGTATGAGTATCTAAAGAGACTAGAATTCATGTATTTAAAGGATTATATGATGTAAATTAGGTGAAAGAAGACCTTTAGGTTGGAAAACCAATTTAAAACAAAGGGACCCTGCCTTGTTGTCTAATTTTCGTATCCTATATGATAGATTTGGACCCTTGTGTCTTGATGGAAGTTGTAGATATGTTTCTTAGCTTTCCATAGAGACCAAGATTGTGTAATTTGGATAAGTATAACTAAAGTTATGGTTAAAATACCACAGGAAGGTCAAATTGCCCTGTTTTGGGTACACAGCCCTGTTGTCTGGCGCTATGGGCGCCAGACTGGCGCTAGGAGCGCCAACGGCCAAAATAAGGCAGTGGCGCTGGCGCTGAGGGCGCCACTGTGGCGCTGTCAGCGCGGGGGATCTGCCGATTCAGCACCTGTTGCTTAGAAATCTCATAACTTGGGCTACGGTGCTCCGATTTGAGCGCGGTTTGAACCCACGCGTAACTAATGGAAAATCCTATAATATAATGGGAAAATGGAGACCATAATAAATGAAATGAAAGTATGGTATTAAGCTTTAAGTATGTTATTCCGCAATGTATTATGGTTATGGTCACGCAATTGGGTAATTTTAATTCGGCTTGCTTTAAAAAGAAAAATTTAACCGGATTTAATTGCACCAATGTGATTGTAACTGCGCTTAATATCATAAGTCAATGTTAACAAACCGGTTCTAGAACGGGGTGTTACATGAACAATCATTGATGAACCTTCGAGGTGGAACTTTAGGAAAGAGAGTGTTCATAATTCGAAGACCTACCAGCAAAACAGTGGAGAGGCAGGCAACGGACACCAAAATGCTTGTGCTTCAGATGAAAGTTGTGATTGACGAAATAACTTTTGTTTCACACCACGATAAATTATGGCTGAGAAGGGTGTTTTTGTCTCACAAAACTATTTTTAGTTTCCCCCCGCGCGGTGAGTTTTTTATTCCACATTTTGAATGGCAAAATTTCAGGTCGTGAGCATGTCGAAAAAAATTGGACGGGAGACATTTTTTCCAACAGTCAATTACTTCTTCCCTGTACCAAACATCGCAAACTTATTTCTTCTACCACTCTTTCCAGGGCAAAATTTTTTTTGCTTTGTACTAAACAACCCCTAAAAGTCAAACATTCAACAACAAATGATCTATAATGGCAAAGTTTAAAAGAAATGTACGATCATAAAATAGTAATTGTCCTAAAAACTTGTTATGAATGAACTCATTTAAGATTACAAGATTTTAAAATCATAAGCATGATGGTAGCAGAGAGCCAAAAAGGGGTGATGTGTGTGCGCATTAACTGCAAAAAAACTAAGGTTTCAGATGTGTACATGTGGGATGAAACCCTTTCATAGAGGGTTTCTTACCTATGAGTAGGTTTGGGCTGGATCACGTGCTTAATAAGGAGACTCATTGTGCTGGTCTATAACAATTACATTTTTAATATCGTAATTAAGGTGGTCAAGATTAAATGGTAAATGGCAATAAGTTCGATTCATGAGAATCACAATTTCTGGAGAGAGTGGAGATGCTCAAACCCAAAAACTTAGTTGGTCCTGTTAGGACTTTGGACACATGTTTATATATATATATATATATATATATATATATATATATATATATATATATATATATATGAGGTAGGATCCTTTGATACCGGTGTCAAATTTCAAATTTGACACCTTATTTGTGAGCCGTCGGATCAAAAAAGATCAACGGTGTCACATGCTTACAAATCGGAGATGAGGTGTCAAATTTGAAATTTGACACTGGTGTCAAAGGATCATACCTTATATATATATATATATATATATATAGGGGTTTACATTTCTGCAGCAGCTGTATGTGCAGCAATCAAATACTTGTCATATATATACTTGAAAGCATTAAATATTGGGAATCATAACCATACACCTAACGTTGCTGTACGTAAAGCGGCTGCAGAAATGATTTTACCATATATATATATATATATATAAGAATTATTAATCTTATGTTACATAAAGCAAAATTTATCTCCTACATTCAAGATGGACCCCACTCTACTTTTTCTCTCTCTTTCCTTAAAAGTGGACCTCACCTTATAAATGAGTCAGTAGGAGATAACAATTATCTCCTACTACATGAGAAAACTAATACCCTATATATATATATATATATATATATATATATATATATATATATATATATATATATATATATATATATATAGGAAAAACATTTCTCAAGTACCTGGAGATAAGTTTATCTCAAGCCACCCAAAAATTACGTCGTTTTATTTATTTATTTCGTTATATTAATTGATTCATCTTTGAATAGTTATGATTCTTTTTTCCCTCTCTTCCTTTATCACCATTGATCCATTTTTGTACGGTTATGATTTAGTAGCCAGAGATAAAATTATCTCAAACAGTTTGAGAAACAATAATTCCTATATATACATATATATATATATGAAAGTATTAAATCAACATACCATTTTCCAATTAAATGTATGGTTTTCATGATATTCTTCAAGTAACATTATTAAAGAAAAGACTAATTTTGATCGACTATTAATGTAAAAAAAGTTTACAATAATATCCAACTATATGTTAACATATTATTTAATTGGTTTGACTATATTAATAATTACACAAGATGTTAAATTCATTAAATAATATGTCTATCATAACTCATACTAGTTTAATTTTATAAGATAATTGGAGTTTATCAAAATAATAATAATAATAATAATAAGATAATTAGAAGGCTAAGCTAGGTGAAAATTTAAAATTATGAAATTATCAATGTGAGATTCAAGTTACTAATTGGTGAAGAAAGAAAGAAAGGGAAAACTTGTCTTTTCATAGGATAAGTATTTTAATAGAAAATCTTTATCACTTTCCTTCATCCTCTCTCTCTCTTCATTCTCTATCTTGTGCACCCCTACCTTTTACCATGCATAGAATTTTGCTTCTTCCTTTGGTGAAGCAAGGTAAGAATTGATCAACTCCTAAATTTTAAGATAAAACGTAGGGGCCGGGGTTTAAAATTGAGTAATGGAGTATTCATCACCAATAAAATTATTTTCGTAAGCTTCGGCTTATGAGTGTTAATCATAGCAAAGATTGCATTGTTTACTTAATGTGTTTCTTAATTTTCATTGGTTGAGTAGTATATACTAAAGCAGCGAGGCCATGGTTTCAGCCTTCTCCACACTCAGGTCCAATAGCAAAGGATATGCCAACAGATTTCTCAGATTGATTGGAGGTGAAAACTTTCGTTTGGAATCTTGAATTTGGGGAGATCACATACAAGATAATTCCTTAGACCTTTGGAGGCTTAGCCATAATTGAGTTCCTTTTAATCATGATTTATTCTTGCATTTAAGTGTTGTGACTTTTATGGAATGACTTCATCATGTATGTGTGCATGAGTAATGAGTATTATAAAGAGTAATGCCTTATACAATGAGACAAAGATATGACATGCCACAAAGAGGATTATGACAATTCATGCTATGAATAATGAGTAATTATTGTGTATTTTGAATTGTTTGTGATTGCTAGGAGACTTGGTTAAGTTCTGGGCTTCCCTTGGAGAATTAAGTCTAAGAGTGACGACTCTTGGAAGTCCCTAAGATAGTTACGGATTTTCCTAGAGGTTAAGCTCAAGGAGTAATCTGAGAGGTTTGAGCACTCTTGAGAGGTGATAGTTGTTATTATAATGTTGTGATTATGTTGAGATGCTTATGTTTATTTATTAATAGATGCGTAATGGTTGTTATTTCGTGAAGTGCCTAACCTTTTTATGTAGGAAAATGAACCAAGGTAAGGATAGGTCCTCAAAATCCTTGGAATTATTGAGATCATATCTCATCCTTTTTGGAGACATATTGTAGGTCCACATGGTGAAGGAGCTAGCCACACCTAGGGGACTTAACTTCAAGGATATTGAGAGTTACTCGAAGAAGGACAATTAGTTTATTTCAAGTTTTTGTTATTATTTATGAGAAAACACATACCTTTATGCTTTATGCTTTGATCGTTAATTAGTATGTTTTAGGATGTTGTTAAGTTTAAGAACATGTTTAATACTTGATGGAGAGGTTTTGAGTACATCATATTTAGGGGTGTTAACGGGTCGAGCCGAGCCGAACTTTGATCTTAACGGGCCAAGCCTGTATTTAAACGTGTCCGACTGGCCTTAGTCTGTTACCTATTACGAATATAATATTGGCCTGTGGCCTGGTTTATTTACAAAAAATAAAAGCCTGTGTGAAGCCTGTCTTAGCATGTTAGCATGTTAAAGAATAAAAATAAGAGAACAGAATTCCACAAAAAATCAATTTCCAGATAGAAACCTTAGCTTCCAATTTGCAGCAATAATTTACAAAGTCTACAATAAATAAAAAAAATTAAAGTGAGAGAATGTAGATAACAGGTTATATTATCTTAGCCCATTATAAAAAAAGTGCCAAAAAAATAAAAAATAAAAAATAAATTGACACAAACGAGCAGTGCACAATGGAACGAATGAGTTTTTATGGGTTTGTTTGTATGAAGGAGGATGAAAGATAATATAGAATAACACTAGTAATTCCATAAATATACATAAATTCAATATATATCTAAATAGCATAATATAGAACAAAATCATTCAAAAAGTCTGTTAAACCAATAAAATGGGGTGAAATAAATTGATGAGATAGAGAGTTATTACAAGTAGTATAAAAAATATAAATAAATATTTATATACTAGGCTAGCCTGGGAGGCTCTAAGGCCGAGCTTCTGAATTAGAGTCTGACGCTTTTTTATTAAACGAGCTTTTATTCAAGTCCAAGCCTGGTTCCAACACGAGCTTTTATTAAACGAGCTCAGGCCTTTACGAACCGAGCCAAAGGCCCCTGGCTCATTTACCACCCCTAATCACATTGTTTCATGTTGATATTTAATCATAGACTGTGTTACATTGTGTTGAAATCCTTTGTTACATTGTGCTAAATGCCCATAAATGGCACTGAAGCGCGCTGACCCGGTTCAAAATTATGTCTTTTCACCTATGAGTACATCACTAAACCATTTACATAACTTGAGGCAAAGCTAATGATCCTTAGATCAATTTAACCCCCAATTCCTCACGTTCTGAGTAGTTAACTATCATAATTCATAAGTTGACGTACAACTACACATCATCACATTATAGTGTAACATACTACGAATCAAAATTAAGCCATTAGAGCGGGTTAATGGTGAGAGTCTTGAATAGTTTTCATCGAGTTATATAGGTTCAATCTTCACTGTTATCATTGTTTAAAAAAAAAAAAAAATTAATTCACGATTAAAGAGTAACTAAATTAATAATAATTAAAAAGAAGTTACTATTTTAGAATTGGGCCATTTGACTACCGAAAGATTAGAAATAGAGACAAAAAGGTTTTGAATGTACTTATATTTATATACAATGAATATTTTTTTATATTAAACAAAATCACATGTCAAATATGATATCTCATGGATTAGAGTTATAATCAGAATTCAAATGTGTAGCTATTTTCCAAATATAACACTTTTCAATACTTAAGCATGAAGAGAAATTTGAAATGCTGGATAAGAGTCTCATAATTTAAGCATTATAATTTTAAGCTTCTTGCTTATTTAATTTGGAATGTAACATTTCATGCTCATTTTCCCTTAGTGTTATCTTATTCTCAATGAAAGTACTAATTGTAGCAATTCAAGTTCATTAGGAGAGTCTAACCTATACCACTAGCTTATTGAGTGTATTCAATGTAAACGAGTCCCTAACGGACTTTTTTTTTTCTCACATCGCAATCTCAATTTTATTTGCGGCTAGTCTTTTACCTTTGCTATTAACTGAGACTTTAAAAAATAATGATTTTTAGAGAAATTTCAAAACTAATATTAAGTATGTTTTACAATTTTTTTCATATTCTAAAATACTCAAATCGATATCATAATATTCAATATTAATTGCCGGCTGACACTATAAATTGCAGATAAGAAAAACATTCTAAAAAGCTTGTTCATTATTATTTATTACTACTAAGATGTTCATTTATATTAAAATAGATTAAAGTGCAACACATTTCATGTTGAAATAAATGAGTATAAATTATCACAATACAGAGAAGTGCAGTGTAAATTTGAATATATTTCAAGAAAGAAATATGATATACTCAATAAAAACAAAAACAAAAATCTAATAAGAAGCTAATTAGAGGTCTAGCACTTGCAGCAACATGGTACTGGTATATTACAAGAATAGTAACACGATACAACATGAAGAGAGACTTGAATTCAATTTACCTGTAAGACTCTGCAAAGTCTAGTTGCAGAACATCGAAAGTATTGGGAAGGATACTCAACGGAAAGAATAAAATGGTTACATGATCAATGTAATTCCCAAAAAGAAAGCTACAGTTATAGGCATCAGTAGTGATCCCACTTAACTTACTTCATGTAAGACGTGAATTCTCCGCCTACATTCTCAACCCTGAAGTATTTAATTGTTATGCTAAATAGTAAATAACAAAAAGAATAAAACAAGCAGCTCAAAGTATTATTTATTAACTCTTTCAACGTTTTCTTTCAGCACGCCACTTGTATACTGGTTTATTGGTTGGACAGACTATCTCATCCTCCCGTAGTTTGCGCTTCTTGCCCTTTTTCTGTTGACAGATGAAATATCCTTTCTGAGCATTCTACATATGTTAAGACTCAAAACAGAATCACAATAAGGAAATGGAAAATGTCAATACCTGCAACTCCTTCTGCATTGCCATATCCATGTAGATTTTCTCTAGCTGGCTAAGTCTATTCTTCCTTGCTTCCAACTCTCTGTAAGAACGATCTATTTTCCTGTGCATGAAAGAAAGCAAATTTCTAGCAATCCGACTTGGTGACAGAAATCAGGACAGGAAAGAACAAATAGAAGTAACAAAAGTAATATAGACGACGAGAAATACATCAATACATTATAAAACGAGTAAAGCCGGCTTTCCTTGTGCAATATTACAACAGATTCAACCCAACATGAAATGCTGCAATAGGGCCAAATAGTAGACAACTGATTGCAATTAATCTGATCATAATCGTTGTCACCACTCCTTTTTTATCTCTTTCTCTTTTTTGGACTAAAGTTTTAATCATCCCTTCTGAAATAAAACTCTAGTTCTCAAAACTTCAAGGTTCCATGGATTGTGGGTTGTCAATAAAAAATGCAACAATAGGATACATGCAAACATATAACACTAAACACACCAATCATGACCACATCCCCAAACCCTATTTTCAAATGGGGGTGGGTGCTTTTGAGGCTTCATAGCAAAGGCCATAGTCTTATTTCTAAATTGATATATCCCAGATGGAACTTTATTGAAGGAGCTGTGTTTTCTTTGCCAAAGAAATTCATTTATACTTCCCATTAAAACCTGACTTGCGAGAGTAGGGATAAGGATAATCCTTGTACGCGGCCTCAAACTTGTATATTTGCAAAGAGGTTGTTTCTCATATTTGAACATGTGACCTTTCAGTCACGAAGGAGTAGCTTTACCACTATTCCAAGCTCGCCCTCTTTTCTTTGCCAAGAAATATGTTAAACAAATTTTCAGTAAGTGTGTTTGTAAAGAACCAATTCAACCCAAAAGCTTAAGCTGTTAAGTGAAGGTCCATCAATGATTTATATACTTCTCTAACACTTCCCCTAACACGAGAGCCCATTGGGCATGAAGGATGGATAATGCACAGGTCCACCTACCTGTGTTAAAAAATTCCACAAGAGAAAAGGAGGGGTAGTGAGGATCAAACCCGTAACACCGAGGCTAAAAGATACTATTAAAGAACCAATTCCTAAGAAGCACCGATACTCCTTAAATTTTTTTTTCCAACGTATCGGATACGCGTATCGGAAACGTATCGTTTGGTAATCGACATCCTATATCATCGAATAACGTATCGAAAACGCGTATCGGTGCTTCATAATTCAACTCAAAAACTTAAGCTGGTGGGTGATGGTTTATACTATTTCTGTAACAGTGTTAACTGACCATTCCCATGAACCCACAGGCTGAGATACCAATGAAAAAAATGCTAAGACTAACACGCCAACACATTACTTTTCAAAACATCCTAATACTGTTAGCATTCATTGCAATTAAGATGTTTAATAAAATTAACAAGCTTAAAGTGCATTAAAGAGAACAAAAAATTATTTGGTACAACAGATCCCAGAAAAGCTTCAGTGGTGAAATTTTATTTTACATAATGTTTAATCTCATAGAGACATCAAACAAAATGAGAAAGGAATCAACCTAAGTCTTTAAAACCAGATTTAGGGTTGTACCTCTTAATGTTAGCAGGAATATCGTCAGAAGTAAGCGGAATTTGACCTCTTGGATGTTGTGATTGTAACTCTTTAGCCTCTTCCCTGTATATGTATGGGCAATGATTAAAAAGCTATTCATTCAGAATAAATTTAATGAATGATAATAAAATCTACAATTATGCACACACAATGTAACACTATAAAGAAGAAAGAAGAAGGGGAAAGGCAGAAGAGGTGGAATAATAACATCTCAATCAATAAATTGAAAGTTGCATTATATCCCAGAAAAAATAAAGAGTTTATCAAATGAAGGGGACCTTACAACATTACTACATCTTAAATAGCATTTGCACATTGATTTGAAGCCTAAAAATTTAAAAAAAATATATTGAAAAGAAAAAAAGAAATTGCAAAGCAACCACTTGAAACCGCACACCAAATCCTTTCTATCAGAGCCATAATGACCTACGTCTCAGAAACAAATAGTAACCATAGGCTTGATAAATGATAGTACTATCGCCCCCTAAATTAGTCCAAAGTTTGTTCTTTTTACTTGTTTTATAATTTCTGATGCCCTGTTCACATTTAACAACACCATCTCCTACTTTTGAACCTCAACCAGCATCAACATCCTAATCAAGTTCATAGGCTTAAGTATAAACTACATTATACATTTGAAATAGGAGATGAGTAAAGTTCTTAAAACATTTACAACGATCAGTGGTCGAATTTGAGCACTGAAATCTTCCATCTTGTGGCGTAACAATAAAAAAGTAAAACCAAAACTATAAAGAGACAAGGTTAAAACAACACATACAAAATTAAGCACATTGATGGCACCAAAAATTTGATTACTTAAATAAATGTAGACTGAGCTCCTTGTACAATCCAATGACTAGGTACAGAGAAAAAATTACAGAGTTCCTCGATGCTCTCGAAAATTACACCACAACTATAACAGAAAAGACTTCAGAAAAGACCCAAACAGAACCAGCCACTTTCCTCCATGCTACTGAAACACTCCTATCAGTGGCTTCACTCCTTAGAAAGATAATTCTAGCTTGCCTCCTCTACTCTCCCGGTAACTAACTTATATTCTCCACCTTCCTTCTACACCTCACCTCCACGACCTCCTATTTGCTCTTCCCCATTCATTACTTGCCATGTAGGATTCCTTCTAACTAACTCCCTTGCCTTTCCCTTCCCTCCATTCTGTTATCACTGTTGGGTGTATACAAACTTAGGCCCATCACAAACCAATCTAAGATAATATATCCATAAAAAAATTAATCCATGCTTGTTATAGAATGGTATCCCAGAAAGTTTTGAGCTCAAACCTGTCCTCAGCAAAGAAAATATGCCTGTTTGAGCGCTTATCATCAATAGAGTGCAGCGTGGCAGTTAGTTTCTCAATTTTCTGCATGGAAGATCGAAACATTCAAAAGTAAACCTATAATAAAATTTATGCATAAAACCCCAATAAAACGAGAGCAATTTAATGCGTGGGTTCACCTTTCTCTCACTTTGAGCCTTTTGAAGAACATATCCTATATCCTGGGTCTTCATGAGCATAAGTTCTTCTTGGGTGTACTTGTTTGCTTCACTCCTACACAAGTAACCCCAGCAAGTCAACACAATTGAACAAGACAAAAATCACACAGAAAAAATCAAAAAGGATAGCAAGTTGTTACTCTGGTCTATGAACTCCATCAACGGTTTTTGTTTTGACCATTTTAAAGTAAAACTCATCTTGGTTTCTATTTGCTGCTTTTTCCCTAAGTCTCTGTAGGACAAACACACAAAAAAATAATTAAAAAACAAAAACAATTAGAAGTGCAGAGAAGAATCAGAAGTTGAAGGAAGGCGAAAGCGCAAAATAACTTACCCTTAAAGCATCCTCTTTCTGGTGGAATGCTTTTGCACGCTGAACATAGTCTTTGTGCTTTTCAAGAAAGCCAAATTTTTTCCTCGAGGACCTAATGAAAAACCAAAAATTGAATCAGACCCATGATTTTATATCAGTTGGGTATGACAAAAGACAAGACTCACGGTTGAGCACGCTCTTTGTGAGCCCTCCTGGGAATGGCGTTCCTCAGAGACGACATTTCGTAGCACACAGATTGACGAAAGGACTATGTTGGTGCCTTTGTTGTTTGCAGCTTTGGGAAAAGAAAGAAAGAACAAAATTAGGGTTAGTGCAATTTAACCTAGGGCTTAAATGATAGTTTGAAAAGGGAAAAGAAAAAAACAATCCAATTCCAGTAACCCAACATCACTAATCACTAGTTGAGGACCAAAACAAATAGCGCTGACCCAACACAATAGAATGTGTAATGCCCCTGATTCATTACCCTTTATTATATCAAGCACAGTGAATTAAATAAGTTAACATAAACTATGCTAAAGTCCATAAATCATTGAACATTTCCCAGCATGATTCAAGCCTGCAATGATATTTCAGCATAAACACCAATTTTCTCTCCAACACACAGAACTTATCCAATTAGTCTGATTTTTTTTTTTTTTCTGTTATAGAGGGTGTTCTAAGCTTTCTATTGATACATCATTTATATATTTTGGAGTACTATAGCACTAGTTAGGCACATATTACCATTATTGTCCAACACACTAGTTTTTTTTTTTTGGAAACATCAGACTAGTTTTTTGTTTTTGGAAACATCAGACTAGTTTTTTAGCAAAACAGCCATCTTCCTAAGGGAATTGGGGACAACGCACTAAACCAAAAATCCTGAAATTCTGATGTGTTATAGAAGGCTTCTCAAGCTTTCCAATGATATACAGTTCGCACAAATCGGATTGGTATATCGCAAGATATGCAGACATTAAAAACAGAGTTCCTGCTAACAGGACAGCAACTTTGTGAGAAGACTAGGAATGGAACTCTTGTCCATAAATTCCCATATTTTCCAGATTTGAAGTTCTATTAATTAGCATTACATGGCTGTAAGTTTCACTCAATTTGGATCATTATATATTGAGTAATGCTGCAATTACTATGGTACATCAGCAATATTCCTAGACAACAATCCTACTCATTTGTGATTATCACAAATATTATAAACTTGATAGCTGCCCCAAAGTCAAGTTTTATATAACCATATCTTCACTTTAAATTTAGATTTTGCCTCTTAATCCTATACTAACATGTATTTACTACATGACTCCTACATTAGAGGTATAAAGATCCAACATTAAGACCATTACTACTAAGATCTTTCTGTTCTATCATTTTAAACCAAATTGAATGGGTTACCTACTACATAATGCTCACAGCCATGTACATGAATCAATGCTATATGAGCTAAATCCTTAAATCAGCCACATAACAGTAATTGATCATATTAATCCACATACCATTGCCAATGTATTCCACTTATAGGTTAAATGAATATAATTACAAATTACATTCATTAGTGCATACACTTACTTCCATACATATCAGTTTACATGGAAGCCACCGATACTAAAATTCATGTGGTTGTTAACTTGTCATCATCATGACTTTCTGTACATGATCCAAAGATTCTACATGTATGTCCTACGACAAGATGTACTTCAAAGTATACATATGGTTCAAGTTTCATCACCAAAAGTACATCTTTATCAAGCTTTCTATCCTATTTACATGAAACTCCAAGACTTTACCCAAGATATACCTTCACAGCCCTTCACCCATCAATTTATATACAAATAAAATTACACAGACCAGCCATTAAAGATCCTTAAAAACCACTCCCCATTAAACCCGACTAGCGAGTGTGGGGTGGAGGAAATCCTTGTACGCAGCCTTACCCTTGCATAATTGCAAAAAGGCTATTTCCTAGATTTGAACCCATGACCTTTCAGTCATGAAGAAACAGTTCTACCACTGCTCAGGTTCGTCCTTTTTCCCTTCAACATCCTTACATAACTAAAATCCACAATCATTACCAATTACCCATATCCTTCTCCATATCATTACATAATCAATAGAATGAGAAGTTCCTATAAATTCTCTAAGTTTCTACGTTACAAAGTACTAATCAGCTTATCGTAACTTAAAACTACTCATAACCAGCCCCTGTGTATATCAAAACATAGCATAATTTTAAAAATCATTCAAGGAAAAGTCAAGTGTACCAGTTCTAATATCTATGCAACTTCCAAAATCATTCACGCACACTTTATATCAAACAAGGGGTTCATAACACAATTCCAATTTCATTTCACATAACTCACCATTCACCATGCTTATTCAACAATTCACATGCATGCTTTTTACCCACTCGAGCCATCAAAATCAATACATACAGTTAATACAAAAGAAAACTAATGAACCTGCACCTCTTCCGCCAGTACATAAATTCCGCTAATTTACCATTCTTCTATTAATTACGGCCTAAAACTCAACATTGAATGTCTGTACATGCAACTTAAAATTTTAAACCAAAATAGAATCATAAGAAATACCGAAATTAAGGGTAAATCAGAGTAAAGCGAGCTCCTTAAACACACAACAAAGAAACAAAAAAGAGTTCCATGGTTTTTACCTTGCCGCAGCGGAGACTGAGTGAGGTTAGGTTGGAGAAAAAAATTCGGCTATCAATGAAGAATGGGTTTTGGGTATTTTAATACTTTTAAGTTAATCATAATGAATTGAATGGATTAAATTGCCCTTGAGAAAGGAGAAGAATATTTTTTATCTTAAGGGCAGATTTGGAAATTCGATATAAATACTACCATATAATTTATAATTGGGTTTTATACTATGTTACGAATTTGGGAAAAGTTCACCAATGTTCCTGTGATTTGCTTCAAAATCATTTATGTTCTTGTGATTTTTTTTATCACATATGCTCATGTACTTTGTAAAAAATAAGAAACCACAGAGGGTTATGTGATAAAAAAAATATATATCAATTTGTAAATCACAGAGACATATGTGATAAGAAAAAAATTATATGGATATAAGTTATTCTAGAGTAAATCAAGGATATTAGTGAATTTTTCCCTAGAATTTTTTTTACACATTCTTTGGTTTTCATGCTAATATGGGTCTCATATATGATTTTTTCTAATATATGACTCTCACTTGACATGAGAAGTTGATTTCGTATAACATGAGAGTATAAAACACTTTATAATTATATGTATTCATATCCACACATGTGAGTATACCTAATTTGGGACGTAGGTACATGCAAGAACTCACATGTTATATATTAATATTACTGAGTCTGAGTGATTTAGAGAGAGCGAAAAAAAAAATCAAAAAATGAGTTAAAATATATAATTTAAGATTTTTTACAAGTTAAATAGGCTGGGTCGATTCATTCCATTTTGTCATTATTTTTGTGTGTGAGATTAATATGCATTGGATTGATCTTAACCTATAAAGTGTTTGGTAGATGGACAAATTTTATTTTTTTGGAAAAGTGACTTTGATATTTTTATTTTTCCATGTTTATGTTTAGTATAAGAATTATAAAAAGAATTCCCAAAAAATCAGATTCTCGAATTCCAATTTGTGAAGCAGATCCCCGTAAAAAAATATAATGTGGTGGGTGATATTTTGGGATTCCCACGGGTAGAAAAACAAAACACGATTTTTATGACTAAAATAACCTTCTTATTTCTTCTTCGCAACTACCACATCATTTCCCTAGCCCCTAATAATTGTATGAGTTGATCACCAATGGGAGCAAAATCCCAGATGTCTTTCCATTGATAATTGTATCAGTTCAAGAGGAGCCTCTCGGCTGTTGGATGTTTAGTAATAAATCGTGATTATGATTTCTCATATTTAATGATTTCATCTACTTTTATATGGTTATGATTTCCCGAAATTATTTGTTGGAGATCAAGCGACCGGATAAAAATAAAGCCATATATTATAATAGGAAAATAATAATCTTATGTTGCATAAGAAAACTATCTTATGCTATACACACATAGAATTTTGTGCCAATTTTTTTTTCTTTTTAGATTGTGGACCACACATATTTGTGTCAACCACATGAAAGTACTATCTCATGTAACATGAAATTAGTAAACTCCATTATAATATAGTATATTATAATATAATACGATATAAATTATGGGAAAAATAAATCTTATGTCATAGGAGATTTCAAATCTCATGTCATAGATACATAAAGTGTGGGACCCACCTATTTAAAAAAACAAAAAATAAAAAAATGAGTATCACACCTTTTTATGGTGAGTGTAGGAACTAGAAAGGGTTTGTTTTCTTATGCAACATGATAAAAACAAACCACATGAGCTATAAACTATTGGGGGCTATTGTAATGGTGAATTGTAGTTAGACATTTTGATTTATTATTTTTGGCATAATACATGTACTCTCAACTAATCATTCAGTGTTTAAACTTTAAGTTAATTTAACGACATAAATTTAATGTTATGAATTTGCCTCTTCTAAAGTGAAGAATTCACTTTGGAGAAAAGAAAAAAAATACAGAACTAAAACTCAAATTATAATAAAATACATGTACATATATAACAAACTATTGTTATAAATCGACATTGCTACATAACAATGTTATAAAAGTATATTACTAGGCTTTAGCAAACTTTCTAAGAGATTAAGTATTGATAACAGATTATGAATAGACTAGAAGATGAGAAGATATTTTGTATTCTTCCCCCACTTTTATCTTATATTAAGGTGGTATGGCTTGTATTCTGATATATTGAATAATATAATTTCTGATTTCTTTTCCCTTACTCTCTTTCTCTCTATCTTGTAATTTTCTTTTCTTGAGTTAATTCCATTTATTCACTGCTCTTTTCACACCACGTTATCAGCACGATTTGGTTAGAGTTTTTGGAAGTTGCTCAAGGTGAAAAATTTTGTTTGAAATACTCAATTATTTTTAGTTGTTGATTTCAACATGATAGCTCCTGTTTTATTTTAGTGTATGTTGGTATGTTATATAACAATTGTTTATTTATTTATAGGATTTTATGTTTATTATTTTACATAATATAACTTCACTTTCCTACACACACATTAAAGAGATGGGGTCTACATGTTTTTCTTTCTCTTTCATCATTTCACTTTCTCTCTCCCCATTATTATATGTGTTAGAAAACCCACTTATATCATGTCACATAACATTAATAAAACCCTTATTTATATAGCGGGTTTTATAAGAGTTATGTTGTAGGAAAAATTATTGTGTTATGTTATAGAGATTCGTTTTGCGTGCCGAATTTTTTTTCTCTTTTTTTCATTTCAAAACTTGCTGGTCCACAAAAAATTGTGTGTGTAGGAAAGTTGTTGTGGTCATGTTAAATGATATATGTAAATCCCTTATATAGCATGTCAAACATTACAAAGAGGAAGTTTTCAATGTTAGATATTGCTAGAAGTAATTATCTAATATGAGCTTTTGATGTCAAGATACATCTAACATCATTAGATCTCAATGAAGATCTAAAGGCACTTAGTTGTACTTTTGCCAAGAAGGGCAAAGCTTTGATCTTTATTCTCCACCATTTGCATGAAGATCTAAAGGCACGATATTTAATTGAAGAGAAGTCTGCAATCCTTAAAGGATCGCTATGACTATCAACAAGGTGTTATCCTTCCCCAAGCCAAATTTGAATGGATCAATCTGCGCTTTCAGGATTTTAAATCCGTAGTGGAGTATAATTCTGCTATTCATTGAATTGTGTCCCTAATGAGTCTCTGGCCAAAAGATCATAGAGACTGAAATGTTAGAAAAAACATTATCTACCTTCCATGCTAGCAACCTTATACTCTAGCAGCAGTATATGACAAAAAATTGTTCAAAGCATTCTGAGCTTATCTCTACTTTACTTGTGGCTGAAAAACACAACCAGTTGTTGATGCACAATCATAACACTCGTCCTGTTTGGTCTGTACTCGTGTCAGAAGCACATGTTACACAACGTACTCTGTACTCTTTTTCCTTCATTGATTTTTTTTTTCGATTGGGTTTTTCTTGCAAGGTTTAATGAGGCGTGGACTTAGCGCATTAATGTCCAAGGGGAGGGTTATAACTACACTTTATGAGAGATTAAGTATTGTAGCAATAGACTATGAATAGACTAGAAGATGAGAATATATTTTGTATTCTTCCCCCACCTTAATCTATATATTGAGATGGTATGACTTATATTCTGATACCCTGAATAATATAATTTCTAACTTATCTTTTACTCTCTTTCTCTTTATTTTGTAGTTTTCTTTTCTTGAGTTAATTCCATTTATTCCCAGCTCTTTTCACAACAATTATGATTTTGTTAAAATATTCTCTCTTCAATACATAATAACACCTAATAGAGGTAGGATATTCTTACTACCAAAATTTTTCACTACCAACTTACTACCAATCTAATCATCATTGGATCAATAAGAGAGAATGCTAAAAAGTATATGAAGAGAAAGAAAATGTTGATCCAATGGTGATTAGATAGGTAGTAAAAAATTTTGGTAGTAAGAATATCCCTCCTCCACCTAATATATACTGCCTTAAAAAAATGCTGGCGATGTTAATAACATAATGCATATAACTTACTAGAAACATGACAGGTTAGAGAAATAAATAATGGGGAAGGATATTGAAACAACCAAGTTGCGTTACTATCAAATGACTACCAATCAATCTCACCGTTAGATCGATTATGTTGATCCAATGGTTATATTTATTTCCATCTTTGTATGGTTATGATTCCCCATATTTAAAGTAAAAACATTAAATATGGAAAATCATAACCATACAAAGATGAAAATAAATATAAAATATTAAATTTGGGGAATCATGACCATACAAAGATGAAAATGAATATAACCGTTGGATCAAATAATCGATTTAACGGTGAAATTGATTGGTAGTCACTTAGTAGTAACGCAACTTGGTTATCACAATATCCTTCCCCATAAATAATTACTATTGTATGAGTTATCAGAATTATTATTTTTTAGTAAATAGTTATCAGAATTTCTAGACCACAAGCCATGTTACACTTTTGAAAACGGTCACTGATAATTATTGTTTTCACATCAAGAAGTTGAAAAGAAAAAAACCATAATCCAATCTAGCATCTAATCCTAAACACTCGTGAAATCTATCAAAACATTATTCAGCCCAACCCATCCCTAAGAAGTGACGAAGCATAGCATCCAAAATTTCCAAATTGCATAAATTAACATAAGAGATACATTCTTATTCCAGATTTTCCAACAAAGGCCTATCCGGGCAAAATCCACCCATAACAATTGATTTTCCACAATCAGTGGATCAAATAATATACGTTCAGGTTGAATTAAATTGCTTGAATTATTTGGCTGCAGCTATTTCCACTATACAAATGTGACTGCAAGAACCAGCAATGGTATGTAAACTCTGAAACACTTTCCTCTCTTTTTTTTTTCATATTCCCCCCTTATATCTACACCATGCCACAAAACCTAGTCTGTTTATGACAAACAGGTTATAATGATTGGACTGAATTTGTTCTCTGAAGCCTTAGTTTCTGTTTAGGCTTCTCCTCAATTGGAATGAGGAACTCTTTGAGCTGCAGGCAACAAAATAAATAAATAAATAAATAAAGGATTTAGAGATTAGATTTACAACCAGCATTTGAAAAAGCAATTATATGTTTTGAATAAAGTTAAAAGCCAGTGTGTATATGACCCTTGCCACACTTGGTTATTAGTTATTACTTCTTGAAGCCATTAACAAGTAACAACTATGTCATAAAGTAGATTTTGCTAGTAAAACAGGAGCATGAAGACAGACCATTTCATCACTAGAGATAATCTAGAACATAGTTGTCATACTATGATTCTGACGTATAATACAACAAGAATTATGTGGATCCTTTTTCCCCAAGGATATAGAAATTTACTGCTGATTTCCCTATTCAACCATAATTATAAAATTTATGCATTGAAGTGATGCAAAAATGTCAGCTTACCAAAGATCCGAAACGATTTCCAAAGATATCATAAACTGCAGGTTCAATTAAATTGGCATGTATGAATGTAATGTAAGAGTATATGTAAGTCTAGTCCAAGTGAGCTTGCATGATTTAATGAGAATGATACTATGGTAGTCACGAAAATCTATATTGCTTACTATGCTTTGAATTGAATAATAAAAATCATTGTCGTTAGTAACAGTGCTTAGTTCATATGGACAACTTCAAAGTTTAAGCAACAAGGAAAAATGACTTCAGAGGCAATTATCTCAAAAGAGAGTGTAAGTTGTGATTAACATAATAATCATAGTAACTGATCTAATTGAGATGACAATGAGGTTAAATAGAAAGTTCCCAGTGTAACAAGAGTATAGATTACACATAAGAGAACTTTTTTGGTAAATTGGACACTGCATATATCTCACTGGTACCTCAAGGAAAGTTCAATAGTCAAGTTGTATTCCTTCATTTTTCCAAAAAAAAAATTCCTACATATTGGGGGAAAAAGAGGTTCCGAGTTTGGATCCGGGAGACAACCTCTTTGCAATTATGCAAGGATAAGACTGTATACAAGAATTTCCCTCACTCCACCTTGGCTAGTCGGGGTTTAATGGGGAGTGGTTATATTTTTTCTAGATATTGGGAAACAGGACACTGATAAGATAATGTTTAATTTATTTGTGACATGAAAATATGAATAGCTAATAATTACAATGTTTCTCCTTGCGAATGCAAATATATACTGTATGCACCAAACCATTTGTTTGGAGAGCCGTAAGAAATCATAATGAGCATGATCCAAAAAAAAATAAAAAAAATCAGCAGTATAACATTAACACTTCTTAGATAATTCAATTAACCAATTTTCTAGATTTCTGACTAGGAACATCATACTTTCAACTTTCAAGGCTCACCAATAAATCATGGTTAAATATCTTGCAAGACCCTCAACAGACTTGCCCTTTGCAAGCTAACACTTAGCATTTCTGGCCATTTTTTCCATATAACAACACTTGTCCATCACTGCTTGATATTTGATAACATCATTTAGCTAGAATTTCCTACAGTTTTCATTTTTAATCTCAAGCCTGAGCTTCTGTCTAGCATTGAATCCGTAGTTATTAAAAGAAAAATAATACACGAATTATGGCTTCTTTAATGGAGACATATCATTATATGACATTTTCAATTATATCATATGCAAATTCACTAATCAAAAAGTGAGCAGATATGTTACACACCTGCTTTAACCTCTGCCTTTTCTTATCAGCCTGCATTCAAGACCCAACATTTCAAAAACTAATAAATAAATCAGATTCTAGGCACAAAATGTAAAAACAATAAAGAAGAATCAACCAGGGAAGAAAACAGTTATATAACAGAAGATGTGACTCAAATTGCATTAACTCGCCAGGGGAAGGATTAAACTTTTATCAGTCAAAGACCAGCAAAGAGACAACTTTATAGAAGGTTGAATTGAATCATGCAACGCTTGACTGTACTTGAAGAATATACACCTCTTCTATAAGTGTTTTTGAAATAAATCACAGTTATGCTTAATCAATCATTTCAACAACTCCTCCAACATAAACCACATGCTGAATTCTCAAGACCAGAACAAAAAAATTCCAACATCACCAATGAATGCCATTGATTATCGAATCTAACTACACAAAAACACTTTAACATGTATAAATGCGAAATAATAATATTATAACCGCACCTCTTCATTTATTAATCGCGTATTCTCTTGCTCCAACTGCTGAACCAGATACTCAAGCTCAGATGTGTAAGCCTGTAAAGAACATCACACCAATCAGCCTTAGAAGAAAACCCCATAAAAAAAAAAAAGGGACCCAGTTCAAATACACTTCTGAGTGTCCGGGGAAGGAATACTCTATGCAGTCAGTCTTCTTTCCCCTGCTTTTTGCAGAGAGACTGATTCGAACCCCATAAAAATAAAAAAAATAAAAAACAAAAACAAAAGAAGAATCAAAACCCCATTGGGGAAAACAATCATGAGAGAGTTAACAAAAAAGAAGGTAAAAATTTTAAAAATTAAAAAATCCTAACTTTACTCAAGTTCATTCCCACTAAGAATTAAACAATGAGATTCCAACCACGAAACAACAAATTAACATTAAAAAAAAAATAAAACTTTAAGGTACCTGCTTGCGTTCTCTGGACCTGGCGGCAGACTCTCTATTCTTGATCATTCTTCTCTGTTTCTGAAGAGTGGCTTTATCAACAGGTTCCTCCACAGCCCTTCTTTTTCCTTTACCAACTGAAGCTGATGCTGATGCTGATGATGCTCCAATCCCATTTCCATTTCCATTCCCATTTCCAAAAGCCTCAACAGAAGAAGAACCCTCATTAATAACAGAAGGAACAACCCCTCTAATATCTTCTTCTCTAACAGCACCAGCCTTGGTTAAGAAATCTTCAAGGGTCATCTCCTCCAAGCCCTCACCATCACCACCACCATCTCCTTCTCCATCATCATCATCATCACCACCACTATCCGCACCCCTTTGAGGGTGGCTGCCGCCGGAGACGATCTCCTTCCAAACGTCGTCGACGGACTTGGCGGCGGCGGAGGAGGTGGTGGGGGTGTCCTTTGAAGGTGGTGGTTGAGGATGAGGAGTGTATATGGACTTGAGAAGGTCGTCCATGGTGTTAGGTTGGAGATCGGAGAGAAGGGTAGTGAGGGAAGATATAGAAGATTCGCGTGGCAGATCCGGATTCGTCGAGACAAACTTCGACGACGCCATGCCGGCTTTCTAGGCTTCTTTTCCTTTGTTTTTTATAGTTTCTGTTAAGAGAGATAGAGAGAGAGGCTTCAAAGTTCAACAAATCTTGAGGATGGATTCTCCACTATTTTTTAGGTGTGGCAGAAAGAAAGAAAGAAACAACTATATAAGTAAACTTCACAATTCACTAACCCCATTAGCACAGTCTAATTTTTTAGTTTACAACTCAAAACACAAACCACACTACACAGTCACAAACACAACACAAACCTTTGTTGGTTTTGCTTTTGTTATTGTTTTTATTTGTTGGCGTAAATGTTTCTCAAAGATATTTTATCCCATGCGAAATAAAGAAGACATCATTAATAATTATAGTTTTTATTGTGTGGGAAGTGTGAGAGTATATATTCGATTTTCTTTGATATTGTAATTGAGAGAGATTTAAAATTTTAATTTCGGGATTCAATCCGAATTGAATTAGTTATGAAATGATAAATCAATTAAAATATCTAAAAAAAAATTGGTAACACAAATAAAGATTAATGGTTTTAATAGTATACAAGTTTATTTATTAATTATTAAAATATATACAAATTTATATAATATTCTACCAAGTGTTTAGAATATTTATTTAATTATTTTCTTTATTAATATAGATTTTTCAAATTAACTTTTGAGTTTAAATCACAAATATAATCTTTATTTTATTTTTCTTATTAATAATAATTTTTTAAATTTTGTTGTAATACACTATATAATACAATTATTGCAAATTTGAATTGTGTTTGTGAGAGATAAAATATATCAAATGAGATGTCATTGCGTAGATCTCGAAAAGTTATATGGAATCAAAAAAAGAATTACCTCATTCGGTACCCGAGTCAAAAGTTATGTTTTTTCAAAGTTTTACGGTTCATAAGTTAACTTTTTTTTGCCACTGACTGCTATAGATTTGTAGATAGTTTCAAAACTGCTATGTATTCGTAATTATTTATTAAAATAGTAATATTTTAATTTTTTTGCCATCTCCTTCCTATTATAAGATGAGATATAATAATCCTTTATTTGTTTTGGCTTTTAGTTGGATACTTCAGTTCCACATGATATATAATAGGGGTTACATTTTCTCATGCAACATGATAGGAGCTTTTCTCTTACACACAATCAAGTGGGTTCACTAGTTTAAATAAAAAAGGAAAATAAAAGAAAATATTAACACGGAAATGGAGCTCTCACTAACATGAGAGATGACTATTCCGATAACATGAAATTTATTTATCCCTATATAATATGATATGCTTTTTTCTCTATCCTCTCGATCTTTGCTTCCACTTACCATTCCACAAATGTTTATGTTATGTTTCTTGCAATCATTAAACTCGCATGTGTTTCACTGTTTTTTTTTTTATTATTATGGTTGATGATTTTGTGTTTTAAAACGCTTAGAATATTGTTATTGTTGAAATTAAAGCCACTAATGATTGTTTTATCGAAGTTGCTGATTAGAGATTAGTGTTGATTAGTGTTGTATTGTAAAGATTTCTAATGATTTATTTTTCATCGCTTTGCCTTTTCTAAAAGCTTGTAATTATTATGTATCTTTTTTAAGAAAATGTGAGTTCGTTTATGTTTCATTTATTTTATAAAACTCGCACTTTTTAAAGCAGAGTTATAATAAGTGGAATTATTGTGTTTAACCCCGTTGCAATTAGTAATTGACTTTTGAGGTAGGCTTTGAACTATTATTTCAATGATTTGTTTTGTGCTATGTTACTTTCATAATCAAATTACCAACACTTAATTGAATAGGTGTTGCAACAGCAACACTCTATGTAACTAGCGTGAGATCAGAAAACGCAAGTGTCTGAGCTCTCAAACACAACATCTTTAAGGTCCCGTGGTTGGAGTAATTATATCACTTTTCATTAACTCTTGGTTAAATTAATTTTATTAGTTGGTGTTTGACCGAGAAAATTTATTATAGTTTTAACTATCTCTTGTTTAATGATATAGCTTTCAAATGACGGTTGCGAATTTATTATTTTGAGAATAATTTTATATAACATTAACCATAATATATTTATTTTTTAAGGGAAAAATTCAAAAGTCGTAAGTGATTCTGCTAGAATCATTTATATCTCTTATTATCTTGTTTTATCCAAATTCACCACTAACATCGATAGAATCTTAGCAAATATGTATATTTTACTATGTGAGCAATAAAAATACGTAGGAAAGTAACTAATTATATTGAGATATTCAAGTATGATGCGTCTCACATTGATTGATAATGAATTAAGTGAAGTGAATATAACTGAATGGACCTATTAATCCAATGCCTTAAGGTTTTGAGTTGAAATATGGTGTCGGACTCCCTTGCTATGGTTAGTGTAGTTTAGCCTATTAGTGGTGATCCCCAGCCACGGGCTTCCCCTAGACCCGTCTAACAATGGTATCAACTCGGACTAGCCTGGTGAATGGCTAGAGGCGGGTTGAGTACTTGGGCCCTAGAGTACTCGATTAAGGGGTAACATATCAATGTTGGGTTTCACAATTGAGGGGAAGATTGTTGAGATAGTGAATATAAGTGGATGGACTCATTAATCCAATGCCTTAAGGTTTTGAGTTAAAATGTGGTGTCGGACTCATTTGATGTAGTTTAGCCCATTAGTGGTCCTGGACCCGCCTAACAAATTAAAAATAAAAGCATATGAAAATAAATGATTAAAAAAAACATTGGGGTGAGTGATTAAAAAAAAGACTTTTCGCGTTTTATTTCTTAGGTATAGAAACATTTTGAATAATACTACCCTAATATTAGGGGTGTTTGCGGTATATGATCCAATCCCTTCAATTTAATTATGTAATCATCCATTCGGTTTGAATTTTTTTTCAAATATGATCCGATCCAATCCAATTTTATTCGATTTGGATTGGATCGGTTTTCGGTTTTTTGAAAAGCCTAAGATTTGTATGGTGATTATTTGGCAAATAACATATCTTTTATATGTATCGGCTTTGTAAAGTTTGTATGATGATTATTGTGCAATTTAGAAGCATTGTACAATGAAAATTTAAATTATTATCTTTTACTTTCAACAAAAAATTTATGATATGGTTGCCTGAGATACAAAGTAACCCAAATTTTCATCCTATAGAGGAGCTGTACAACAATAACCTATGTAATAAAATATATTATATATCTTACAAAAAAAAAATAACATAGATCAAGTACAACCCACTTTCTCCAACATGGTGAGTTAATTGTTCTTGGATTTAAAATTTTGCTATATGGATTTTGGGCTATGATTGGGGAAAGGCGCAAGTAGGTAAATGTTAAGGTTGGGGGATATTTGGATTGATTTGGATTAGTTCGATTTTCACCAACTCATCCAAAAACCGATCCAATTCAATTAAATTTTGCGATTTTTTTTCGGTTTTCGATTTTTCAGTTCGGTCACTGCGGTTTGAATCGGTTTGGATCGGTTGATAAATACTCATACCTAATATTAGGAAAATTACGATGTACTTCCATATTTTATTTTTAAAATGAATTTTAACTACCAAATCAATTAAAATTAAAAAAAAAAGTATCCATGCTGATCTATTAGGCTTGAGATTGCCATAATTTCTATCTTTTTATTTTCTTCACAAATCAACGAATTAAAAGTGCATTTTTCATAATAAAAAAAGAGAGGAAAACAAACAATAAATTCGTTATTTGTATTTTTTCTATATAATTAAAAAAACCATTCCCTATTTTTGAAATGATTTTTTTTTCATGTTTTCACAAACCAATATATGCATACATAAAATAATTATTACCGATATTATATTACGATTTTATCATTTACTTAATATATTATATAAGGACCTGAATAAAGTATATTGTCTTCTTCCTTCCTTGCGTTAGGATTTGGAAGGATTTCACTTGCCTAAATTAAAGAATACCAAATAAGATCAAACTTTTATTTGTAACACAAACTCTTAGCACTTAATGTTTCTTTGTCAAACTTTTATATGTATATAGATCAAATTTTGTTATGTAGGTTGATGATTAGTTAAAAACTTCATGCTACACCATATTGGAATGAGCCTACCTTTTACTTTATTTCATTTTTTATTTACTAGATAATGTTAAAATGCATCATGGATATAACCTTCGAGTCCTTATTTGTCATGTTTAACAATGTTTATGTAACCTAGAATAACATAGTAATAATGACCACAAAGGAGCGATTAAGTTTTATACTCCTGCAAAGAATGCACCACCTATAGTGGAGATTCCAATGGGACTAAATATTTCAAAGTCCAGTCCATCCCGGAAGCATGAATGACCTATAGGGACTAAAAGACATAAATCCTCGGAAAATAAAAATAAGTCACTCATCGTACCTTCTAAAGAGATTAATCTTGAAGAAAGCGAACCCAGTGAAATAAATATAGCTACTAATTATAACAATCCCGAGAATACGGAATAGACAAATCTAAATGTCATGGGAAACGATGAAGATTTAGTTAATATTGACATAAAAGTTGCAATAAACTATATTAATAAGGGAGAAAATATGATAATATTATTTGTCGTCAGCGACACCATTGCCTTTTCAACATCTCTTACTGTCTCAAGAGATAATATAGATCAAGAACCTAAAACCATTCAAGAATGCCAGGAGCATTCAGATTGGAATGAATGGAAGGAAATAAAATGAAATAAAAGAGATAAAATAAAATAGTGGATTCTCCACTATTTTTTAGGTGTGGCAGAAAGAAAGAAATAACTATAAGTAACTATCACAATTCACAAACCCCAATTAGCACAGTTTAATTTATTAGTTTACAACTCAAAACACAAACCACACTACACAGTCACAAACACAACACAAAACTTTAGGGGGTGTTTGGTAGGAGTGAAAAAAAATTGCATGGGAAAAGTGGGTAAGGAAAAATATGTGGCCATGTTTAGTAGGAGGAAGAGTTAAAAGGGATAGGAGAAATTTTTTTCCTGTCTAATTTTTTAACATATGAATCATCAGTGAAATTTTGTCATGGATTAGATGGAAAAAAAAGTTTTCTCTGTGGTGGTAAAATTTTACACATAGCATCATTAAAATTCATCCAATTTTTCTGGAAAAATTTTGATCTATCAAACACTTTTTTTAACTTACCCGACAAAAAATTCTTCCCATCATATTTGGAGCAAATTTATTTTCCTGATAACAAAAAATTTCTCCTATACCAAACGTCCCCTTTGTTCTTGGTTTTATTTGTTGGGATTAATGTTACTCAGATATTTTATCCCATGGGAAATAAAAAATACATCATTAGTAACTATAGTTCTGTTGGGGTAGGAAACTGAGCAAGTAGGGTGAGAGTATATATTTGATTCTCTCTTTTTTTGGTAAGCTTATATTTGATTCTCTTTAATATTGTAGTTGGGAGAGGTTTAAAATCTTAATTTTGAAACCCGACTCGAATCGAACTAGTCACAAAATGATGAACCAATTAGAATATCTAAAACAAAATTAGTAACACAAATAAAAGATTAATATTTCTCATGCTTTAGTAAATAATTTTATCTCCTGAATACATACAAAAATATGTAAAACTTATATAAAGGGAAGTGAAAGGAAAAAAAAATTATAAAATTATTTCTGAGAAATAATACTCCTTTATTTGTTTTGGCTTTTAATTGGATACTTCACTACTTAGGCATGATATATGATATGATATGCTTTTTTCTCTCTCCTCTCGGTCTTTGCTTCCACTTTCCATACCACAAATGGTTATGTTATGTTTCTTGCAATCATTAATCTCGCATGTGTCTCAGTGTTTCCTTTTTTTTTGGTTGATGATTTTGTGTTTTTTTTTTTTTTTTTTTTTTTTTTTGTGAAAGATGATTTTGTGTTTTAAACGCTTAAAATATTGTTATTGTTGAAATTAAATCCACTAATGATTGTTTTATCGAAGTTGCTGATTAGAGATTAGTGTTGTATTGGAAAGATTTCTAATGATTTTATTTTTATCGCTTTGCCTTTTCTAAAAGCTTGTAATTATGAAGTATTTTTTTTTTTTAAATGTGTGTTTGTTTATGTTTCATTTATTTTATAAAAATCGCACTTTTAAAGCAGAGTTATAATAAGTGGAATTATTGTGTTTAACCCCATTGCAATTAGTAATTGACTTTTGAGGTAGGCTTTGAACTATGATTTCAATGATTTGTTTTGTGCTATGTTACTTTCATAATCAAATTACCAACACTTGATTGAATAGGTGTTGCAACAGCAACACTCTATGTAACTAGCGTGAGATAGGAAAACGCAAGTGTATGAGCTCTCAAACACAACATTTTTAAGGTCCCGTAGTTGGAGTAATTATATCACTTTTCATTAACTCTTAGTTAAATTAATTTTATCAATTGGTGTTTGACCGAGAAAGTTTATTATAGTTTTAACTATCTCTTGTTTAATAATATAGCTTTCAAATGACGGATGCAAATTATTATTTTCAGATTAATTTTATATAATATTAACCATAAAAATATTTATTTTTTTAAGGGAAAAATTCAAAAGCCCTCAATGATTTCTGCCAGAATCATTTATATCTCTTATAATTTTTTCATCCATATTCTCCTCTAAAATCGTTAAAATATATGAATCACCAACACTTCAAAAATTCTGACGTATCGTAACCGACATTTTCCAACACTTTCTGATACTCCCCGACATTCCAACACGCATTGTAGAGACTAAAAAAAAGATTCAAAGTTTGTGTTGCGTTGAATTTTTAATTCCAGTTATTAGATTTGATGGATCGCGATTACTATTTTATTGAGTTTAATATTAATATTTGGGATATCTTATATTTCTTTGCAAAATTGATGGGTATTATAAGTTCCACTTCATTTTTTTTGTTAAATTATTGAGTAATAAATATAACATACATTACATAAATTAAAAATAATATTTAATATCAAAACGTGTCCTAACGTGTTGAAATCTAATATTTTTTTCGAATTAACGTGTCATATCGTATCGTGTCTAGTGTCCCGTATTAGTATCGGTGTTACATAAGATTAAAATCTTACCAAATATGTATATTTTACTATGTGAGCAATAAAAATACATATGAAAGTAAGTAATTAAAAATAAAAGCATATGAAAATAAATGATTAAAAAAAACATCGGGGTGAGTGATTAAAAAATATAGACTTTTAATTACCAAAAAAAAAGACTTTTCGCGTTTTATTTCTTAGGTATAGAAACATTTTGAATAACACTACCCTAATATTAAGAAAATTACGATGTACTCCCCTATTTTATTTTTAAAATGAATTTTAATTACCAAATCAATTATAATTAAAAAAAAATATTCATGCTGATCTATTAGGCTTGAGATTGCCATAATTTCTATCTTTTTATTTTCTTCACAAATCAACTAATTAAAAGTGCATTTTTCATAAATAAATAAAAAGAAAAGGAAAACAAACAATAAATTCGTTATTTGTATTTTTTTTTCATGTTTTCACAAACCAATATATATACATACATAAAAAAAAATTATTACCGATATTATATTGCGATTTTATCATTTACTTAATATATTATATAAGGACCTGAATAAAGTATATTGTCTTCTTCCTTCCTTGTGTTAGGATTTGGAAGGATCTCAGTTTGCCTAAAGAATACCAAATAAGATCAAACTTTTATTTGTAACACAAACTCTTGGCACTTAATGTTTCTTTGTCAAACTTTTATTTGTATATAGATCAAATTTTGTTACGTAGATTGATCATTAGCGAAAAACTTCATGTTACACCATATTGGAATGAGCCTACCTTTTACTTTATTTCATTTTTTATTTACTAGATAATATTAAAATGCTTCATGGATATTAACCTTTGAGTCCATATTTGTTATGTTTAACAATGTTTACGTAACCTAGAATAACATAGTATTTCGAGTGATATTATCGTTTTACTCTATTTTTTATGGTATCTCCAATATATATGTGTTGTGAGTGTGTGTGTCAAAGTACTACTTGTGATTTTCTCTATGATAATTTAGGGTTTTATAAGAGTTATGTTATAGGAAATGTGATTGTGTAATGTTAAAGAGATCCTTTTTATGGTATCTCCAATATATATGTGTCGAGTGTGTGGGCCCCAGAAAATGTTGTGTGTGTAGAAAAAAAATTTGTGTCATGTTAAATGATAAATGTAAATCCCAATAATTTAACCCCTGTGTTTTTTATTTTAATCATTTATCCTCATGTGTTCATTTTTAATTTTCAATACTTATCCAGTTATCCTTATGTGTTTCTATTTTTAATCACTAATCTCTTTTGTGATTTTTTTCATTGATCATGGGGGCAAAATAAATATATTTGATAAAATTTGAACGGCGTTAAAATGGACAAGGATAGAAAATATTACGGGGGAGATAAGTGATTAAAAAATATACAAAGATAAGCTATGATACACGGGCACTGACATGGGACACGACACGCCGACACGTTAATTCTAAAAAATATCATATTTCGACACGTTGGGACATGTTTTGATATTAAATAAAAATTTTAATATATATAATTAATTTATATTAAATACATATAAGAGTCCATAATAAGGCATATAATCAATCAAATATATAAATTTTATAACATAAATATAAATAAATATAATTTTTCATACTTTGTTAATTTTTTAAGTCAAGTTTCGTAATAGAAAAAAATCAATTTATAAATTATTCTTTTTATATTTAGTTAATAAAATAAAATTAAGATTAAAAAAAAAACGTGTCCGAGCGTGTCCTAGCGTTGACTGTGTGTCCAAAAAAGTTGACACTGTAACAGCCCGTTGTACACCGGTATTGTTAACATTAATTATGATATTAAGCGCAGTTACAATCACAGCAATTCATTTATAAAAATGAGGATAAACTTTTTCCGATTATTACGCGAACAATAAAAGTATAAAAAGCGTAATAATAAAAAGCTGTGATCGTAACTGAAACACTAGCGGAAGACTTTCTTAACTGTTTATACACTTTATCTTATCACATACAAGATACTAAGGGGTTCCCATAAACCCACTTAGCCAATTCCTCACTTTTTACGTTTTTACCACTTAACCGGACTTGCTAATTTGTTTTTCTACGAACACAAAATAAAAATCCAAACTTAAACTCCAGGTTATCTTTTTTCCTTATTCACTTACCTTTCTAACAAGCTATCACACACTCGATTCCGAGCTCGTGAGCTCCGGTTATCGCCGTTTGAAGTTGGACAAACAACATTGTCTACCAACTCCAAAACAGCCTAAAACCTCCAAACTTCACGGAATAAACTGCACCTAACCACCCATCCAATGACTCTCAAACTTTTACACCATAAACTAGACACCTCAAACTTCGATTTGATATTTCATACGCTTAATTTGACCAAGCAACGAAGCGGGAATTAATTTCTCAAAACTGCTTCAAATCTGCCCACTAAACAGGACAGAACAGGGCAGTACATGACAACAGCCCCCATGGGCTGCGCACACCACCAATGAACCTAGGCTTTTGACACAACGTAGGGGACATCTTAAGCTTCAAAATGGCGTATGGCACGTCCCGATAGGATCACTGTGGAGAGAGATACGCTCTCCCAAAGTTCACCCAAAAACTGCCAATTCTACAGAAACTTCGCCAGAGTTTCCTTTGTATTTCATAAAATCCCCAAATTTGCATAAGCTGTTTAACACTACTAATACACCTGAAATCCAGCAAAGTCCAATGGGTTGCACACACAAGGACCAACAACGCCTTGGGACATTTACAACCCAATCCAATATACACTTAAAACATAAACAATTTCATGCATAAACCGTAATGCGGGTAATCATAAACTTACAATAGGCCTAAAGCCCTTCCATCATAATGCATACATCCATGGTACATTTACAACAATGGATTACATTTACATTTACAACTTTAACTTTAAACTACAAATATTTCCATATTACAACTTCACTTGCCAAATAAATCCATAAACTAAAATGACATGAAAGCTAAACTATGCACCACTGCTCCACTCGTCATCATGCGGGCTTCTTGCCCGCTGCTCCATATCCACTGGTACATCCTGAAATAAATGCCCCGAGACGGGGTGAGATATACGGATATATCTCAGTAACCAAGAGGTTCTGGAGAAAACTCCGTCCAATGGTTCACTTCGATGTATATCAATAATATAAAAACATCACCACTGTTATAAAACGGGATAAAGTAAGGGATTTAGAGAAAGGAGGATAATATCAGAAACAACTACGACATGCGGGATGGTAGCTACCAATATCACGCCATGTCCTCGGCTATATGCCTATGGGTACTACCCCTGGCGTGTTCATAGAACAACCCACCAAGGTACCCCTTCTAACCATATACACCCGAGACAACCTAGTGTGCTCCTATCCAGATAACACACCACGACCCTGTGTCAACTGGAACTCCCTCTCTGAGAGATTAAGAAAATCAAGAATGAAAAAGATCTTTTTATCTCTTTCACAAAGTGAAAATCCGGTATTCACAATAAAGCGAGAGTTAAAAATACTTGGTGTGGCTAACGTTGATATACTCGTGAGCCCCATAGTGTTTTTAACTCCGCGGCTTTCTTGTGAAAGTCATATATTCATTTTGTAAAAGTAATTAAAAGATCTTTTTATTCTAAATTTTCTTGATCTCTCATTTTTTTTCCTCTGGATTTATTAGCATCCGTTCTAATGAAGATTATATTAAGAGTTGAGAATAAGGAAGCTTTACAATGATACAACTTTATTTGGCTTGAGAATTATAACACCTCACAATTCTAAATTAAGTATTAAAATATTAAGTGAGTGATTAAGTGAAGGATTAGTGAAAATCCTAAATATTAGTCCAAAATACAAAGAAAAGGCAAAACGGTAATTAACCAACACGCAACCCTAGGAAGATAAAAATGGAGTAGAAGGTCTCAGATGGTAAAAATAACCCTAGAAATGGATTCAGAACGAAAAATCGAGTGGATAGGCAAGTTTCAGAAAAATCAGTGAATAATGTTTTTCGCGGGTAAAAATATCGCGGTACGATTGTACCGTAAAACGTGCCAGTTGAGTTTTGAGCTCTAGGTTTCAAATGAGTTATAAATGGTTTATAGAGTTAGGAAATATGATTTTTGATAAAATTTGATGGAATTAAGCCAATTTGGGGAAGCGTGCCAACGGCGCGCGCAATAGCTTAAAACAATGTTTCCTCTGAATGACCGGAAAACTCCGGATTCATATGATAAAGTATAATTAAAGGACAATGGTTAATGTTAAAAATTATAGTTTCTAAATAGGTTATGAAATTATAGATGTTTAGTGGAATCGGAGGGAGTTTTGAATTAGTTTGAAATCGCGTAAGGTGGCGGTGGGACCCACCTCACTTAAGTCACTTAAGACACATGTACATATGCACTATTCATCATCTCCCACCCTCACTCTCTCTCTAAAAACCGTGACTTTCTCTCTCCTCACACCATTTCCACTTCAAATTTTCATTTCAACATAACTTAGTCATTTTAGCACCAAATCAAGTGATTCTTGTCTTGAAATTTGATGGAAAACACCTTCTAAAGTCATTGGTAGAACTCTTAAGCCTTGAAACCCTCTCATTGGTGATATCTTGGCAAAAATCAGCCACGAATTCTTGGAGAAATTTTGTGTTCATGGAGCTTCTAGGTGCTCCAATGGTGGAGTCTGTTTTGGAGGAGCCTTGTGCCTTGCATTTGGGTAAGTTTCTTCACCATTTTAATGGTTGAATCTTTGGATTGTGTTTATGAACCCTAAAGGGGAAATTGATGATTTGTAATGTTAGAGAGCTCAAATGGAAAATGTGTATTCGATGATAATGTCTTAGAATGATGTGTTAGAGCTAGAAATGCCATGAAAATTATTGGTGAAAAATATGTTTTTGTAACTTAGAAAATTTTGATGTGTCATGACTTTGAAATTTGAAAATGTGTTGGGATTGGATTGGTGAGTTATTGTATGGTTGTATGTTGATTTAATGGAATTGTATGAGGTGTGGAGTGGTTAAAATTGAGTGAAAATCCTTTGGAAGTGCTTAGGTGACAATTCGGCCATGTGGGGAATTTTAGAGATTTGATGTTGTTGGCATGGCTTGGATGATGTATCATGTGTTAAATGGTATTTAGATGGGTTGTGTGGTGGTTGGAAGGTTGGAAAACCAATAGAAAAATAATTGGGAGTGTTAAGTGTTGAAATGACATAGAGTGAACTATTTAGCAAAACGGTGCTTAAAAGACGTAAAATGGAAAAACGGCACTTGAATTAGCCTCTTGGCAACCTAAGGAAGTGAAATAAAATGAGAAATAAAATTTAGAAAAATATTTTGTAAAATAACACATTGATGGCCGAACCTCACAAGTGGGGGGAAGAGAAATTATCGTTTTGTGAATTTGATGATTTACCATATTCTGACGATCCGTATATGGTCTTTGTAGGTTGTCGTACGTTGAATTGAACCCCGAACCGTGAGTCGGTGGATTGCCCTTGATCCTGGACCAAGTGGGTTGAGGCATCCTGTTGAGTAACAAGTTTGAGAAATAAGCTGCTGCTGAGCTAAGTGAAGGAACGAATTAAGGTAACCTCTTGGTACTGGGGCTTGTTCCCCTTGTGTGTTCCACCATACCCGTTGAGGGTGATGGTAGGAAATGTGTATGAGTAGTGTAGAATAACATGAGTATGCATGCATTATCCCAGTGGGTACTTCGGTACCGAGTCTCTGGCCAGTAGACAGTTAGCCTTCGGGCAGTTTCGGACTTCCACTGGATAGGTCTCCGAGAGGGAGTTCCAGTTGTCCTAGGAAACTCAGGCGAATTTTCTGTAGAATTGACAGATTTTAGGCGAACTTCGCGAGAGCATATCTCCCTCCATAGAGGTCCGATAGGGACGTGTCATACGCCATTTTGAAGCTTGAGATGTCCCCTACATTGTGTCAAGATCTTAGAATTTTATGAGTTATGCGCAGCCCTGTGGAGATCAGTGAACATAGCTGCCCTGTTTTGCCCTGCACTTGGGGGCTGTTCTGGACCAGTTTTGGGAATTTTATTCCCGCTTCGTTTCTTGGTCAAATTAAGCGTATGATATATCAAATTGAAGATTGAGCTGTCTCGTTTATGGTGTAAAAATTTGAGAGCAATTGGATGAGTGGATTTGGTGCAGTAATTGATGGAGTGAGGGATGTTTGGAGTTATTTTGGGGTTGGTTGGCAATTTTGCTTGTCCAACTTCAAACGGCGATAACCGGAGCAAACGAGCTCGGAAACAAGCGTGTGATAGCTTTCTAGAAAGGTAATTAAGTAAGAAAGAAATATAGCAAGATATGAAGGATTTGATTTTTACTGTGCGTCCACAGAAATTCAAAGACATAACCCTGTTCGGATAGGTAGAAAATGTAAAATTGTGAAATTTGCTAAGTGGGTTTATAGGGACCCCTTAGTGACTTATAATAAATAAAGTACGTTATAAAAATAGTTTAAATAAGTATTCCGCAAGAGTTTACAGTTATGGTCACAACTTTTAATTATTACGCTTTCTATGGTTTTAAATGCTCGCGTAATAATCGGAAAAAGTTTATTTGCATTTTTATAAATGGATTGTTGTGATTGTAACTGCGCTTAATATCATAATCAATGTTAACAATACCGTTATGTAACGGTTTGTTACAAGAAGTTTTTATATACTAAGAAAATTTGGGTTTTAATGCTATAATACACGATGTAAGTAAATGTGTTGTTCTAAAATTTATTTTGATGCATTAATACTTTTTTAATTTTTCAGTAAAATAAATTCATAATTTAATTTTGTTTCATGGTTATAAATCATTTCAGTAAATGAAAAATCTGAGATATGTAATAGTTGTCATCATAATATATATATATATGGGGTAAACATTTCTCAAGCAGCTTGAGATAAGTTTATCTCCAGCTAGTCCCAAAACTGCGCTGTTTTGATTAATGAAGGGTGTTTATGTAATTTTAGGTGAATTAATGAAGGGTGTTTCAGTAAAATGTATATGATATAAAAATAAATAAAATTACAAAAACACCCTTCATTAATTAACCTAAAATTACATAAACACCCTTCATTAATCAAAATGACGTAGTTTTGGGGCTAGCTGGAGATAAATTTATCTCAAGCTGCTTGAGAAATGTTTACCCCTATATATATATATATAATAAATATTTACATTTGATTCAATAAGTAAATTCAAATTTTATTAATTAATACTCTTTAATTATACATTACTTTTCATATTTTGTGTTGAATTTTCAATAAATTGATTTCTTAAGGAAATTTAATGGTTTAGTAATTAGCCAGTAATATTGTCATTGGACCATCGGGTATGTGTTCTTCATGGGAGATATTGCTTCAACATGGATTTCAAAAAAACAACCTATTGTCACCATTTCCACTTAAGAAGGATAAAATAGACAAAGTTGTTAAGTTTCTAATGGTGTTAAGGATGTGTTTAGATTAAAAAAAGATTCTAAAGCAAATTCTTGGAAAATCTTTGGGGACCATAGGAGAAAAGTGTCTCCTTCTCGGTTGGGGGATTAGTCTCATTTTTTCCTCCGGTAGCGAAGCTCAATGCATCCGCTGTTCCAATGAGGGGCTAGCCTACAGGGCCGTACCCCGACAGCAAGGTGACCGGAGGAGGTTGATTGGGGATACCTCCGAGTTATACAAAAAACAAAAAAAAAATCCTAAAAGCTAAATAATTATAAAAAAACATAGGGATATAAGTGATTTAAAACAAAGCCATAGGTTTTTTTTTATCTTTTCAATAAAATCTTTGTTTCTTATTATATGCTGGAATAATGATTTTACTATTAAGTAATACTTACAGTGAATTATTATTTAGTAAAAAAATTTAGTATTTGTGAAAATTTTACCTGTTTATTTTTCAATAAAAATTAGTTAAACAAGATTTTGTATAGCCTTCTCAACTTTTTTGTTGTAACAAATCAAGTAATACTAAAATTTTAAAATACTTTTTTCAATTTTATTTTTTACTATATTTTTATACTTTTACAATTTTTAAAAGTATAAAAGGATATCCATAACTATTGAAGTTATTGTGTATTGGTGTTATGGATTTTAAAAACTTATTTATAATTGTATAATTAATAAACATTTAATTGAAGACCTAGTTAAATTATAAACATTGAAATTTTATTCAATTTTTTAAATTATAGGAAACTTTTTAAAGTTTAATTTAATTATAATTATTCACAAAGAAAATTATCTATTTATAAAGCCTTAAAGACAAATGTCGACAGTTTAGTATTTGTTATTTTGTTTAAAAGAATTTGAGCGGCTTTTTGATCCTTTTGCCCTTCGTTAACTAAAAAATAATCATTTTGTTCCTTACCCAAAACTATCCACCAACCTGCCTATTTTAGTCGTTTAAGCTCGTAATTTAATCAATTACACGTTCAAAACGCATAAAACGTTGACTCGTGATTTAACCGATTAAATTTCCTTCTTAATCCATTAAATCACGCCAAAAACCTTTTTTAAAACCCCGTTATTTAATCGATTAAGACCATTATTTAATCGACTAAATCACGACATATGAGTTTTTTAAAAACCCTCCATTTTGCATAAGGAGTTATATTATAACTCTAATCGATTAACCCTCCAAAGAAAAGCCCAAACTCGAGATTTTGCCCACAAATCTTCGTCCAATCGTGTGGATTCAGAAGACAAGGTCTCCTAATAGTTTATTCATCTTGTACTGTGTGTTTGCTTCGATTTGCATTGCTATTTTTTGAATTTAGGAAGTGTAGACCGAATAGGTAGGGCTTTGGTTCGATTGGCATTCTGTTTGCTTTTGTTCTATGTTTTGATGGTTGTTTAGTTTAGGGTTTTGATGAATGTTGATTGATTTATGGTTTTGTTTTCATAGTTTTTGATTATTATTATTTTGGACAAAATTGTGGGTTCTGATTTTGTTTTTTTATTATTATGTTTTATTGGTTGTTGATACATTATGATGTGTTATTGTAGGTTTCCGTTGTTATAATGGCTAGTCGCAGACGATAGAAAAACACCAACGACGAGAGACAGACGAAACAACGACAAGACCAGTCTTCTTCTTCAAGGCCACAAGTGCTTGAGTCTGAGTCAATCGACCTCCAATTTGGGTATCGGTTTAAGGATGACCCTTTCGTGCATGCTGCATTCATATGTGATCATGTGAACAGACCCATATGTCAACCAAAATCTCCATCTCGTTATTAGGATGCACCCAATTAATGAAGGAATAATATAGGTTTTCATTCCAAAATGGCTCAATCTCAAGCCCTACGTCTAAATGTTTACATTTTTGCCAATACCAATAACAACACAAATATGAAATGTTAAATAAAAACTTTAATTTACTAACTTACCACCGCTAATTGGGTCAACATGAAGTGGTGGCATAACCGAGGAACTCAGGTTTACTGGATTCGTGTTAACATCAAAATCACCCTCCACGTTAGTATCTGAAGGTCACCTAGTGAAATAACATTCTCAGATTCACCGTCCTCATCACTCTCCATATCCTCCTCCTGCTCATCCTCATCTACTTCCCTCAATGTTATATGACTTATGACAGGTGCAGATAAACTGACAACTCTGTCTTCTTGACCAAAATATTATGGAGTTCTTGTATGCATAGGTGCAGATGAAGATTGACCACAAGCAATTTCAACATATATCTCAATAAAATTTTGAAGTTTTCGGTAAACAGTTGCATCTATGACACATTTCACGTCTTCATCATCACATATATCATTACTAATGTAGTATATAGCATCCTTACCAACTATAGACTCTACTATAGCATCCTTACCAACTATAGACTCTACCCTGACTATCATCTGATGCATTGGCTGCCTTGTAGCCCTAATTTTTGGTGAATTCTCCCATTCAGCTCATTGTATGTAGTGACCCGTTTGATTTTCAACATTTTCATTTTTCCTTCAAATTGAACACTATTGGGACCTTCAAAATGCCTTCCATTATGGTAGATCATTGTAACATACATGTTTGAACTTGAGCTCATCTTTCACATGAATTTGGGACTAGGGTTGGAATTTTGGGGTTTGGGTTTGGATTTTTCCAACAACAAGGAATATGTAAGTGCAAAAATAATGATTTCACAAGATTAAGCTTTAGAGATGGTGGAATAAAATAGCCTCTTGATAGGTTGGATTACATATGAGAAATAAGAGAGATTTTGGTGTAAAAAATGGGTATAGGTGAAATGAGACCAAGACATGTAAATATAGGATTTCTGGCATGATTTAATCGATGATTTAATTGATTAAGTCACGGGACAACGTTTAACACATTTTTTACCATTTAAGCGATTAAATTACGAGTTTAATCGATTAAAAAATGACAGGTTGGTGATAGTTTTGGGTAAGGGGTAAAAGGGTCAAAAAGCCATGAATTCTCTCATACTTTATTTTAACATAACTAGGTCATATAAATATCAATCATTCAATGATAAATCAAAAGTCAACAATTAATTTCTTTTTAATTTTTTAAATTTTATCAACAAAATTATGACCATTGATCTGTATTGAGATTCATCACATGACATAATTATGTTAAAATTAGAGTTGAGTGAATCAATTACCATAAGACTTATCTCTGTGTGCAATTATAATTATTTATTATTGGATAAATAATTTTTTTTTAAACATTCTAAACTATTGGATTTAAATTTGGAAGATTCAGACAATGTGAATCCATATTTTAATATAACTTTATCTCTTTTATGTTATTTAAATGTCAATAAAAGTGAATTTTTAAAAATATATATATATATATATATATATATATATATATATATATATATATTAACTTGATAGTTAATTTTATTGTAAATATCATAAAAAATGAATAAAATTCAATTATACGTAAAGAAGAAAATATCTTTCACTTAAAATCGTTCAAAACAATAATTAAAATTAAAGAAATTATTATTGAATTGTTAAATTATATACACGTTATATATATTCTACAGAATTGTATATGCAAAGTATATTTTTATTAATATATTATGTTTATATACAATTTATTTTATATTTGTGTATATATAAATATATAGGGGTTTGATTTTCTCATGTTACATGAGAATTCAATTCTCATGTATTGACTCAACTAGTGGTGGGCCCCACATTTATTAAAAAGATAAAAAGTAAAGAAAAGCTTTGCACGCAAATCGAAGGGTCACAACGTGAGAATTGAGTTCTCATGTAAGAAAATGTTTTTCCATATATATATATATATATATATATATATATATATATATATATGGGGTTGAATTATTTGACATTAGTTTCAAAATGAAATTTCTTACACATCATCTGAATCATTGATTCTTGTCGATCTAATGGTTGTAATTTATTGGGTTACATACATTAATTAATTACTAATTCTCAATAAATTACCATCATGAGATTGATGAAAATGAATGGTTCAAATGGGATGTCAAAGGATCTCGTTGGCCCATTATATTATATTATATATGATCATTATTTTTAAATAATATAAATTTTGATAAAGAAAAAATCGGGCTCGCAAATGAGCTACAATCCAACTCGCTAAATGATAGAGCTTAGGAGTTAGGGTTAGCAAAGACCCTATCAACCAAATGATAGTAGTTTAATTGGCGCATGAGAACTGAGCAGGTGAGGTGAGAGTATGTATTGAGTCTTCCCCAATACCATCTATGAGATGGGGGTTAATACTTTAATCTTAAATCCGCCCCGAACAGGATCGCCTCCCATAAAAGATATCTGTGATTTATTCACACAAACAAAAAATCCTACCATAAAAAAGCATAGTGGATTAAGTATAGAATTTCTGGGTTGACGCACGACTTTTAACCCATTTTAACATGTTATCAAATACATTTTTTTCTCAAAAACAATTCCAATGCACAGAAATAGAAAAGAATTATTTCTCTTCAAAAATATTCCTAGTGAACAAAATAATTGTCATGCATACTCTTTATATTATTCTCAATGATACATTTGTCCTACATACCTTCCATATGTAGCAGCCCTATGTACTGTTATAACTTATAACAACTTTCATATACTGTTACAACTAAATCACTTTTCCTAATTTCCTCATGACCCTATCACTTGATCCTTCCCCACGTCATTCTCAACAGAAGAGAATGACTTTTCCTCACATTTGCACATTTTATATTATATTTCAAACAATTGATTCAATTCTTACTCTCGAAGAGAGTACATAATCTATGTACAATTTAGATGTTTGCATTCATCATTTAATATGACATAAAAAAAATTTATTCACATAATATTTTGTGGGACTTGCACCTTTTGAAGCAAAAAAAAAAATTTAAGACATGCAAAATTAATTTCTATAACATTACACAATCACTTTTCTTATACCATAACTTTTATAAAACCCTACAATTTATGCCAACTATATGTTAAAAACGTTATTTATTAAAAAAGGGGAAAAAAAAGAAAAAAAAAAAAAAAAGAGTTAGAGGAAGCTTTTTTATCCTTTTCACTTTACGTGCAGTAAGGACTTTGCTTCTTTTGAAAACTCCGGTGCATGAATGGAACTCCACATGCTGCTCCTACTCTTTGGTTTATTTTTTGGAACAATTATTGGGAGCTACTTTTCCCTATGCACCATTGCCCATTGGATGCTCGTGGTCTCATACAAAAACATGTGCTAATACATTTCAACTGCTTAACAAAATCATTGGCCTTGAATTTAGCTAGCTATTGGGTCTGAGTTTCTCTCCTGTGATAAAAATTATGAAATGATTATATGGAGAATCATAGATAAATCAATAGTAATAAAAGAAAGAGAGAGAAAAATATTAAAATCGATAATCATAAAATTATAACTGTTAATTTACCTTTATATGATTGTGATCTTTTTACGTAACCATGTTATATATATTTTTACTCGTAAGTCAATTTCCATCTTATGTTAGTATATGAATTGTGCATGGGATAGAAGTTAAAAGTGCATATGAATTAACGTGAAAGCATTTTTGTTGATTTTAAAAGATTTATAGTAAATGAACGTATTTACGTTAAGGGTCTATTTGATTGTGTTCTTTTTTTGTTCTTAAAACTGTTTTGTAAAATAGTTATGAAAATAATTATTTTCTATATTTTTTTCTTTTTGAAAGTTAAAAATCAAAACAGAAAACAAAAAAACAGTTATAGTTTTCAAAATATTTTTTTACGAAACAGATCTTACCAAACGAGTTTTTTAATTTTTTTACTTAAAAAATTAAAAAAATTATTTTTCAAAACAGAAATCAAACAGAGTCAAATTTCGTTTGGATGGCAAAGTAAAATTATTTTTTGAATTTCATGATAATAATGATTTTTAAATTACTTTTTTACTAATAATTGAATGAACAGTGTTAAATATTTCCACATTTAAAAAAAATACTTTTTGAGATGTAATATATTGAAAAAAAAAATTTATTTAATATGTTTATTTTTAATTCATTTTCATTTGTGAATCATTTTTATTTTTTTTGGTATCCCATTTGTGAATCATTTTAAATTCTTTAACAAATGTTATTGTGACACTCGTTGGCAAAAAATTTCTTTTAAAAAAAAATTGTGTCATACACCTAGATATACTATATTTACCACAAAAGTGAAAAATTGATTTTGAAATTTACTCAAACAAGTTAAAAGTTAGAATTACAGCATATTTCTTCGAACTGTGTTCCAACGCCGGGGCGTTTATAAAGAAAAAGTATTTTCTTCGTCAATGAAATGGTTGAGGGAAACACCAACCAAAATCACATTTCACCAACTTTTTTATCTAAATGTCACGCGAATAGTGTTATTTTTCAATCTGCCACGGGACAAGTTCACTACCCGGTGTAGCGAACTCAGTTTGCTGAAGTGTCACATTTCTAATGGATAACAAGTACCAAGTTTTTTTTTTTTTAAAAAAAAGGTATGAAGTTCGCTACATCGGGTAGCGAACTTGGTTAAAACCATGTTTGCTACCCCGTGTAGCGAACTTGGTGTCCACTAAAAACGTGACACGTCAGCAAACCGAGTTCGCTACACCGGGTAGCGAACTTGTCCCATGACATATTGGAAAATAACACTGTTCGCATGGCATTTAAGTAAAAAAATTGATGAAAAGTGACATTTTGGTCACTGTTCCACGGTTGAGTAGCAAGAATTTCCCTTAAAATCTCATAAAGAGAGAAATCATATACTTACGATAACTATTGAAAATAACTTATTTTGATAAGAGGAGAGAAATCATATGCTTATGTTCAAGGGTGATTATTTTAAACAGTACTCGTTGGCATAGCACGTACATTATACAAAATTAAAATAAAATTGTATTCAGATTGATCCGTTTTGAAATTTGTGTCGTATTTGTATTGGCAAAAACTGATATGAAAATTTTTATGTCATGTTACATATTAATTTTTTTACATGTTAATTGTATCGTGTCGTATCGTATCAATAGTATAATAAGCGGCACACTTTGAGATTACGAGGTTATTCATATCGTATCGTGTTAACCTATAAAGTAAGAAAGTCGTGTTCATGTTGAAAGCTTTGACTTTTTTTCAAATTCATATTATTTATGTTAAATATATTCATGTTTGTATCAAATTCATGTTGTATCATGTCAACCCGAATTTATATACTTATTTACAATAACTACTTTATCAAATAGTAATTTAAATAGTTAAAAATAACTAATAATTTTTTTATTGGATGAGAGAAATCGTATGGTTACGTTAGCTATTGAAACTTCTTTATGTAGCTAGTATTAAGGGACAAGTTACATATCATATGGTGAATTATTGAATGTCCATATCAAAAAGTAAGGATGTTGCTATTTGCATACTTTTCCTTTATCATCCACTTAACACCTCTTTGATTATAAGTAGAAGCTATCGTCAAAATGATGCTAGTTGAATAAACTTTAAAGATGGAGGAACAAAAGTAACGCGAAGAAATGTGCAAAAGTGGGGGGGAGGTAATGCAAGGAACATGAATAGAATACTTTTACCCAAAACAAAGATTGAGACGTGTTTCGTACCTAAAGAAATAAAATAAAAAAATGTTGAGAGGAAATGGTGATTGAACCTTGTAATTAATTTTAGACTAGTCTAGCGAAAAAGTATGCGACACCCGGTATCATATAAACCTGTTACCACAATGCCAATAATTATGGATTTAAGTGATAATCACTTTGTTCCAAACTTATACTTTGCATTCAGATAACAATTTTTATTAGTAGAACAAAAAAAAAAAGTCCACGATGGCCCGCTACTTTGTTGGGCCTTGAGTTTATTTTAATTTTGTCTTTTTAAATAATTTGAACTTAGGCTCATGAATAATTATTGCTGCTTAAGATTCCTAAACCTATTTATATTCCTATTGTACACAAAATGCTCTACCGCTGTGAGGAAAATATAATTAAACATTGCTGAAGATAGCCCACTTTAGGTGAACTGAGGCAAATATGTGTCTCAATTATTTCTTCACTTCTCTCTTTTCTATTTGCGACATGTGTAATTATTTAGTGACAACACCCTTAACCAAGTTTCTCAAATGTAAAACCCAGAAATAAAGAAAATAGTCTTAGGGGAATCATTCCTTGTAACGTAACTAGATAGATCAAGTAATCGATGAACGGATGAACAGATAAAGAAATTCAAATATATATATGTGTGGAAAGATATCATTTGACTCCAGAATAAGACTTATAAGTATTACACCAATGCAAGAATGAAAGTATTACACCAAATTTTGGTCATTAATTTAAAACCCACTTTTAACAAAATTTAATTGTACAAAATCAAAATTAAAATCAAGTTTGAAAAGGATCACCTAAGACGCTTAGAAGCAGGGGATGGGTTACAATACTCTTTTTCTGCATTAAAGATTGACATACTATCATTTCTTTCTCCGTATTCAAACTTGCTGCGTGTTACGATTTTCCTTGTCCTTCTCATAACACGAAAAATATCATAAATAGCACTTGTCTGCTCAACTATACAACTATCTAACAACTAACCTTAATCATCATCATAACCTGCATCATCCATGTCAGCATCACCATCTCCATACTCATGGTCCTCAGGTTGCACTTGATCATCTGCTGCAGCGTTGTTAAGCGGTGCATCATTCTCTACCGCATCAGCGAGTACCGTCCCCTGCGATGGTTCATCCTTCTTTGCTTGCATGGATGTCAGACTTTCATCACTGAAGAATGAGGAATACGGTTTTGAAACCTGCACATGGAAATTGTTTATGAGACACACAAATTTTTGGGTCCATAATCAAATAATTAGGAATGTATTATACATAGATTCAAGTTGACCAACAACTGAATATTATCTAAACATTCCAAATAAAAGGAAAAGGTACTAATGCAAATTTTGATCAGCTAGGCTCAATTGAAATTCTCATTTTAATGGATCTGATTTCACTGCATTGCTAATAGTAGATATATAAGACTTTTCAGAGCATTTACTTTGAATAAACAGTCCCTCTTCTCAGCACTATCCACCAGCTTGTTCCATTGTTCACTCCTCCTCAATGTTGAGGCAGATCCAACCACCTATATAAACAACAAAAAATGGATCACATTAAAGGAATATGCACCACAAGAAATTGTTGAAAGCTTTACGTTAACCCCAAATGGTTACAGTACCAACACTGCAGACTTTGCTCTAGTGATCCCAACATTCATTCTTCTGATGTCCTCCACAAACCCTATACCTCTATCTTTACTTGACCTGACACAAGAAAATATTGCAATGTCCTTTTCACGTCCCTGAAAAAGACAAAGAGAGTATTTTTCAATATGCCAACCATGTAATAAGCAAATTAGACACAGAAGAAACCCAAGTCACATGGCAATCATTTAAATAAAAACTCATTGAAATGAAAGAAATATTAATAAAATATACAATTCAATTAGCCATGAATTATTCCTCCAATTTCCAAAGTTATTCTAATTTAATCTTGTGAAAACTTTGCAATAAGGGTGGTACAGTGCAACAGTTCATGTGGATGTATATTAATCCCTTAAGAGGGAAGTGCTTGAAATGAATGCCTGTAGCATTGTCTAAGTACACCCTGTGAAAAAGGTTAGATATTTTCTTTTCTTGTTGACATTGTCGAAACAGCAGACAGAAATTGCTTTCAAATGGAAAGCAAAAGATACACACAAATTGGAAGAAGCTACACGTCTTCATAAATGAATTGCATAATGGAAATTATCATAAATTAAGTTACTTATTAAGGCAAAAGCCATATTACGACTTCCAATCGAAATCACAAAATTTATGGCTATTCACACTATGAATCTGAATCTCCCAATACTTCACCATCCCTTGTATATTTCCATAACACTTTCCGCCTATCACAGGCCTGGAGGCACAATACATCACTGTCATGGGTTGTGGTTCCAACAATTCAGCAACGGTAGTACTGATGGAGGAAAAGTAAAGATCTCTGATAGCAACCTTGAGGTGTCATATACACAAGAAGACCTTGATTTCTCTTCCACTATACCCACCAAAGGTGCAAGCGGAGGCTCAAAACCTTGCACCCTCACTTCGAAATACAGTCGATCTCTCAAACCTCCTGATGTTCATGGTGAGTCACAGTTGATTTTATTGAAAATTCCTTGCTAATGTTATTTTGGGACATAGAAGTCAGGCTTGTTGAAGATCGGAATCTTAGATGAGTTCAGACAGCATTGACAGTAAAACAGATGAAGACAATGAAGGTATGGAGAAGAGGAAAAGAGAAATGACATGTTGAATGTTGCCATGGTAGAAAATCCTTCACAATACTCACAACCAGTGATTTAAAGCCTTCTATCTCATGGCCATGAAAGAAAAAGAGCCTTGTATGTTACAATTAATATAAAGCAATTTCAGCTGTTGCAGTGGAGCACCGAAATTACGTGGGTGCACCACAGAGTTAGTCTTGCAGTTATACTTGATGTCAAATTTATTGTGCTCAAGTTAGTCAACAATCAGAAGCATATTCCAGTTTTCGCATTATTGATTATTTGATCAATACTAAAAGCAAAATGACAATAAAGGATATCATATGATTAACATTTAGCTAGTTTACCTGACAACCATCAACAGTACATATATCCACTTTTTTCTCTGCTGACACTCCAAAAGTTTCTTCAAAACGTTTTTGGAACAGCTTGACTTGTTGACTATAGGGTGATATAATTGCAACTTGGTTACTTGACTCCAATGTTGGATAAAGCGTTACAAGTTTTTGATACAAGAATAGGACAAAATCAACTTCCTCAACATTTATCCATGAACCACTACCAGATGGCCGAGCCTCTCTTCCCTCATGTATGTCAAAGAAGCAGAATGGACCAAAGCAGCGGTACTCATGCCATGCACGCCCCGTTCGTAATTTGACGTCATCCCCATCTTCCAATGAATCCCCATAAAACTCCCTAGAGGGAAAGCTTCTTATCTGTTTGATCATAATATCAACAAAACCCACTCAGAAAGTGTCAGCAAATTTCAATAGATGGACAGAACACAGAAAGCAGATAAAAGCAACAGAAGGAAGGAACATGAGGATGAATATTCTTCAAAGAAAAATAATAGCAAAAGAATGAAATCTTAGATGCTCAAGGTCCACATCCTAATGAGATTTGTATAATCCCCACTTTTTGCCTTGATGCAACGTAAATACTATGTTTTACAGGTTACCATTATCTTCTTGGTTATATGATGCAACCAAATGCTACAAAAAATACATAAGGAACCCTAGACATCAAGCCTGAAATTTTCTTCAAAGAAAAAATAAAAGGACTAAATCTAAGATACTCAAGGTCCACATCCTAATGAAATTGGTACACTCCCCATTTGGCCTTGATGCAGCACAAGAAGACTCCGTTTTACACGTTGCTATTCTCTTCTTCATTATGTGATGCAATCAAATCCTAGGCAAAATACCTAAGGAACCATAGATGTGAAGCTTGGAATATTTCTCTATACATTCCATTTGTAATATGTATGTTAAAATTTAAATACATATTACATAAAATCATTTTGTGGGTCTTCACCTAATAGCATAAGCTTTTGGAAGAGCCTCTATAACGAAGTGATCTAAAATTCGATCCTTGCTGCCCCCATTTTTCTAATAAAAGTTAAATTTCAGCACAAGGCAGGTGGGTCTATCATTATCCACGCTTCAAGTTCAAAGAACTCTTGCGAGAGGTGGCGTATTAGAGATATAATATAAAACTATTTATGTGCCTTCACCAAACAACTTAGATTTTTGGGAGAGTTGATTCATCGCAACGTATTCTTCAATTTATAACATTCTCTCCATCTTATTACGTGGCCTTTGACTAGTTTATTGACTACACATCATTAAAATTCATTCCTTCAAAACCAACATTCAGTTTTACTCAACTTTTGCTAAAACCCATCAAACTATAGACCTAATTTATAAATACCACTCACAGCAACCGAGTCAATTTGGCACTTGTATTCCCCCTCTATTACTAGCAAACTACTTTTACCAGATAGATCCTTTAACGTACCTTCAATCCGTCTAGTTTCCTGACCTTAATTCATCCAAAAACCCCATTTCCAGCATAGTGATCTAAATATGAATTACAGCCACCTTCCTTAATAATAATACAACTTTCATTTTCTCTTACTGTCCTATGTCACCAAGTCTCACATTACAAGACACAACTCGGCAACAATGACCAACCCGAGTATTTTAGGCTATGGCATGGTGTCAGCATTCTTCATTCAAATGCTTGGTTCATCAGGTATTTAAGTTTAAGCCACAGCAATTTTCAATTTCAAAGGTGGGTAGCTCTCACTAAAACCAAATTTGATGCAGACAGAAAGATAACACATCAGTTTAGCTGATTTGTGTACCAAACATGCAGAGAGAGAGAGGAGGGGGACCCACAAATCATAGCCATATAGTTCGTTAGGATCTTAATTATATGCTGCATATTTCAAGCGTGCAGATTAACTATTAAATATTTTTTAATTCTATTAGATTAGGCCAACTATCTGCAGTGTCACAATTACTTTGGATTGGCTTGCTTCGAAAAAAAAAACTTTAAAACAAACAATTATTACAAAGTTGTTACTATTGAAAGGTGTAAAACAAAGGTTTTTCTAAAATTGATACATTTGATTTACACTGATAGGGGTATTTATAAAAGAGTAAATGAGAAAAAAATGGATAAGAATGACTTAGCAATAAGTCATCAACCATATCCTATAGAAGCAAATTCAAAATTCAAATTCCTATTAAAGAAAAAAATAATCACTAATTAATAGGAAATAAAAGCGGAAAGATTCTAATCCTGATTTTCTACAGTTACCAAATAGTCTTCTAGAAGGCCAAGAATATATGTTTGCTATATTTATTCCAGTATCAAGGTTCTTAGTATTTGTTAGTATTAAATAGAACAGGCAGTTGAAAGACCTACCATGCAAAAAAAAAAAAAATTAGAAGTATCTAGTTAGTTTGCAGAGGTAATTCTCTCATGTTTCAACCTCTTGATATTCATTTGGACATAGAATGACCACATATATTCAACAAATGAACTTTGCAAAACTCTGCTAAACATATTCCCAACCTCAGGATGCATTCGGTATTGGGTCTTCAACATTTTAACCGGATAACCAGCCTGCTTCAATCTTTCAAATAAACTTGTGCCATATCTTAAATTCATGAAACAAAAAGGACACAAAATTAAAGTCTTAACCAGAAGAATGGTTTGATGAATTAAAAAGATATAACTATCACCACATAAATTGCTTACCCATGATTCTTAGCAATGTCCGAAATTACAGTTGCGGGGAGTTGAGCTGGATCACCAACCTTAAAAAAATAGCAAGAAAATGTGACAGCAGTAAGCACAAGATTACACCCAAAATGATTTAAAAAAAGCTTAGTCCAGCAAATTTTGAAAAGGTTCAATATTTGATGTAAAATAATATGTCAGGTATTCCTACCTAGACCATGTGAGAAATATGAATAAGGGAAAAAAGAGGGATTAGGATTGTAAAAAGATTGCCAAAAGAAAGAGGAAATGGTCAGAAGCAAAGATAAAAGGAAGGAAAAGGTAGAGCGGAGGACATCCAGTCATTGAGTAAGTTGGCCTCTGAGCAGGAATTTCTGCAGACCCTCAAAGTTCTGCAATGATCTATCTTTTGTTTTCTTGTTTTGTGAGTGATTCTTAACTCTGTAATTGGGGTTTATCCCTATTTCTCTGTAATAATTCACCTAGTTCCTATCATAATACTTCCATTCAGCAGGCCTCGTTTAATCAATTAGTAAATTAGCAGACATAAATTATAAATCTCATTTCTAAATTCAATTTCAAATCTTTTGGGTTATTAAGAGCTATGATGGATAATGAATTTTCTTTCTTAATTTCTTTACAGACGCTGTCAAAAGATATATTTTCCCTTGAAATTTGTACTTCATAAATAATTAGATAGTGTAAGGTATCGGAACAATCACAAGAAAATAGAACAGCTATAGGGAATTTTATTGATCTAGGCCCCTGGTATCGAACTGAAATTAGAGGAAGTGGGTACAGCAACTACACATAAACACTAAATGGAATTACAAACAGACACCCAAACTACTCAGCTTTCGAGAGACTCTGATTCTCTCCTACTCTCTTCCAAGCTGACTACAATGAATCCCCTAATCCCCTTTTACACTCTCTCAGTGTAACTGCTTTTCCCTCTAACTCAACTCACACCGTCTGTGTTGGTTATGAGCCATGTTCCCCTGGGTGTGTGCCTACGATACACCCTAGTGATAAAGGCTTCGCAGCAGATAATTAACATCCAAAACCGGGCATATTAAGACATAATTGCAATTTTAAATACTGAAAAACAAAAAATAGTGCAGGGCTCTATAGAGAAAGGAGCAGAAATGAAAAATACCAGGAAAACTTTTTTGCATTGATTGGCTAAGGGAACAAGAGTTGCAGGTTCCACCTGTTTGGGGGTAACGTCATATTTACACAAAATAAAATAAAAAAATCATTACATATTGATAATCATGAATATAATCATTACAATTAATAAGAAGTTAATAACACAACCCAACAAAATTACTAGGAGTTGTTAGGAATAATAACATGTGATAAATGTGTAAAATATATTAGGGTATTCTATTATTCTATTATGGCTATCATTTTCGTTTTGTTTATCTTTCTTTTAATGTGGTGTCAGGAGCCTTACTTCTAGATTAGAGAGAAATCCTTGTTAGAAGATGTTAGGGCTTGGGCTTTTAAATTGAGTGGCTCTTGATGGTGTTTGGCCTGTGCTGCTTGATGCGGATTTGGACACTTCACAGTGGTACAAGGCTGAGGCTGCTGAATCAATAGTGGATGGGATTCAGGCTTTTTGGCTAGGTAGTTTCGTTGGTGTGTAGGGTTTGTGTTGAGCACCGTGAATTTGGTGTTTGTTTGTAGACCTTGAAGAATTACGGTGTTGATTTGAGGATTCTCTGGCCTTGGATGGTTCATGTGTGGCTTGAACAGGTGGATTATGGCATTGCGGTCTGTTTGGAGGTTATTGTAGATGCTGAAAAAATGTGTTTAGAGTTTGTGCTATATGGGTTACTACAGGGCTGGAATTTTGGTGTGGTTTTGTGACCTATTAAAGTTTCTGGCTTTTTAAGGGGTTCAAGATTTCTGATGGAGGTTTTTTAGGTCCTGTTTTGTGTTAGAATATTGATAAGATATCATATAATATTGTGATTATATCTCAAAATAGTTTAGAGTATCTTAGATGATCTCTTAGGATAGGGTTCTACATTTTCTTTATATTTCATGATTTGTTTCCTTATTTTAGGAATCTCCTAATAGTATAAATAAAGGTAATTACTATGTCTTTTGTATTACATCATAAATAACACATCAGATCAGTGCCAATTCCATATTATTCAGTCTTTATTCTCTCTTTTCTTCATTTCCAACCTAAATCATATAATTTCAGTAGTGTTTGTTAATAGTACAGCAGGCAAGCTTTTGTTTGTTAATTGAGACTTTGGTTTGTTCTACTGTGGTGCATTCTGTGACCATCAGCGAGATTTTTGGCTGAGTCCTGATTCAAGGGCAGACTCCTGTTCTTCAAATTCTGGTTTTGTCTTCATGTTGTTGGGTATATGGATTGAATTTTGACGGGCATTTGGCGGCACTTGGCCAGGGCAATTGTTTTTTAGTTGCTGATCTGCCTCTGTTTCGTTGTGTGTGATGTTTTGGAAGAAATATTGTTCCAGGTTTCTTTCTTTTAGCGTCATGGTTTTTCTGATTGAAGACTTTGGACATTTGTGTTTCAGGATAATATGTGATAGGAAACCACCCAATTCTTATCCAAAATATGCTTCCTATCAAGGGTAATCCATCTGCATACTAAAAATAATTTTAAGAAATGCAGGAACTTCTCTGGACCAAACTTTGCCAAGTTAATTCATACTACTAGTACTCTAACATGTGATTCCGTAACTACTGATGATGATTTCAAACTTACAGCTTGTGCTGCTTCATCTATAATCACAACATCAAAACTGCGACTTAGTTTACTGAAAACATGTGAACCACTGAAGCTGAGAGTGGAAAAGACCTGTCAGGTACAAAGAAAATACTGAGAAAACCATATTGCTTTTTGCTTTTTCTTTTGCATTCAACATAAAGCTTGAAATATGTACTATTGTGGCCTCGTCCAAAATTGCAGACCGCATACTGTCATCATTACTTCCTGCAGGACCACTACTCTGCCTATCAGTGGATGATTTGTTGGCATTAACGCGTTTTTGTTTGACCTGCAAGTGAATTTTTTAAGCATCAAAGTTTGACCCAAATTACATTTAAAAGCTCGACATTAACCATATAAATTGCAATATTGATTAAAGATCCTATAAATGAAGTTTCAACTTCCAATTCATTATTCAAAGTATTGTGTAACTTGGTGGATTTGAACCAAGTTCTAGAAATATGTATTATGCTCAAAATTTATTTTCTTGAAGAAAATTATTTTCATCGAGGGTCTACTAAATATCATTACCATAATCTTCAGTGGTTGGAACACGTCATAAATAAAACCAGGTTTCATGAATATGCCTTGGGCCGGAACTTACATACTAATGTGTTTTGGGTTAATAATGCAGTAAGATTAAATTACCTAATTATAAGATGTACGAAGGATGAACACAAATTTAAATCATTTTGGACATCAGAGATTTTATTCACGAAAGCAAAAGATGTAGATAAGGTTCCAGTCCTAGTGAAGAGGGATGAAGTATAAACATCTTAAGTGAGATTAGGACATAATTCTCCAATGTGCGTGGATACCCATTGGTCAAAAACCTGCAGAACAAAGCAGGTTTTGGGTTTATTTTATAACATCAACATTAAATTAGCAAGGCTGTGCATATAAAGATTTCACTCGCCCCTATTCTCACAAGTTAGAGTTTCATAGGGAGTGGTTTAATCATCATCAAGGTAACTCTTCTTTGATACAGTTAAGGATAATGACAAACCAGTTGCTTAGCATAAATCTAGCTGTCAAATCAGAGCTGCAGGAATGGCATTATGAAAATAAGGTTTGTGCAATATGCCAAGAAAACAGGAGAGATTCTAGAGCAAAGTGATTAATCTAAAAGAGCAAAGACAGAATAACATAAGATGAAGGAGAAGCAGAAAATCCAACTATTAATTGTCTACATGTGTCCCAATTCATAATCAACACTGCAGCTTACCATGCTTTACAGATTCAACTTCTTCTAACAGACAAGAAAATGACAGAATGCTATGTGCCAGTATATTTAGCAAGGCACAAGCTGTCTGATAGAAGATCAGGAAGTTGATTACAGAAAATGGGAATAATCCCCAAGTACAGAAATCAGATAATCAGAATCACAGAAACAGACTAAGACTAGGCTAGCCCTTTGAGGGGAAAGCTCCCTCCTAACTCACCTCTTGTTAAGCGGAATTCTAAAGGGGGAAAAATTGTAGAGAATATGGAATACTAAGATCGACAATATTTAAATCCTTTAAAGTTTTAATTGACACTATTTGGAATACTTGTTTGGAATGATAGTGATAATATATTCAATTATGAATTTATATCATTATTTTTGAGCATTATATCTATATAAAAGGTTCATGCATAGGACAGATAGGACTTCGTGGTTGCTCTATACGCTTATACAGCTATGGTGTTTTCGGGGATCAGCTGCCACCCACTTCTACTATGTTCTAATTGATTTCCCTCTCCTCCTCCCTGACCTGCCACATAAGTATTTTGGGACGCTCAACTCTATCAGCATGATTATTCTCCACATTCCCCATCTACCCTTATTGTTTTCGAGGAGTAATCCACTCCATAAATTACATTCCTGCACTTGTCACCTTACACCTTAATACCAGGGGGTCTACTGGATGTCCATACTAACATTGACAATAAGGCAGAAATTCGGTGTCTAGCCTGAGGAAGGATGGTGAGAATGAAACTAGTTATCTATAATGAAATATAACCTCCTTTATGGATGCCTGCCACACATTCACCTGGATAATTAATCTCAAAGAGACAGATTTTCTGTATAGGAACAAATATCAACTTTACATCTACATTTAGACCGTGGATAATATTGAGGCTCTTAATTAAATTTATAGTTACGCTTCGTTCCTTACTTGCAATGCAAGATGATGGCAATGTAACCAACTTTACGGTAGTGATATGGAAGATTCAGTAATAATGATTGTAGTAGCACAACTAATTCAAGAGACATTTGGTTTAATTCCCTTAATATACATACAAGTTCGTCCAGGGCAACAGACTTGATAGAATGATGTGCTTTGAGACCAATCCGGACAATTTTAGGGCAGTAAGCATGGTCGTTTTCATCATGGACACCTGAGAATAACAATTAAAAACTAAATAAGTAATCATATTAAAATCATATAAATATCAGAAATTCTCAAAAGAAAAACCAAATGAATGAATTAATAAATATTAAAGAAAAATAAACATTAGAATACAAAGGTTAGTTCAGCCTCTGCTTATATGATGGTACCCAACCAAAACAACACTCAAATAATAACAAAATACTTCTATTAATTCAATAGTTCACTGCATACGACTCTTGTAACAATTCCAACAGTATCCTTAACAGAGAAATGACAGCAGCAAATGACACAAAACATTTAATGGCAAATGACAGAATCTATGACTCCTCTCGCTACAGACTACCCATCTTCAAATGGCCAAACCTCCTTTTCCAACTACTGAACACCACGTCCAGCAACTACCCACACCCTACCATATGAATATTCTCCACATCCACCACTTTATCTCTCCTTGACAACATCCAAATCTTCTTCACATGCACTCCCCACTACTCCTCCATTCATTGTTTGCCACGTGCCTTCTCCAATAACTAATTTCCCTTCCTCGTTTGCCTTTATTATCAATTGGTTATTCTCCATCCTTTGGGCTCTTCTTCTCCTCACATAAGTTCTTTCAAACGGTTGCAAGGGCCCATCAATATATAATTAATTACAAAGTCTAACAATTGGCTACACAACTTGGAGGTAATAACATCTTCCTATCAAGGGTGTCCCAATCGAACTCTTAACCTCCACCCAAATACAATGTCATCACTGGCATCAAATAGAAAACAAAGAGCAGGGTAAAACTCACAATGCATCTTCTTTTTTAAATACAACAAATTTCAATTCTGAGTTTCAGAGCTTTTAGCATTGTACTTGAATGCAGAATTACTTTCAGTTGACTAATTACGAAATTCAGTGTGGTATCTGAACAGTCCTTGGCACCCTTTTACTCTGGTAGCATTGTCACATCATGCAAGTAAATGTAATGCAAAAGCGTATACTTTTTCCCCAAAATGAATGCATTCAAATAACACAGATATTATTTAACATCAAGAATTTAAGCTAACTGTGCTTACTGTTCCTTCACATACAAGAAAGGCAAGAAAAACTTCATACCTCCATTGAGAACCCGCAACACAATCTCATCCAAGGCAGAGTTTGATGGGGCACATACTAGCACTCTTACACGATACTTACGACTTGAAGTTATAGCTTCAGGTTTCTGATAAAACCCATAATTAGATTATATTGCTGCGTAAAATCAACAATCTGAACTAGTGAAAAGTACTTACTAACTCATTTCCAGTAGTTGGGAAAAAGCCATCATCACCATCTTTCGGCATCAAACTATCCCTTGGATTAATACCATTAAACCATGGAGATGCCAGTCCCCAATGTTTGTATCTGCCAAAGGAAAAGGCAATAGAAAATTCATACAAAAACTTCTAGCAAGATTAAATATTAAAAGTGTAATCTACTAATAAAGCTAATAACAGAAAATGAGAGAGAGTGCAGGAAAAGAAAGAGAGCGAAGAGGAAACTGTTTCTCTGAGAAATCTAATTCTGATTCTGATCATGTAGTACATCACTAGTTCATACAAAGGAAGATTGAACAACTGCTGGTAACTAACTAAGCTGACTCAGCAGAGTCTGAGCTATCTCTGACAGCCAACTAACAAACCTAAATAATAGTAATAAGCTAACATCATAACAGAAGAGTAACACAAGTACAAGACAAGTATATACGAAAATACAATGATGCGAACCTATTTACTAAAAGCTAGTATAGCAACTACTTTGTTCTACTTTGGTTGATCTAAAGGGCAAAAGTGGTTACCGTCCCAAATTGATTCTAGAATGAATGAATAGGATGCATTTGGATAATTTTGAAAAAGAACACTTTTAGGACATAGCTTTATGTAGAGCTTTTTTCAGAAGCTACTATTTTTGGCTTCTAATAAAAGCATTAAAACAGCTTTTTTTATATTTAAACATGTTTTCCAATTTTAAAAACGATTTTTTCTTTAAAAAAGTAGATACAATCAGACCCTAAAGATGGTACAGTGGTATAACACTAGCTGACAAGGTGAAATTAATCAACAAGGAGATTGCAGAGTATATAATTTAAACAGGAACGGAAGGCAATGCCATTAAAAATAAGGATCTATGTTGGTTAATCAGGAAGTTCATTAACCAATTATAACTAATGATATTGAATTCTTCTTAAATTACAACGAAACTACGATGAAACTAGAAGGAGCCAATATGCATAAGGGATACTAAGGAGGACATAATCAACTTCATCATTTTGAAGGTGGACTGCCATAAGAATATGCACCTGTCATTCTTACCCTCAGACAAAGAAAGCTGACTTATCAGGACCAAAGACATAAACCATCTAGACTTGTACTTTAAACAGAATTTTATATTAAATAAAAACCTACTTTTGAATATTCTAATCCAAATACTTCCTTTGAACCTCAGAGAATTTTAAAATGCACTTAAGCCAGCCTGTTCTCTCTCCTCATCGTCCTTCAACAATGCAGATATCAAAAAAGTGATTTCCCATACCTCTAGCTTGTATAAGTCATAAGTCTGAAAACATGCCCTAATCTTTAAACAATCATCCCAGTTTCACATGATGCCATGCACTTAGTTACAACTAGTTTTTGATGTTTTCAATAAATATCAGTTTTCACCCATATCGCACTTCTAATTTGATTCAAAACATTTTTAAATATGAACTACGGGAGGATAAGCACTGCCCCAGAACTAACATGTATAAAACACCAAGCAAGGAGAAATCAAGAATGAAAAGAACAAACAAAAATAAATTAAAAGATATCCAAACAAGGAAATAAAAAGAAATATCATGTCAGAATCACAGGAGAACCAACATCCATAACATGAAGTTTTCTTAAGCAAGTAAAGGCCAAGATATATTCTCAAAGTAAAACTTACTTCTCCTCAATTGGTAACTGCGGCCCCTGCTTTAGCTCGTAGGTCCTGCTCCTAAGAAGCAAATATAGGTAAAGATATGTATGAACAAAGAAATATGAGGCAAAAATGTGAGCATACAAATTGCTGGTATCCTTAAGATGTGATCGGTAAAAGAAAAACTTGCTTCAAAATTTCAACTCTACCAGGTACTCTCTTTAACATAATGTTTTGCACAAGATGACAATAGAAACAAGAAACAGAATTATTAGATATAGAAGACTACAGAAAATTATAAAGACATTATACTTACTTTGAGTGCACTCTTGTTGGAGTTGAATGCAAGATGGTACTTAGAAGCCCAAGTATGGTTTGAGTCTTCCCAGTCCCTGGGGGCCCCTAAAAGGAGTTGCTTAGACTCAATAACAAGATTTTATCAAAAAGGCAAAACTACCATGCATTAATCAAAACCCAGACAGATGTCTCACGGATATCTAGAAAGGACCAAGCTAAAAATCTAATAAAAAAAAAAACCTAGTGACATGATATATGTAAACATCATAACTTATTTAGCAGCAGTAATAATGTTGGAAATAATGTAAATAGGTTGATAATACTGTGAGGGATAAATAAATTACAAACTCTGACCCAACAACTATTGACCTGGCTTTGTATTATAAGAAACACAAAATAGCAAAAGGAAAAATTAGATCCCTTATAAGAACTGAACCAGAACCATGGTTCATGATTTAACCAGTCTAACTGGCCAGACTGTTTCTTAGAACACTAAAAAAGACTCTTACTTGAAGATCAAAAAGAAAAAATGACACTAATTTACTTTTTTCCTTAAGCCTTACAAAACATAATATTTTGCCAAAATCAGATAAATAAGCGGCTGCAGGAGAGCTTGAAATTGGCAGTTCTTTGTGATAAAGTTTTCCCAATTCCCAACTATAACAAAGCAATCTTCACAAAATAATTCAGATAAACATTACATCAAATATCACCTAAAAGAAATTACAAGCATGAGAAAGCATTAAAAGAATTTTGCAGCAGAAGCAAGGCTACACAGAGACAAACCTGTATCAGGACAAAGGCTTTTGAAGACAGACCAGCCTGCAACAGAAAAGGAAAAAAAAAAAATTGTGGAATAAGTAAATGGTACATGAGTTTTATAAGAAAATCCTACACTGAGAAATGCGATAATGAGTTACAAATCAAACAACAAAGGAGAGAGAGAAAAAGACAGAAGAATCTTTATGAGAAAGGGAAGACTGATCAAAAGTTTTTATTCCTTCATTTGAAGCATGATTAACAACTAGGAAAAAGTTGTTAGGCCTACTCATTTTCAACCAATATAAGAGTGTGTTTGAATGAGCTTCAAAATAAAAAATTTGGTTTACCTTAACTTTCATACTTCTGTTGGGGGGGGGGGGGGTTTAAAAAGCTAATTTTGAGAATAGGAGAAGGTGTTCAAACACTAAAAAGTACTTCTAGAAGATTGCATCAAAATGCAAAATAGCTTTTACATTTTACAAAAGATCTTTAAGAAGAGTTCATCAACGCTCATCCAAACAAGTACTTAGAGTTCCATAAATCAAAAGAACATGGAAAAAAAAAGCAAATATAAAAATGAGATCAATATACAGAGAAATTCGAGAGTTTTTTTTTTCCGATGGGGGTCGAGAAGGTGAAGGAAATTGATCAGCTTTACTTATTTGTTTTTTGTTTTTTATTTCACTTTTGGTTTTAGGTAGTTTCTTTTGGAGGATATCTTATCATTTGTTTCTCACTTCTATAATGAAACTTCTTCTATTATCAAAATAAAAAGAAATTAAGATGAGATTGAAATATTTGAAGTCTAAGCCTTTAATGACAATAAGCAAATGAAGTTTTGAATATGTACAAAAGGAAAAAAAAAAAAAATGGGTGAAAACAAGGAAATGTTGAAATTATAGGGAAAACTTGGAAACGAGAAAGAGAAAAATAAGACCCAGAATGATATTTTATGCATGTCATACGCTTAATATTCATCCCATATTTTAAGCATAACATCCTTTAACTAAATGTCAAATCTAAACATAACATCCCATATTTATTCTTTCCAAGCAATGTAAAGTAAGCTAACAATGATACAAAGAGGAAGAACATTGGATTGCTTAGAAAAACAAAAACAAAACAAAACAAAAAAAGCAAAAAGATCATTAATAAAGCTGAAACCCGGTTGGTAAGACTCTTTTAGTTGCTTAATTGAACTTCTGAAGTGAAAACTTACTGTTATGGCCTCACGCTGATATTGATTGAAAGTACTTTCAACGTATTCCTTCAAAGGTATTGGGATTTTCCAACCCCCAACTTCTGTAGCAAAACTATCTTCAGCAGCATTTAATATTATATCTTTGTATGGGAGAAAACTTATGGTTCGTACAGCCAAATACTCACGAGCAATTGTGGATAAACTGCACATCTGCATGATTCTTACATTTTCTCAAAGGCCAAACTAATTTATAAGAAAACAATAACGAAAATTCCCTAGATCTTCTTTTATAAACTAATAACACAATTTATTAGTCCAGGATGGAAGCCACCTAATTATAAAAAACATACAATATGAAAATAACATTTGATTGAATATTTCTGAGAGATGAAGTCTTCAACATTCTATAGAAAGAAATGGAAAACAAAGAGTACAAAAGAAGTGGAAAATCACATAAACATCGAGAATCTATACACTATAGAATAAATGCATAGCCAAATAGACGGAGGATGAATTTCAAAACTTTTTCAAAATGCAAAAGTCGAGGAAACGTAAGATCTGCACCACACAATAATCATAGAAGTAAACAAGGAAAGAATAAAACAAGTTACCTTCATAAAATACAGCTGTCTCTCTGTCTCGCATATATGAGAACGCATATTAAACAGCCTTGGGCAAGGTTGTACATTATCTGTATTAAAATGCAAGAACTCTCCACCTAAATAGAGTCTAACTCGAACAAGCCGTGCATCAGAAAATTTTCGTACATTTTCCACCAAAGCAAATGCATACACAGTGGGTAATCTTTTTCCATTCAAAAACTGCAAATAGACAAGTATTGACAGACAGAAAACAAAAAAAAAAATCAGTTTGAACAGGCGAAAAATTCAAATAATTCAGGGAAGAAATAACGCAACAAAAAGACACAAAGCAAAATCCAATAAAAGCACATCATAGCAGGACCTGGAATGTCCAAAAACACACAATCTCTGATCATTAGTACCTTGCCTTTTGAAAGCAGCAAAAGATCATTCTGCGATATTGATTCTCCCTCCTTGATTTCACAAGGAAATTCTATAAAATGAAATCCATCCGCCTCGTTGCAACTTTTTACCACCCCCAGCTTCCATTCAGTCACTACAATTCACACGCACGCACGTACGCACGCACGCACACAAAAACAAAAATGTTCTTTAGCCAACCCCATTTGACAAAATCCAAACTTAGATTCCTTAAAAACTTAAAAACAAAAGGGAGAACCACAATTTAGTCAAAGCTTTACATGTCCTATACAAAAAGTTAAAGACCAATGCCATTAACAACACTACAATAGTAAGCCATGAAAAGAAAAAATGAAAAAAAAAAAAGGCAATAAAGATGCAAAAAAATGATTTTAAAAGTACCCTCTTCGTCCTCTTTCTCTTTAATGATCTGGGATTTGGCTTCTTCAAAAATGAGGGGTTCGTAGGTGGAAATATAATCATCAACGTCTTTGTATTGACTCTTCACCTTGACGAGTCTCGATGCTGACCCAATAGCGGTCTCTTTTTCCCCTCTGTTTTTCTGCTCCTGAAAACACAAAATTTCACAGAGTTAATAATGGATTTTAGAATCGAAAAAAACAACAAAAAGAGAGAAAGAGTAAAGAATGAGATTAAATTCCTTGGATTCCTTAATGAGACGAAAGTAGTCCCAACTAAGAATAATCTGGTAGAAGCGACGGATTACAGATTCTTCCTCAAGCTTTTCCTTGTCCACCGCCATAATAACAGAGGGAAAAGAGGACAACTGAAGAACAAGAGAAACAGGGTTTTAACAAAAACCACTTTTGAAGAAGGGTTTTATTGACATGTGTAGTATATATATGATTTTTTTTTTTAACATTCACATATTTTTTATCTTTACGATATCAGAATTATAAAATCCTTACGAGTTTGAAAGACATATAATATTTAAATATTACTAGATTAATATAGTGTGTATAAAATTATAAATAAGTTAAAAAATGAGAAGTTAATTAATAAAGTATATTGGAAAAACAATTAATACAGCTATTTTCTTTGTGTTAATATTTTACAGTCTTAGTAATGAAATTAGTCTCGCGTTATTTGAGGATACACAAATAAAAGAAAATACACTCTTCAAAAGAAATGTCTTCATTTTTTTTTTTGTCTAAATAAATATTGTAACTTTGTAAGGACCGAAAATTTTCTATTATTTAAGAGGGATGTCTAAGTCATACGGATTTGATGGTAGTTATATGGATTTGATCGTAGTTTCTTCTACTTATGCTTTACCTAATATAGTAATATTATAATTTCCAAAAAATATATATAGTAATAGGATTTTATAATTATCATGTTGAAGGAGAATTGAAATCTCATGTTGTAGAGATAAAAAGTATGTGGGACCCATGTGTTAAAAAAATATATATATGTAGGACCCATGTCAACACAAAAATCGAAAAGTGTGTAGGAAAATTATAATTTTCATGTTGAATGAGAATTATAAAACCCATCCTAATATTATACTAGTTGATATTGCAAGGGACGCTTTGCCATGATTGAGCTCAATTCACATACATATCAGCTAATGCAAGTGAGTGCACATACAGTAGCTTATGGGTAGCGAGTGTTAAGACCATACAACATATATCTTATAGTTGCAGATAGAGTAGCATGTGAATGATGACTCGTATGATCATACAATATAGACATTGGAGGCTTGTTATGATTTTATTGTATCATCACATTATTGGTGAAATTGTACATGAATTATAACCCAATTATAAGTACTTATGTGATACGAGTACCACCGCGAACATATGACTCAATGATGGATAGAAATACGGGATCTTTCCTTAGATTTATTGGGATTCACATCTCACCCTTTGTGGATTTTTTATTTCAAGTACAAAGACCCAATGAGAAGAACCAAGAAACATGAGAAATTATAGTTGTGAATTTTATTGTAATCTAGAACGTGTAGTTAAAGCTTGATGCAGATGATGATGGTTATGTAAATCTATGACATGTGATATTTTATAAATTTGTGGTTGTTTTTGTGTTACCTAAGGTTTATGTAAATTAAAAATGAAGTTTCAATTGCTCATATGTGACATATGAATGTTAAACCTTTGTAATGTATGTCTGGACAGCCTTGTAATGTGGGTCTTTTTTTTTTTTTTTTGGTTGACTAAGATATAGAAATATTGGTCCAGGAAATAATCTATTTACAATTATGCAAGGATAAGACTGGGTACAAGTATTTCTTCCACCCCACATTCGCTGGTCGATTCCCCACATTCGTTGGTCGATTTAACGGGGAGTGGTTTTTTTTTTTTTCAAGATATAGAAATATACTATTATTGTGGTATTAATAAATAGATTTTGTGGAAATGCTTTAGAATCGTAATATATGTATAAATGAACCTCGGGTAGAATATATAAATTAGAGACATGAACCTTTAGGTCTCACTTAAGGTCTTATTTCAATAAGAGGCAAGACCTCATTTTCTTAGGCAGGTTTTGATCCATAATGAAATACCTATTGGGTATGCTCTTTTCACTAAGCCCAATGGCTTTAGTGAGTGAGCTCAAAGACCAATTAACCCATGAAGCTTAGGTTTAATGGGATTGGGCAGGGTATATAAGGACATTCTTCTCCACTTGTGCCTCCTAGGGTAATATGCATCAGAAACACTCCAAGAGATGTTCATCATCTGAACGGAACGGTTGCCCACACGACTCCCTAATCCCCTTGAGTCATAGCCTGGAAGATCAACCGTAGAGCGGATTTTGCGACCGTTCGTGGTGCGTTGCTGCAGATCGTGAGGCTAGAGAAGGAAAACTGAACGTGAGGAATTGTCACGCTCACTTCTTCATCCCAGGTAATCAAAGCGGTGTTCTTCATTCCTCATCGCATCGGTACGATGCGCTTCCGCGTTTCTGATGATATACCTTCAATTGGTATCAGAGCCGGATTGTGATGGGGATTTAGATCAGCTTTGATTGAATGATTTATTTTTGTGATTTTAAAAATATGGCACCTTTATTCTGCATCTGTTATTGATACTCATGTTTTAATTCTTAATAGTTCATTTTCATAAAAGTTTAGATTTTAATCGGTAAAAAAGCTTTAATCCATAGTTAGGGTCTCTCGTGTATTTCTCGATTTGTATTAAGGAGGCTAATCCCATATGATTAGGTTTCCTCCTTCATGTTTTTTTTATTTTTCGGAATTTTTGTGTATTTCTAAATATTTTGTAAAAATTCAAGAAAGAGAAACCGCGAGGAAGATGCACAGTCAGCACTGTCGGAGACTTTTCGAGGACTTCCCGATCTCAGAATGGGGCGATCTATATATGGTTGGAAAGAGGACAGAAAGAAGAACGCAACGGTAGGTGGATCGCCGCCATCGGAGTCTCCACGCTTCCCCACGTGCCGCCATAAGCGTCTGAGAGTGGCTACCACTCTCCGGCAATGAATGGGAGAGGAAGGGAGCGTCCGGCCACCGTTTTGGGCGGTTCCGGTGGCGGTGCACTCGTCTCTATGTGGCGATCCTTCCCCTGGAGTTTGGACCCGATTTGACTTCGGATGACGGCGCGGCAGACCTGACGGCTAGGGTTCCTCTTTCGCGTCCTAGGGTTTCTCGCCAAAGGATTGGGTCTTTGGGCTTTTGGGCCCATGCAAAACCCTAAAGGGGCTTCAGACAGATACTATGGGCTAGACGAAAGTTGAATTCCAAAGTTGTAATATTTTTTTATTTTTTATTTAAAAAAAAATAGGAAGGCCATGGATTAAAGTAATTAGAATTTATTATTTAATGCTTTTATTGAATGGTATGAATTATATGTGTGATTAACATGATATTTGCGATAACATGTCATATAATATAGGAAGGTGCCATATTGTTGCATGATCACATGTCATACGTGCATATTTACTATTATGTCATTACCGACTAGTGTGATAGTTTATGCGCGTTGTTTTTGATTTTAAAATATTCCGGTAAAATAAAAGAAATGATTATTATGATTTTAGAAACAAAATCTAGATTAATGGTTATATTAATTTCGAAAATTAATTTAATTATTATGATTTTGGTGAAATCTAGAATAATGATATTGTTTATTTTTGTAGTTTAAAATCAGGACAATTGAGTAAGAAAATTTCCTAAGATAATTCTTTTATTTTGTGAGTAATTTGTGGGTCTACTAAAATGGTCATGTGTTAAACACACGTTGCATAACATAATCATGTATCATGAATTCATGATTGTACGAAGCATACATTGTTTATCATGACCGGATTTTAGGACCATAATGATTTCAAAATTCAGATAAGCTAAGTGATGCACGTTCATCGGCGCTCTTGTTTACATAGTTTTTGAAATCAAACAAAGGATATTCTCAATTAAATAATTCTTGAAAATTGAAAAATAATGATTATGTTGAATTGAAGGAGATTTAAATTAAGAGATTAATTTAACCTTCAAGCGCATTATAGGACCATTAATAAAATAATCATATGAAGTCCCATCGAATAAGCATGATTGGATTTTATTAGATTGGACCTAAATAACTATGTGAGGAGATTTAAATTAAGAAATTAATTTAACCTCCAGGCGCATTTTGGGACTATCAATAAAATAATCATGTGAGGCCCCAACGGATAAGCATGATTGGGTTTTATTGGGCCTTAATAATTTTAAAATTTTAATAAAGTATTGTACAGTCCATCGTCGATAATACTAAGTTATTAAAGATAATTTTGAAATTAAACAATAAATTCGAATGGGCTTATGAAAATCCTCAAATAAAAATGTTGAATGGGTGAAGGTTTTAAAAATTAAATAAATAATTTTAAAACTTGCGGGCTCCATTTGTGGGTTTATTAGTGAAATGATTATCGCTGAAGCCCCATCGGATAAGGATAATCAGATTTCACTAGATTAAATCTTAATAATTTTAAAATTTTAGTAAAGTATTGTACGGCCCATCGTCGGCAATGCTTAAACACTAAGGATAATTTTGAAATTAAACAATGGTTAATTACATTCAACTTTGGAAAAATTGTTAACCCTCCCATCGAGGCTCTAGCAATGGCACTGAAGGCCCAAATAACAATTTTGGTTTTTACAAGTGACTTTCCCATCGTAAGCCTTGTAAAGATAAACTGAAGGGTTGTTAACAATAAACAAGAGTAGTTATGAGAATCTACCTGCGCTTCGTTTGTTTATTGCATTATTTGTTTGTAATTGTGTGCTTTATATGTTTTCAGAAAATATTTTAGAAATGATTTTGAGTCAAAAACTTCTAGATGGTACCAACTATGAATAAGTGAAAAGCAAATTTTTTATATTGTTCTAAAACATGAAAGCTAAAATTTGTCCTGACAGTACAAGGGCCATAGCAACCTGCAGAAGATGCGTCTAAGGACGCAATACTCAGATTGGAAAAGGATAAGTATGGTAGTTCGCTATTATGTTCTTGTCAGTCTTTCCAAACACTTGCAGAAGCAAGTGTACATGATTAAGAGAGGAGTAGAAATACTTCAGACTCTTAATGACATGTTTACTGTGTCAAGCAGATCTGCTAGACAGAATGCAGTATCGCAGGTTTTGCTAAAAGTCTTGTTAAATCCAAGGGAAATCCCAAGGGTGGTAACAAGAACAAAATAACTTGGTAATCAGTTGTCAAACCAGTTGCTATGAAGAAGCCGCAAGGCAGGTGCTTCAAGAGCATACTGAAGGGACACTGAAAGAAAATTGCCCAAAGGTGATGAAAAGAACCAGACATGGGCATATCAAGGCCTGATTAGTGAATGAATTTTTGATTCAGGAATCACTGATTATGTTTGTTATTCTTTGCAGTAGTTCAAACATGGCATACCTGTCAACAATGGACATAGATATTTAAAGCTTAAAATGGGAACTTGTGTCTGCATTTGCAGTAGGATAAGTTATTTATAAGACTATGGTTTTGGGTGACTGTTTGTTTATTCTAGATTTCAAGAGGAATTCAATTATTGTTAGTTGTTTTGATTAAAACATGGGTTGACAATGAAATTGATTCCTCAGTTACATTTCGAAGTTCATCTTCGTCTTGTTTGTTCTGGTACATTGTTTAAATAGTCTTTATTACTTTTATCCTATACCCCCTAAATTTTTTGTGTTGAATGGAAAGGATGATGAATAAGGATTTTCACCAAAGAAATAAAAGTTTCAAATGAAACATAACTTTGGCCTTTGTGATTGAGTCACATTATCTCAAGTAGGAAACATGTTTTAGTTAAAAGAGGGACTGCAAGTTCAAGAATCTTTTAACTAACAGCTACATGTTAGTCCTATTTGGAAGGTAAAATGGTCAAGCAATCCTACAAGGGCCAAAAAGGTTTGCGCAACTATTCAACTGGAACTGGTTCATACTAATGTATATGGACCAATTAGCGTTCAGGCCAGAAGAGGTGATGAGTACTTCATTATATAAATGTTTGCTCTGGATTTGGACAGATGAACCTAGTGCGCCATAAGTCTAAAGCTTTTGGAAAATTTCAAGAGTTTTAAGTTTGAGGCAGAATAGCATCTAGGAGTTCAAATCAAAACACTTTAGTCTACTAAAGTGTTTGGCTACCTGTTTGGTAAGTTCAGGTCTTACCTGATTTAAGAGGGGATAGTTTTATAACTGTCAACTCTAGGAATGCATTAGTTGAATGAAATTGCAGTATGCAAAAATCAAACATTTCTAGACTTGGTGGAGATCATATTCAGGTATTCATCTTCGCAAATGTTGTTCAAGGGAGATGCCTAGGAGAAGGAAATGTACCTTCTTAACTTAGTTCCATCAAAGTTTGTTATAATGACACCTAAAGAATTATGGAAAGGGTGCAAGCGCAGATCAAACCATATTCGGATTTTAGGGTGCTACGACACACGTCCTGCAACAGCAGTCAAATAAGATGGAATCTTGTATGGAAGAGTGCATATCTTTTGGCTACCCTAAGAGAATAAGGGATGATTTCTTATTTAGTCTTAAGGACAAGATAATCTAAGTGAGCAGTCACATGATTTCCTTAAAGGAGGACTAGATGAGAAATTATAAGCTCTTAAGTTAGGTTATTCTTGATGAGATTTATCTCAGATAAGAATTTCCAGAATCTCTAGAAGCTTCGTCCATTGTTCCCTTGATTGTTCAAGAGGGGATAGATATAACTCTAGGTGAACAAACAAGGGAACCGTAATTGGAAATTCAACATGATAATATATAAGTGAAACTAGTAGAAATATCAGTGTCACATATGGAAGAACAATATCAAGAATAAGTGGATCCTTAAGAAATTGAAGATCCATCTTTTGACCCAATCTTGGATCTACTTGTAAATACACAAGGTCTAGTGCGGTACATTCGTAGTGGAAGAGAACATTGTTAACTCTCAAGTTGTCTCTTGTTGAGTGACATTGATCCTACTAGTTATGATAATGCACTAGAAGATGTTGTTGATCAAGTGTTGCTCAAGCTATGAATAATAAGATGAAGTATTTGTATTTCAACTACGTTCGGTCCCTAGTAAAGGCACCAAGAGGGGTAAAACTCACTAGGTGCATATGGACATAAAAGGCAAAGAGAGGATGGACAAGAAGGTGAAAACCTTCAAAGCTAGCTTGGAGACAATTTTTGCCAGACGCCATACTTGAGTCTATCCAAATTCTCTTAGTTGCTGCTATAACTCTAAATTATGAGATTTCATTTTTGGGAGTTGGATGTCAGGATATCTACATACAACAACCAAAAAGGTTTATAGCAAATGGGCAGGAAGGAACACACGGTATGCAAGTTGTGAAAGTCTATTTCATAGACTTAAGCAAGCATCCAGGTCTTGGAACATCATGTTTGATCAGGTTATCAAAATTTTGATTTTGAGAGAAACTTGATAAATGATGTGTATTTGTATGTAATGGAT